>OX183135.1:32655588-32685842 GCA_945261195.1 Cryptosula pallasiana
AAAAGCATGAGTCCAATCCAACACATTTTAAAAGTAAATCTGCAGTTCATCATCTGAGTACCTGGTACAAAGTGAGTATATAAAATGCATAAACCAGCATCTATTAATGGAAGTCAACAATTCCTAGTTAAAATGAAAACATCTGAATTTCAAAAAAGTTGACTTTTCCTAGTAATCTTCAATTATCATCTTGTGGTAGATTGTAATGTGCTTACTGTTGTAACGCATGTGTTGGGGAGAGGTTTGATGGCCACGTGGCACCATACCCACTTACATGAGCACTGGTACAGGCCATGCAGTGAGCCGGCTAAAACCATACATGAATAACAGTACCGGCACAGTATCTACTGGACATACTGGCCCTGGGAAAGCATATCGGGCTGGCAACAAGATAAAACAACCGAAGAACCCAACGAGCCTCTATCTGTCTATTTATCATCTCCGGATCAGAGATACACCAAATGTATTTACTAACTACAAGCTGTTTGGGAGCAAAGGCTTTGGAAAGACTGACAGTCTACTGAGAGATTCAGAGACAAAAATGATTGCTGTATAAGTCAAGACAGAGACCCCATAAGTACTATGATGGTTTTATTTTTCTGATAAAGTTGTGTTTAACATTTTGCTTTCAGTTTAACAAAGCTTCATATCATTTAAATTCCTAAAATAGTTTAAAACTTTGCTGTGAAGTTTTCTAAGCAGGTTGACTGATAACTGTAGGCTATCAGAGGTATGTGATTATTCCTAATACTTTTCATTTCTGTACTTTGATGTTACTGATTAACAAACTGTAGTACTTGCAGCAAACATTTTTTTCAGCAGACTTTCTGTATTTCTTTTTCGAACGAAGTATAACTTTGTTGATGGCGAAAATTATGCTTTTAAAATAGCAGAGGCCAGCCCAGCAGACGTTGTGATAAAACCTTGCGTCATTGTGACAATCACACTTTAGTTATTACGTAATAACAAAAGTCGCTTGTTTGTTTTTTTTATTACATGTTTTTTAACCTACACTGCCATATAGTATGGTTATGATGGAAAACTTGCCAAATCAAAAGTTTATTGATGAACTAAGATTGTTAAGAATAATTTAAATTGTCAGCCATTTTCCAAAGTTAGTAAAATCATCCAACTTAAACTAAAAAAAGTTGACACAAAAGCCATCATAAACCAGCAAGTAAGAATTTGTTGCTGGAGGGTAATACCGAATCTCCTCCCAATGGTACTGCAAACGACACAAAGTCTATAGGCTGGACTACTTTCTTACTTTTGCTCAAAGATGTGTCTACTCCAGCTTCGGTATAAATTTGAGCATAGTGGTTCATAGTAAACAGCCATCTGTTCGAAATAATTGTTTTACTATTTTTTAAAACACTAGTAATGTGAAACCATTTCTATTAATACCCCGACAACATTATTGTATATTAACCACATTATATTCAATTATGACCATTGCTAAATTTTTTGAAGTCATATAAACTACAATATAGATAATATGACTCCACAAAATTTAGCAATAGTTTCACATTCCTCTCAAAGTCTAGAAATTGACTAAACTTTATTATCGTTTATTAGGGAATTCCCAGAGTAACAAGTAGACAGGAAGTGGTGGATGTTAGAAGATCATGGATTGGTGCTGGATACTGGCAATCCTTTCATGCCTCCTCTGTGGTGGTGGGTAAAACAGTTTTTAATAATATTGTTTTTCTAACAAATACCAATAAAAGTATCATGGTGAAACTATGGGTTTTATGCTTAAATCTCACACAAAGCACTCTCAAGCTTTTGCTGTTTAAAAATTGGATGATATAAGAAATCACTAGTGATTGTGGCTCTTTATATTTTGTCAACGACGAAAGTATCTTATACTTACACTTATCTTACAATTCTTCCTACCAACAACTGAAACAAACAAACAAACAAACAAACCAACAACTGAAAAAAACAAGCAAACAAACAATTGAAACAAACAAACAAACAACTGAAACAAACAAACAAACTACTGAAACAAACAAACAACTGAAACAAGCAAACAAAAAAGCAAACAAACAGGCAAACAGGCAGGCAAACAGGCAGGCAAACAGGCAAGCAGACAGGCAAGCAGACAGGCAAGCAAAGAAGCAAGCAAACAAGCAAGCAAACAAATGCAAACAAACAAACGCAAACAAACAAACGCAAACATAACGCAAACAAACAAACGCAAAAAAACAAACGCAAACAGACCGCAAACAAACAAACGCAAACAAACAAATGCAAGCAAACGCAAACAAACGCAAATAAACAAGCAAACAAGCAAGCAAACAAGCAAGCAAACAAATGCAAGCAAACGCAAACAAACGCAAATAAACAACTGCAAACAAACACAAACAAACGCAAACGCAAACAACCAAACGCAAACAAAGAAACGCAAACAAACAAATGCAAACAAACAAACACAAACAAACAAACGCAAACAAACGTAAACAAACGCAAACAAACGCAAACAAACAAACGCAAACAAACGCAAACAAACATAAACAAACAAACACAAACAAACCCAAGCAATCAAACAAACAAATACGCTATAAGTTGTTTTCAAACTGTGTCAACTTGTCCGCATTCCCTCTCATGGGCTGAGGCAACTTTGAAAATTGATGAAATCGGCGGAAAATCCAAGTGGACAGTTTTATGTAGGAAGTGGATATACCAAATAGTAAAACCTCTTCCTTTCATTACTTTCCCATGTTTTATTTGTAGACAAGGCTGTGCCACATGCTTACAAACAATGATCGTAGCAAGTTGCTTGATAAATTATTTGACCTCTAGGAATGATCCTCATTTACGTACAAATGGCATACATTTACTTTACACAAACTGAATGTCAACTTGCCACAAACCATCTGAGGAACATAACTTACATTGCAAAATACTTGTTAGATCACCAACTCAATGCGTCAACATTGACTTTGATGGGAAAAGATGGAGTGATGACAGAGCCCTTCGTTATTCAGTCTGGATCTGAGTATAAAGTTGTCTGTGATGTACCACTGAAGTATCCTTCTTTACCTTACAATGACACTGAAACCAGTTACTTTGCAGAGCTGACATCAAAAAACTCTGGGGATATTGGTAAAAAGGAGGTATAACAACTGTAAATAATTGCTGGTATCTTATAATAAAACTTTGCCTTTTCAGATTACTTAATATATTGATAACCAGAAGTGAGCTTGTAAGAGCTCATTTGTGATTTATCTCCTTAAATATTAAATAAAATTATAAAAAAACTATTTTTCTAATCACAAAAAATTTGTTGCTAAACAAACATTGCCAACATTTCAGTTTTGTCGTGATCAAACAATGTTAAAATTCGGAAATTTGTCAGTTAAAATTTTACATATGATCAGACGATTGGATGCCATAAGTTCATCGATTGGTTTATTATCTCTGTACCCTTATTGGCTGGTCTCTAATGTCAAGGTCATTCACAACGAGCACATGGTTTCCATATTAGCCAGTTTGTTTTTTGAATAAGAATTGATTATTTCATTATATTAAAAATGGACTCTAAATATATAAATGATAATAATAATAAACAATAATCAAAATACTTAAAGCAGTCATGGCTAGCCAAAATGTACCATTTAGTGAAATAGTTAGATCCAAACCTAGCTTTAATTTATTTTCATGCTTATTCATCCTGCAGGAAATGATGATCAGGCTCCCGCATAAAAAGCAATGAGCTGCCTTTGTATGAAATTGTAACCAAACAGGTGTAGTTGTTTGTCGTCTTGTACGATTGGCCTAACAAAAAATATAATTGCTGTGCTTCAGCTGTGACTTAATAAAGTTTCGCCGTTGTCTCATTTCATGTCCTTGAGTGACCAGGCCATTAGTCTCCAAAAGTTATGTATTTACTTGGTTAATACTGAGACTGAGTGCCTTTGATTTAGTAGTAGTTTTTTTGCGATGGTTAGGGGATAAAAAAAGCATTTTTGTGATTAAAGAATTGCTTAGAAAAGCTTTCAGTTTTCAATCTTAATTGATAATGCCACTTACACCAATGTAGAGCTATTCCATACTTTATCCAGTTATATGCAATTACCTTTTCTCCTCGAAAGCTGTTAATTTTGTTGGCATACTTAGCACGACATACTCGCAGCTTGCAATTTACATTTTTTATGCGTAAGTACTTGAATTATTTTTGTAAAAGCTCGTAGATGATGCTTTTTATACATTACATTTAGTACTAATTTTTTGCCATAAGGCTTACGTTTTTGTTGTTGTTGTTCAGTAAATTACAAGGAAGGTCTTGAAAAAAATATTAAAATGTACTTTGTGAATCTCATAGAATTTGATGAAAAGATCTACTGAAAATGTTTCAACTCGACTTTGCCCACAGTAAAGGGCTTGGCACCCTCATATTGTTGTGTTATTTGAGATGACTCTCACAGAAAATTTTCAATGATTTCTTTGTTAATCTCTTATTCTAGTGGGCAGTAATACTCAGTTGGAAAAAGTAAATTTTTAGCTTTGATTTACTGAGTTCCATTCAGTAGTTGGTTTGGTGAGTACCAATCAGTAATATGTATGTGTACATGTGTACTCCATTATAGATGATGATAAAGTGAGAAGCCATTATTTTATCACCGTCTAAATAATTTTAGTACAATTAATCATTATTTGCTTGTTTATCATTCACTCCAAAGTTTCTACAAATTCAACAAAACATTGAAAATGACACTCTTTTGATACTAATGCAAATACACCAGCCAGTCTATAAAGAAAACAAAAAGTCTGTCTTCTAGTGTTGTTTGTACTGTCAAAGAAATATATTTCTCTGCTAAATGTGTATATAAATATTTAGTAAAGCCGAATAAATATAAAAATATTCGTTCAGAACAACCACTGTTGAAAATAATTAATATTGACCCAGCAACTAGTGCATATACTGCTAAAAACCATAGACACGGTGGAGAACTATAGATTAATAGATGACGATATTATTAGTAATGCTATGGCTAGCAGAAAAAAATTTCTTCATCTCTTTTCACCAAAGAACAAATGCTTTTTCGGCAGAAATTATTTTCTAGTATGTATGCAGTCACAGGCAGAAAAATGGCACAACCCAACATGAACAATTCTTTGAACAAAAATTGTTCTATCTAGTGTGTATGCAGCTGAAGGATATAGTTTTAGAAAAATTATCCCTAGGCTTTTTCAAATAATTATTAAAAGATTTTTAACCATAGTTGTCAAAGCTGTGGCTGATAAAATAAAAGAAAAATAATACCTGGTTTTTTTTATCTTTTTTAAAGATTTTTATTAATTTTCAGGGACTTGAACCAGTTTTAGATTTGTTGCAAAAATTTTACTTTAATGGAAAAAAAAATTAGCAACTTTGTGGGTAGCCTCACAGAAATATACAGCAAATTTTATTTTCATTATTTTTTGTTCACCATGTTCATCATTGAATATTACAGGGTCATTGTGAATTCAGTATTGTCGATAGAAAACCTTTAACCAAACCAAGTGCACTAATGCATCAGTTTTCAATGATGAAGGGATATGAGGATGTAACTTGCGATGCTGATTGGGAGTTTGCCGAGTTCACAGTTGTGCTGACTAAAACTTATGCGACTGAGTTGCAATGTGCATTGGCCTATGGAACAACCCAGCCTTACTTGTCAGAGTCTACACCAACTAAACTATGTATGGTTTCCTTACACAAGTAGTATAACAAGAGCAGTTCTGCATGTGGGGGTTTAAGGACAAGATGGTTATCCTGGGCAAGGTGTTTTTAGTAACACTGGGTGTCTGGTAGAACCCATAGAGTACCTTTTGTGTGCACCAGGTGTTGATTTCCGGTTTGTATTGCAGTTTAGCCTGATATGCTTGGATAACTGTTATTAGACTGAAATTTTGTTGAAGTTGTATGATTAACTAAGTATTTATTGTGCAGGGTTTGTTTTATACGGAGGTTTGTATTATGATTTAGATTGTGAGGTTGAGTGTATAAAGGGTGGGTTTTTTACACTTAGGTTTGTATTGTTGAATTAACATTGCATAAGTATTGATATAGTTTTATTACATAAGTTGTATGGATATTGGTAGTAGTAGTTATTATAAAAACAACCAATCGAATAGAATATGGCAGATGGAATATATAAACTTAAATTTGTCTAATGTTTCATTTTATATCAGTTGTAGAGTTTTTAAATTTGTGAGAAATTTAATTTGTTTGAAAAAACAAAATATTATTACCAAGCATACTGATTTATTCTAAGTTATATTATTAATACTTGACATTAAATGGTAGTAGTACCTGTTATAAAAAAACATCCAACCAAACAAAAGATGTCAGACAAATACTTAGGGTAAACTGTGTTATAGCTTGTCTTTTTATCTTGCAGACCTTCGCATCTTTTGAGGATTTAATGCTTTCTGAGTTTTCTAAACAGGAATATTAGAAGATTTTGCTGTTGTAGTAATCGAACTCACATTTTTTGAATTTCAGTTGAGGTATCATTCTTTAAGAGTTTTAGTGTTAGAAGAGTTTCATGTTGAAAACTCTTAACTGTTGTGATCAGCTTTTGTTGATGATACGAACACTACTTGCGATAATCTGTAATGTGTCTTCCATTTTTTTCATCACATAAGATTTACGGAAGTACCAAGTCTTCTTCAGATAGAGGTTTTTGTTTGTTTTCTACTGTCTTGTCATTGTCTTGTAATGGAAATGCACAGTGTGGCCCTCTATCTACAGCCAGTACAGCTACTACTTACTACATTCTACTAACGCTTACTAAGGAATCACGCTTGATTAGGCACAGCACAGCTAACTGCACGCTTGCACCAGGCAAGCACAGGCAAGATTTCCCGCCACAAGTCACGTGACACTCTTTTATGTACTTGTTTATGCATATTATGTTATGCCACTTCTGTTTAACCAATCATATGCTTTTATATTTATCTTTTTGTTTGCCTTACTATATAAGCACTCGCATGCAGCCCAGTGGTCAGACGTTTAGTAGAGTTTAGCTTGGACTTAGCTAGAGAAGTGGATGGATGCTTAGCTCGTCGTCAATTAGCCTGGCACACTCAGTCAGATCTCAAGGAGCCACTCGTAGGAAATACAAGATTCCTAGAAAGACGATCACACCTGGGAGAATTGGAGTAACCAACAGGACTAAAGGAGCGATTGACTTTATTATCTATACTCAATATCTGGTATTCAGTTCTGTGCGTTTACGAATAGACATTGTTGTTGTCAATAGTAATAAACTACTTTCACTTTCAACTACACGAGTTCTGTGAGGCAGATTGCCTAACGAAAGTTGTGATTGTTACTTGGTAATCTCTGGTTACATGCAATAGATAACCAATTCAGCCTTGTCACTCTGCTGCTACGCTACCAAAATCCGGCAGAAACAAGTAATATCCAAGCACATCTTGCAGTACCTGTAACAGTCTACCCTAAGTACGGGGAAAACCGTTACAGTCTGTTGTCATTTTTATGAGTAATTCTAAAAAAGAGACAACAAATTTTGCTAATGACTGATAAGATATATCATAAAGATTTGGTATGAGATATGACCAATCTTTTGTCAGCAAATATTATCTGAGTACAATAAATAATAAATAATGAAACTTTACGGTTTATTCAACTTTTTAACCAGTGTTAAATAATCATTTACTAATTCTTATTGCTGAGAGTTCTCCTAGTAGTTGTAGTATGTGCTGTAGTAAAAATGTTGTTCCTTTAGACGCTATTGCTTGAGTGGTTGCTTTCTGTGTAAAAACAGTGACTCTTAAATAGCCAAAGTTGCACCGATTGACCTGATCTGAAAACCAATAAAAAGTCTCACACAAAAGAAGCCTTACAGCATATAAGAACTCCTGTTTGGCTAAAAAATGTTGTTTTCTTCTTGCAAAAATCCCTTTTTATTGTATAAAAGTTTTGTGTAAATAAACAGACTTTCTTCGCTTGAAAATCCCTTTATAATATATAAGAATTTCGAGCGAATAAAAAAATTCTCTGCCCAAAACTCTCTTTATAGTATACAAAAATTTCCTTTGAATAAATAAACTTTTCTTCTCGCAAAAGTCCCTTCAAAATATACCAGAACTTCGCGTGAATGAAAAATCTTTTCTTTGTGTGAAAATCCCTTCAAAGTGTATAAGAATTTTGCTCGAATAAAAAAATACTCCTTTTTGCGCAAAAATTCCTCTATAATAAATTATAATTTTTTCTCACAAATGAAATAAATTTTCTTTGTGCGAAAATGCCATTGTAATATATAAGAATTTCGTTCGAATAAAAATAATTTTCTTCGCGCAAAAATTTCTTTATAACATACAAGAATTTTGCGCAATAGAAATTTTTTTTCAATCTCTTTTATATTATAAAAGATTTTCGCGTGAGACCTTTCATTGGTTTTCAGCTAATTAAGGGCCACTGTTGTTACTCATCAAGCACCCACTACCACAACAGTGCTTGAGCAAAGAACATCTACTGCAACTACTAGGAGGACTCTCAGCGATAAGGTAAGAAATAATAAATAATTAGTCAACACTAGTTGAAGAACTCAACAAGTTGTGCTGTGGAGAAGATGTACTCCAAGAACCTAATTGGTTTACTCTCAAAATCGCAAAATCTTTGACTTTGACAATATTGTCTTTTTTTCTCACAGAGTCAACAGTTTTCCTTCATGTATTTATTCATTATATTCTTACTCTTTGTATACCGATTTTGAAATGAAAATGTTTCCTTTATGTTTTGTAGACACGATGACTTCAAGCTCCAAACCGTTTTCAAAACTAAACATCAAACCAAACCTTCTCACCTCAGCTAACATCAACACCGACACCACTACTACCTCCAGAACCAGCACCAATGCCAACACCTCCAATACCACCACGGTACTAACACAGGCACCAGCACTACCATCGCTACCACCAGCACTATCACCTCTGCCACCGATAGCCATCGTTTGATACAACAACAAACTCGACAGGTACTTTTGCCGAGTTATCTTCAAGTCCTACAGGGGATTATAACTATCACCATGACAACATCAAACCCATGATATAGACTCATGAATCTATCCTCCTCCTTGTAACTGACAATGACAATGAAGAGATTCGGCTGAGTCAGCTGGCAGGAAAGATGGTGGGCACTCTGAAAAAAAGGATTGTTGAAGATTGGAAGTTTTGTGAGTCTAAATGGTTTACTGATTCCTACAGCGTCGGAGGTTTTCTACGCGTCCTACACTGAAGAATACAGCATTTTGGAGTACGAATACATTGTGGTGAATGGGGAGAGGGTTCGAGTGAAGTTGTTGATTGATAAAGAGAATATGGTAAAGCTTGAAGAGTTCCGATGGTCTACCCCACATACGATGGTGTATATGGGAGTGCAAAAACAAGATCAACCGAAACTTCACATTGCCAACAACGCTCAGAGCCGTACTATGAAAAAACAGCATGTGTTAGCCAAAACTTTCAGAAAGAAGACCTGTGAGCGAACAGACGCCTACTTTAAAATCATCAGCTTTAACAATCTCCCCAACAACACAGTCCTGGAATTCAGCAGACTGTCTGCTTGGAAGAATTTAAAAATAAAACAACGGAAAACACCCCTACGCATTGCTCACACAGTAGTTCAATAATAATTATTTGCCACACGATTCCCAAAGGCGATTCCGTGGATGTGTTATGAGCATATTTTAAAAGTAATAATTAAGCAGGTGTTGTCCATCACAACCATCTCTACTCTTTTCATCTATTCAAAATCAATCGACCACAATAATAATTCCTTTACGCATAACTTCCTGGATATAACTTTTTACAAAGAAATCTTAAGGCTCTCATAAATCTATCATAAAGCAGTGAAGTTGTTTAGAATACAATTGACCGCAAAATCTCCTCTCAAATAGTTTATTACAATAATGTAGTAGTTTTACTTCCTCTACTACCGACACAACGGTATCCACTTTCCGACTTCTTCAGTGATTCGGGGTCCACTCTGAATAGACGTTACCAACTTCACGGTGTCCTCAACCCAGACACACTACACCAGAGTTTCTCTAACAAATACTTTATTATACAAATCTATTTAACGATACAAGTAAAGATATTGTAAAAGTTCCACTAGACTTCTGTCTCTAATGCACCACAAAAGCTCCTTTTATAGGAAGCAAGGAGGAAGTCTCAGTCCCTTATTAGGGATGAGCAGATGATAGAAAATAATACAAAATATATGCAAATGGCAATAAATGATACAATATAAGTAAATAAAGCAATCCAATCAAATGGTGAGCGCATGGTAAAATAGCACTGGGCTGTTTTCCCCGCTCTTTTTATGGTCTGAAAACTTTCCACTCCATATAAGGGCCTTTACTTTCTTGATCTGTACTCCAGGCCATCAACCATATTTTTGACTAACCCGGGGTAGCTGACCTGGGGTAACCCGGGGTAGGTTACATATGTTTTATATGCATGGACACAGGGTCTGTAGAGGGTCGGGGTTGTCGATATCAAATGTTCGGAGGAATTTGCGTAGATACAAAGGAGGGAAGGCTCAGGGGTTACTTTCTACCTGCATTGGTGACAGGGTACGAGGTTTAGGGGGGGTCTTAGGGTGGGAGGGGTGGGGGGAGGGTGCTTGAATTGACTATCTATCATGAAAATCTTCCACAATAACACATTTAAAAACTTTTGTTTCCTTTTTTTACAGTTCGTTCTTGTTATAGCTAGTCATTTAGTTCCATTTATCTACATATTTAAAAGTAATATATTACAATTAGCATTATTTTTTTTTTAAAAATTTGAGTCAAGCGTTTGATATTAAAAGTTAAAAAAAAGAAATGACAACTCCAAAAAAGACCTAAAATCGTACGTATTATTTCCTTGTTTTGCTTTGTTCTAGTAAATAACTTTAAACATAGTAATATTAAACAAGTTGAGGATAGAAAATAATACTTTTAATATCATGTGTCAGAAAAATACATAGTAATAAACTTATTTTTGCAATTAAATCTCTCACAGTTGTAGCATCAACTTTTTAACAACATATATCCAAAGCTTACAAAATAAATCGGACTCAAAGATCTGTAGTCGACCATCAATTTTCAACTATTTACTACCGAATAGGGTGTATTCCTTACCTGTATTTTTTCCAGTTTTGTCTACCTCAATAAACAAAATTTAACCAAAACTAATCAAATTAATACATCACTACCAATTTTCGACAGTGAGAAAGTATTTGTAAATCAAATTTTTTCAAGAGTGTTCTACCGCCATAACATATATGTTCATTTATAATCCATGGGACTTGCTAATTTCATATCACATCAACCTTTTTGATTGTATTGGCTATAAGTTCTAAAATATTCCTGATACATCTCCTACCAACCAAAGTTATCATAGGATAAAAATAAACAAAGTTGCACTTAAAAGTCAGTTGGACTGTAAAACAAAATACATAATAGCTCTAATCAAGATTTTCCAGTGTAAAAGTTTTGTTTATAACAAATAAAAGATAACAATATTCAGTTGTTTAACAAAACAAAACAAGTGTCTACTTTGCAATAATGCACAATGAACGCAACTTCTAAAATGTTCATTCTCAGAGCACGTGCACTCCGATGAGCATGCACAATTAATTACTTTGGTGAATCTTTTAGCAATTCCAAAAAGGACTTGTGAAAAAATGGGTTTGTTTGAAAATGGCAAAAAGTTTATTGTTGACTACGATAAATATCCAAATGGTTCAGCGTCCATTCTCGAGTTTTCTTAAATGTTTTTCCAATGTTATATAAAGTTTTGTTACCAATAAATATTTGACAATTGTTTCCTACGATACTTAAAAGTATAGTTGCGAATAAACAGTATGGTAGATGATACAACAACACTGCTTTTGAAATACTTATTTAAAGTCAGGTATCAAGAAACTTAACTTGAAGATTAAACTACTTTTATCAGAAATGAACAATCAGTCAGCATGTTTACTATTGATGTTTTATTTTTTTATGTCATATAAAGTTTAGTTACCAGTAAATATTTGACAATTGTTTCCAACGATACTTAAAATCATAGTTGAGAACAAACAAGCAAACAATGACGCTGCTTTGAAAAAAATTATTTAAAGTCAAGTACTAATAAATATAACTTGGAAATTAAACTATTTTTATCAGTAATAATAAATCAATATGTTTGCTGATAATAATTGTTTTTTTTTCCAAACAAATTAGATCTCTCACAAATTTAAAAACCCTACAACTAAGATAAAATGAAAAATTAGACAAATTTAAGTTTACATATTTCATCTGCCATATTTTATTCAATTGGATGTTTTTATAATAATTACTACTACCATTATCCATGCAACTTATGTAATAAAGCTATGTCAAGAACTATGCAATGTTAATCCAACAATCGAACATGATACAAACCTAAGTATAAACAACCCGCACGCTTATACACCCAACCCCACAATCTAAATCATGATACAAACCCCAATATAAAACAAACTTTGCACAATAAATACTTAGTAAATCATACAATTACAACAAAATTTGAACAGAATGAAAATTATGCAAAAATATTCAACTATACTGCAATACCAACTGGAAATCAACACCAGGTGCACACAAAAAAAGTACTATATGGGTTCTACCGGACACCTGGTACTATTAGAAACAACACTGCCCAGTATAACCATCTTGTCCTCAAACCCACACATGCAGATCTGCTCATATTATACTACTTACAGACTTCTCTTAATTATACTGTGTACAACAACTTGAATCATTTGTAAATGTAGTCATGCCTGCAAAACGTTGCTCTAAGTTGATTCTGAAAAAAATAGTCATGAGCTACAACTAGACAAACACCCACAGCTATAAAAAAAGATCCTGTAACTATCTTTAACATTAAAATTAGTTAATTTACTTTCAATAATTGTTTATTAAGCGTAACGGGAACACTTATGCTATTTCGTTGTACCACTAAATCGAAGTTGAACTATCTTTAAAGTTTTGATTCTTTGGTTTAGCTGAGATTGTATTCTGACAATAATAATAATGTTTAAAATAATCTATATAACACTCATTCTTTTGCAAACCTAGATGTTGATAAATGTTTTATGAGCGGTGTGTTGAATACTTTTTTGTAATCCTGCGCTTTTTAAATCTTTTATCATGGTTAAATTTTAGTTCATTTTTACACGCCTATCAAGCTTTTGTTTTTTCATAAATGCGCACAATTGAGAGGCTGACACATTTCATGACATTAAAATGAACTCTTTAATGTTTGACCTAGTTTTAAACTGGGTCAAAAGGAGCTCCTTTTCTGTTTAGACTATGCAGACTTTCCTGTGACACTGAGCATTGAAGACTCCTATGAGTCAGTCATTGATGATTTCACCACCGACTATCTTTGGACGCAAGTCACTTTTATTTGTGATTTAACTCAACTTCCGAGTGAAGCACGTAACTTCTCAATCAAACTCCAGTCAAGAAATTTATCCTTGCAATGGGAAGATGAGGTGAGACATGCGCATACTGCTCTCTGGCTTTAGTCTAAATCCTGAGAAAATTAAAACTCCATATTCTTGGTCAGACAAAGAAAACTTTGTCAATTGGAAACTTCATTGCAATGAGAGGTGATACTGTTAAGTTGTTTACAAGCTGAACTTATTACTGAACTTTCAGGCTGAATGTTTCCATCAAGTACCAGCAGCGGCTCCTGAGATGGAAACTGACCTCAATGACACCAACATTGATGGGGTTATTTGTGACAGCAATCAAAAGCTAGCAAAATTTCCGATGCTATTAACATCACCTACCAAAACTATATTTAGGTGCTTTGTAAAGGGTCAGGATATGATTTCTGAAACCCCTTCACCTACCCTCAAGATGGGTGAGTAAACGCATGATAATGCATTTATTTCACTGAGGGACTAAAGGCTGGTTCACACGACGCGTGAAAATCACTTTACCGTGAATTGGATTTTTGTAACAGCTGCAGCGGCGGCTCAGTCTTATCTGGTTGTTGTTCACACACAACGTCTCCGTGCGATAGCGTCCTTGCTCTCAACCAATAGAATTGCAGTGTATGCAATACGCGGGATCATTGTACTACTAGTAGTACTAGTACGCAAAAATGATTGAACAAGCTGAATGAATTATAATTAATTAAGTTATGAGCAGTACAAAAGAAATACGGGCATCAAAAGCAATCAGAACATCATCATGTATTAAGATGGAGTAAAATTTCAGTGAAATCATAAATTATTATTGCATAATATTTAAAGTTAATACACAAGAATAATCAATAAATGTCTGACACACAGTGACATACATAGATAGTAGATGTTAATAATAATTACTAGTGGGATAATTAAATGATTATTGTTACGTTATAAAAATAAACAGTGCTGTCAAATGATATTGATTGTTACTTATAATAGCCATAATAATTATAATAAATACATAATTTATTTCATGTTGTCATTGATTAATTAATAATAATAAATAACTTTTTTTTAATTAATTCAAAACCATCAATTATTAATTTTTTATACCATAACTAACTATCACCATCAGCACTTTCATTTAGCTGGGAAATATCTGGGAGATATTGTAGTATACAATAAATACTGTTAGGGACGCCATACGAACAATCGTACCGACACCTAGTCTTATTATTACCTACTCACATTGCCTAGTTCTATGCGTACATTCTAGTACAGTTCGTTCTATGCTCTGATTATTATTTTTACCTTAAGCATGCAAATCTATATGTTAACCATGTGCAATCACCCAAGCGAATATTTATGTACCACCTAGTTCTTTTTATTGGCACACTCTAGCCAATTGCTCGTGCAAGGTGTGGCCTCCTTTGTGTACCATTTTATGTTATATAACTCTGTGTATAAATATGTGTGTAAGAGATAATAAAGGGAGAGCAACTGTGAGCCTCAGATGTTTGTTTACTACTACTCAGACTATAGTCCAGTAGCACAAACAGGAGTACAGAATACAGACTACAGCTTGTACTACCGACCATCAGTGCAGTAAGGAACTTGGTAGAAAGCAATCGGTCAATTCGATCCTTGCTGCGTATTCTCGCTAGTCGATGTACGGTGCCAAGCATTTCTAACTCACCCGATAGTCGGCACAGACAAGTCGACCCTTGTTGCACCGACTGACTTACAAAAAGGGCCGAACAGCCACTTCCAGTTGCATTTGTGATTGTGGGGAGTTGTGCAGGTGTACGCATCATCGCAACAACCAAAATCCTGTACAATACATCAAACCAATGTTTGCGGCTTTCTTCATCAATTCATCACTAATCCAATTATCAGTCGACTCTTGCTGTATGCACACAGCGCGCCCTTTGCTATTAACGATGTTTGATTGTCCAATCATCTATCGCGACGGTGACCTTTTGCTAATAATGCGGTGACAAAGTTCAACATGTTAGACATCCAACGCCCGCACATTTCACGCCAACGAGCGCGGTTTTAGGAGTGAGTCATCGCAGTTGGTTTTGTGGCGACCGCTGAAACGGTCACTGTACAGTGATTTCACGCGTCGTGTGAACCAGCCTTTAGGCTATAAAAAGTATTGAAATGTAAGTTTTGTGCAGCTTCACCTAACTTAATGTTGGTAGTATTTGCTGTAATGTTGCAAAGTAGGTAAGGTGGCATGGTATATTGCATTGTTTATTAGAACTTTTTATTTGCTCTGAAACTCATGTTTTTTCTTTACACTATCTTGTAAGACAATCATTGCTTTTAAAAATTTATTTTTGTTAAAATTTAAACAATATACTTGTCTGTAACACGTAGGTGAAAGTTAGTTGGGCATCATGTTATAATAAACATGTTCACAGTCTGTGTTTTACATACACCCCTTCCCTGTCCACTTTTTGCCGTTCAAGATTTCCCAGTTCAATTATGTACATGTAGTTTTAATTTAAAAACTTGAAATGGTTTCAACAGCGTGAACTCAGAGCTTTTGCTTTAACAAAGTTTGTAGTTTCAAGTTTTATCTGGAGTTATTTTTACAATCTCTCACTAAGAAAAAGAGGGCTGATGATTGGCCGAGGAGAAGGTGGCATTAAATGATGCTGCTTAGTGGGTCGGCCTATTTTCATGTTGATTAAATGTGAGAAACTGCCCAATCAGATTGTGTTTTTTCAACTACTTCATTGCATAATAGATTCTTTCCCATTTAAATGGGTATGGCATTGTTTGTGATTATATATATATATTGTAAATGATTTCACCGTGTCCTTCACCAAACACCACCAGAGATAGCACCGGGTTGAAATAGACAACAAGTATTACGCTTTTCGCCACTTCTTGACTACCACCAGTCTAGAGAGCAGTAGCGCCAGCGCTAGCGTCTCTTATAACTAGGCTGGTTACTAGGTAACACAGATTCTGCTATACACAGTAGGTAACAGAACAGCTTGATCAGGCAACCTCCCAAACTAACAACTGCTGATATAAGAATAAACCTCTTTATTATAACACGATATGTATTAGCACAAATAAGTTCACAGTAGGAATGCATACACACAACTGCTTCTCTGGGCTAATGTCTAAAAATATACAGAGTAAATATGCAAATGATGGTGGTTGAAATCACAGAACTCTGACTGGCTAAAATAATCAGCCCATACAACCAAAACAACAAGCTGATGCATTATAAGATAGTGTCGTGGATTCTGGCCAGTTACGACAGAGTTGCACTAAGCTCAAGTATTCTTCCTTTCTCCAGAATGGGCAGTGCCACTATTTCCAAACGACTCTAGTGACTAGTAAAAGGAGTCCACGGCTCAGACAAACAAGTCTGGTTGCTGTGATATGAATACATGTATTGTATGTATACTGCTCTAGGGAGGTAGTCCGCTAGAGTGAAGTGGCAAGAGTAGATATAACGTTCAAGTGCAAAGAGTATAGGCAAGCTCCAGCCTTGCATAGGCTGGAGCACAGGAAGCTAGAATCGTCATTAATCAATCATGTGTTTAGAATATACATAATAACCAATTAGGTGTACAGGAGGTGATTCAGACAAATCAAAAGATAAGGTTAAAAGTAGCAACGAATGAAACAGTAAAAGCAAACAATTAAATAGAATGAGCGCATAGATATAATGGGCAGAGTTAATGGGCAAATGTCAGCTGCTGTGCGTCTCCATCTTCTGGTAGGTCCTAGCACTGGAAAATAGGCTGGCGTCCTTCCTTTCCTTCTTTTGGAGGTAGATATCTTACAGACTCGTCTTTTTGTAGCTCTTTGGCTATTCTCAAGTTTTCAGGCTTTGTCCTTCTTTTGACCCTGGCCCAGTAAGTTTAATACAGGCACAGTAAAAGCCATTAACCGGCCCAGTTAAGGTCACCACCGGCCAAGTCAGATTACAACCAGCCCTGTCATGTTTATAGTACAGAGAAAGCAGCACTGCTAGCTCAATTAAGGGCAACAGGGACAACCAGTCACCTGTTGCTGGTGTGAACGCAAGGCTAAATGGGTGTCTCTGTCCCACAAAGACAACCTCTGGCAGGTAAGGACCGGTGAAGGTTACTGTTTGCAGACTTGGTGTAGAACAATCTACCACAATAGTCAATAACAATCTGGTGCATTGAAACACTGGCTACCCGCCAATATCCGAATGTTAGTAGTTCGGTACCAAGAAGGGAGTAGGGAGTTTGCGAAAAACCCTGACTAACGAGTACGTTAACGTAGGGTACGCGCCAATTGGCCAAATTATTAAGTTCTGGGATAAGCTCACCAAGTACGTTGCGACAATCTCGCCGAGTGAGCCAATTCCCTGACTGAAAATCATTTCCGTTTTCACAGCGATAGCATTTACACCTTTTGTATTTTTATTTTACTAATAATGGCCTCCCAAACAAAGTTGTAAGTTACTATTAACACACAGCTGTATTTATTTATTATGAATGGTGGTGGCTTCCTGTACATGGATTACTGGCCTAACTGATGTTTATTCAAAATGTGTATACGCCAGTGAGTGATTGTAATTTTCATGTTTTTTATGGCGTTTAATCAACAATGATAAAAATAATAATTAATAATAAAATTTGCAATGGCGGTAACAAAATTCCCTCCAGTGTAAAAGAGGGCCTCACGTAGCAAATATTCCCTTCCGTCAAAGCAGTAAATTGACGTAAAAAGATCTCACGTTTACGAGAGGTACTACGTGGGACGAGACAGCTAATCACCGATAATCCGCTCTAGTGGTACCACGTGACCTCTCTCACGTACTCGTTAACGGCCTCGTTGGGCTTTCGCAAACTCCCTAATTCCCTGGCAATCGTCTACTTCATTGCAGCTCGCCTGCTGCAACTAGTGCTATCAACAGCATTTGCATTGGGCAACCTGCTAGCACTTTCAGATGACTCATTTCGTGTGTACGATCAAAAAATGTACTAGATTGAATTGAGTCTCACAGCAGCAAGTATCACTTGCATGTATCAGAGCAGAGTAGCCGTTACGTTATGTAAAATCCACTGCAATATTCAGAGATTATTTCCATTTCCTAGAGTACAAATTGAGCTGATGTGAACCCTAGTGTGTACATTAGGCTACAGTTACATACATATACCATTTTGTCAATCTATTTTTATAAAAATCTGACTAGTTACCATGGTTCATCAGAATTTTTCTCTTCACTAAAGTTTGAGCTGGATTTTCTTCAGCTCCTACCAGGATTTTGCCATGTCTGTTCAGCTCCAATCCAGAGTTCGTCTTATTCTGTTCAATTCCAACAAAGAATTTGACTAAATTTCTGACTCACCAGATATGAGTAATGCAGAGCTTTCACATCATGTGCGCAGATGTAAAGTTATATACAGGTGTACAGAAACCTTTTGCCTGTTAATTAAAACTACATTAAGACGAACATTTAAGTAGCCATCATATTGTGGTGGAATTTTGTGACTACTACCACTGCGCAAGGTCCCCCTGACAACTGTTGAGTGTCAGGCAAGCCTAAATAGAGCCTGGCACAGCCAGAACATAAGCAAGTCAGTCGGTAGAAACCCTACCGGCCCTGCAGCATTCACTGCCTGCCCTGCAGCATTCACTGCCTGCCCTGCAGCATTCACTGCCTGCCCTGCAGAGGTACCACCGGCCCTGCAGCACACCCTGCCTGCCCTGCAGCATGCACTACCGGCCCTGCAGTGCCATTACCATACCTATACCGGGTCGGTGAGAAAAGAACTACTATAGCCTGAGAACCGAAATTGATACCAAAGGTGCAGGAGCCCGACTTTGCAACATAGCTGTCCTCAAACAAGACCAAAGCCAAGGACCACAAGCCATAAGGACCAAGAACCAGAGCTACTCATTGCACCACCATGAGTAAGCAAGATTGACTGAGAAGCTCCGCCCCCTACTTCTGGGCGCCTGGCACATTTAACTCTATATTAACCAATGACTGTATCGTATATTTATATCTCATGATCTGATTAGTGTAAACACTTCCTGCCATTACTGATTTGTTGCCCCTTGTTTGGGCATATGTTTTAATCATGTTCTGCCTATAAAAGGCAGAACATTTCACTAGACTCTTTGTATTGTATTGGGATTCTACCTGTGCTTAAGCCAAGTAGCATGATACATTTACCCTTATTATACATTGCTGGTTATGCTGTGTAATAAAGTATGGTTTACTCAACAAGTCATTGAGTCGTACGTTTGAGCCGCGGGCTCCGAGAACAGTTGTGGAGTTGGCATACTCCTCTGTTGGAAGTTTACCTCCGGAGTGAGGCGTTGTTGGTGGACGTTTGGTCGGCCCCCCAAAATCCACTACAATATGTTCTCAGGTACACAGGTTTAACTTTAACAAGGCATGCAACACTTGATTTGGTAACTGAATACACATTGTGATCACGCAGGTTATCCAACAGTAATACCTACAATGTCTGCCGTTGGAAAACATGGACCCCTTGAAGAGCCTCTATATATGAACGCCTTTAGGCCTACAACAACACTTGTCTGCCGATTCCAAAAGTTCATCGACAACACTTTAAATGGTGGACTGGCAGTTGCCAAATCGGTACAGCTTTGGCAACCAGAAGAGTGGTGGATAGTGCAGGTATTTAAGTTTGGTTTTGAATCACGTGACAACTATGACAAAATATCACCATATGATGCTAGTAACAACCTTCAAAAGTAGCGGAGCAATTTTGAAAGTGAATTCTTTCGAACTTATTTATTAAAAATATCCTAACTAGACAGTAAGTGGGAAAAAATGCCGGTGAAAATCTATCTTTTACCATAAATAAAGAAAAGTGTGGAGCCAAATGTAACAATGTGATTGTTAGCAGTTCTAAAACTGAAATTGTTTTTCTCAACAAAAATTATTTGGCTACTGCAACCACTTGAATGCAGAAAACACTAAAAGAAGTACCAAATACAGTTCTTATAAACCTTGTAAGCTGTGCATTGGTAGAAGGTTACAGCGATTCAATGCTTGACAGAGCCTCTATTTTAAGGAAAGCTTTAATTACTAAACTGGTGGCAGCAGTGAGCTGGCAACCTCCACATGTTAATAAAAAAGTTGCGCGCCAAAAGTGGTGTTCTGTGGCTATCCAATAGTGAAATAGTAGAAGTTAAACTGCTCTAACATGGGCAGGGACATTGTTTACAGCTCGGAAACCGTAAATTTATGAAGAAGACCTAAAGTTGCCTGAAGCATTCCTTATTCGTCATCTGTATTTGACTAATACAGCTTTGAATTAAAAACAAAAAACACAAGTTAAATATGTTTTATTAACAAACAGGTCCAATTAGGGAGCCTTGGTTTAATGCCAAACTCGCTAGTCAAGTAAACTTTGCATTAGGCTTTTGTTGTGCTATGTAATCATTGAGCTTTTGTTGTGTTATGTAATCATTGGGCTTTTGTTGTGTTATGTAATTGTTATGTAATTGATATTTTAGTTAAAAGCTATTGCTTTACTTTCTCATTAATGCATTTTATTGTTAAACAAAGGCCAAAATCAATGCAGTTTGGCAGACAGTTTGCACATGAGGAGATTTCCAAGTATTGTAGTAGTTTTGCACTATCTACTCAGACACAACGGGGTCACTCCAACCAACTTCTCCAATGTGCTTCGGAGTCACTCCGAATTGACTTTGATCACCTTCACGGAGTCCTAGACCCAGATACACAATGACAGAGTTTCGCTTCAATAATATTTATTTCATGATCTGTTTAGCAAGGTACAAGTGTATTTAACCAACTCCTCAAGACTTCTGCTTGAATTACACAAAAAGATCTCCTTTTATAGGAGAATCATTGGAATGTTCTCCCCCTTATTAGGGCGAACCAATCATATAACATAATATGAAAAATACAGCAATCATAATTCATAATACAAATTCGTATACAATTCCAACCAATAATAATACTAAGCACATGGCAATTTGTGCCGGGCATTTTTTGCCACTCTTTTCCTTGGCTTGGTTCTTTTCCACTCCTTTTTAGGGCATCCTGGTACTTTTCCACTCCTTATTACGACATCCATTACTTAGCTTGCTCTCCTGGTTATTGTACTCTTCTCATTCACCTTTTGATTAGGGCATCTGGTTCCATAGGTCCCAGGCTATCTGAATCAACTTATTTGTATACAGGCCCGGGGTAGCTGACCCGAGGTAACCCGGGGTAAGTTATATATGTTATATAGTGGCTATACAGGGTCTATACAGGGCCGGGGTCCTCGGTATCCGTTTTCGTGGGGGAATTTGTTTTGAGGCGGAAGGGGAAGGGGTCAGGGGTCAGGGGTTATGTCTCACTGGTTAGTAGACAGGACAGTGGGTGGAGGCGGGTCTGGGGTGGGGGGGGAGGGGGAGGTTGACCGTATCATGCAAATCTCTCACAGTATTGTGGTAGATTTGCATCCTCTACCACTGCCACAACAGCATCCACTCCCTTTGTAGCTCCTGTCCACCTCCTCTACTCTCTGACACTTTGGGGTCCACTCAGAATAGGCGCTGGCAACTCCACGGGGCCCATGGCCCAGACACACTACCCTGGAGTTTACACGAGTAACTGCTTTTTATACAATTTTGTTTAGAATACAACATAGTTCTTGCAATAAATCTACTTGACTTCTGTTTAACACGGTGTGATAGCTCCCTTTTATAGGAGGAGAAAGGAAAACCTTTTCCCCTTATTAAGGGCGAGCCAATCACATACAATAATACAAGTAATAGTGAATAAACACATAGAATACAAAACATATTAACAACACAGGCCCATCAATTTGTTAGCAGATGGCCAAGCAGCTCTGGTCTCCCTTCCCACTCTTTTTATAATAGTGGTAAGTTTCCACTCCTTATAAGGTCCCTTAGTTTTTTATCCCTGTTCCTACGGTCTGCATCTTCTCGACTCATTCTCTAGTGTTGGGCATCCAACTGCTTGGGTTACAAGCTATTCTTTCCAGCCATTTTTTGTGGCTGACCTGGGATACTGGCCCAGGGTTATCCAGTATAGTTTCTCTATCTTATATATGTAGGATACAGAGCTGATCCTGACCCAGTATAGACCCGGTATAGCCGGTATCCTTAACCCGGCATTGGTTATTGTATGTTTTAAAGGGAGAATCCCGAGTCAACAATAAGCTGACACTGGAGGGTAGGGGAATGGGTGTGGGGGGGGGGGGGGGGTCTAATACAAGATGTGGGTGGGGGGTGGGAGTTCTGACTGTCTTTAGCACGAAAATCTTCCACAGTATACTAGATTAGACAATATTTTTCTTGAATTCATATCTTGCATATCATGCATGAAAACTGTCTTTTGCCCTCTAGTCGCTGAATATACCCAACCAGAGAAGTCACCTGTTAAAGTAACATAGTTGTCACTGTCAACTGTCATAGGAGAAAACTCTGGCAAGCAAAGAAATGCTTGAATGCGTGATAATTGTATTTTTCATTAACAAATAGTGAACTGCCTGAATAAAGAAGGCGTAAATCTTTACTGCAAACATGCAAACTCTAGTAATCATGGTAACACCAAATAAAACCTGTCAAACCCATTCCTGTTTTTTTTTCCAACTTTTGTTCGATTTCCTGGAATATAAAAGTTCTGGCAAACTTATTATAATATTAAACCATCTTTTACGTAATTAAACCGGGGAATAAAATAAATGAATTTAGGACCTGCATAACTCGAGTGATCTTGACAGAGATATTTTTATCGTACTTTATTTCAATATTTGGAAAGGTTGTTAATCTTAGATTGGCGCATTGATTAAACACAAAACACCTTACAGATTAATAGTTGATTTTAACTCTTGATCAAAAAGTCGACATTTACCTGTAGCTACATGTACTTTTGAGTTTGAATTTTCTGAGCAAGCTTTTTGTATTGAAAAAAAATAGTGCAGGTTCACTGATATGAAACGTTTACTTTTGTGAACACAAAATTAATAAAAGCATATCTCAGTAGACGTAGTGACTTGGTAACTTATCTATGAGATAGATAATTGGTAGCGATGATGGCTTACTCGTGAAAGTGAAGCTTCAACCCCTAATGCCCATTAATTAGCGGTGGAGCAACTCAAAATGGTAGCCCCCCTATTATACTAATAAAGGTAATCTATCTCGGCCCAGTATAAATTCCACTCGGGTCTTGAGTAGAGATACCCTTTTATTTTAGCAAACAGGCTAGCTCGGTCTTTGTTAACACTGGGATATTTGCCTACTTAGTCAGTACAAGCAAATACCCTTTCACAGCACCAAGAAACTTAGGAAAGCTGAAGAAAAACTTAAGAATAAGTACCCAGACTAAAGATGGCCTAACTTCCACTGAAAATTGGAATATATGCTTCTTGTATGATGTTAATTAAGGCTGCACACTTGGATGCACAATCTTTATTGCACATTTGCATTGATAAACATAGTATTATTAATAAAATACTTTAATTGATGGCTGTTATTGTTAACGACTCTACGTTAAAAGTGCAGCCTACTAAACCAAATGGCAAATTACACCTGGTCAAAGTGTCCCTTGGTCAGAGAGTCCCTTGGTCAGAGTGTCCCTTGGTCAGAGAGTCCCTTGGTCAGAGTGTCCCTTGGTCAGAGTGTCCCTTGGTCAGAGTGTCCCTTGGTCCAAGTGTCCCTTGGTCAGAGTGTCCCTTGGTCCAAGTGTCCCTTGGTCAAAGTGTCCCTTGGTCAGAGTGTCCCTTGGTCAGAGTGTCCCTTGGTCAGAGTACATTTTTGTTGTGACCTTGAGTCAAAGTAACCCCTAGCCATAGCCCTAGCCTGAGTAATGGATTGTGACAGCAGCTGCCGAGAATAGCTGTAGGTAACTGTTGGACATAGATTGAGTCCATGAGCAGTTAGAATTTACGAATGGCCAAGGGAGATGTTGTGTTAGTTGTGGAAGGCACAAAAGTAAATCTGGTTTGACTGGTGGTTAACATAAAAAAGGAAAAAACTTCTCTGCAGGAGTTACTAGAGAAGCTGGTGGAGCAATATTGTAAATAACCATTGTTTATTGGGTTACAGAATCAAAAACTGGATTTACTGTCTTGCATTTATGTTAGGATTACCCATAGACCTAGTATTATTATCTAATACTAGGTCTATGGGATTACCGGAACAAACACAAAACATCTGTCACTGATAGTGGAGTTGTTTTCTTCTATTATAAAACCACATTACTTAAAATCAAGGTAAGCAAACTTGATCTATTTCTCAATTACTCTGATTTTGAGTAAACAGCTGTATAAATTCCTTAATTTCAATTAAGGAGTAAAGTTGCTGGCAAAGTTATCAGGAATAAAAAGCTTAAGATTTTTTACTACAATAAATGAAATAACAGATTTTAATCCATAATATCTCTTTCAAATGCGTAGAATTATTAAATCATAAAATACACATTATTATAAAAATAATAAAAACTGTTTGAGTGAGTTACATCTCAAAATATAACAAAAAAACCTGTCAGTCTTAGAGATGAAATGAACCTGCATCAGCCCAACTGGTGTGGCAGTATCTTGCTGTGTGATACCATTGCTGAATATTTACAGGCTCGGTGCTCATACTCCTCCAATGGCAGCATCCATAAAGAAGAAGTCCAGCCAATAAATCCCGGAGGAGTGTTAGAGTCGGCCAACGATGTCTCCTGTGATCCTTACAGAGAGTTTGCTCAGTATAAGTTTTTGCTACCTAGGAAGAGTGTGGTAGAGTTTGAATGTCAGACAACATATGATCTAGGGAATGGCAATAACTTGACAATATCCTCTCAACGAACTAAAATATGTATGAATAGCATAAAAGACTGTGCTGTTTATTGGATTGGGGTCACTCCCAAGGTTGACATTGAAAAGTTTTCTCGATTTTTCAGTTGCCGATTTGACGGATTATACTCCAACGCTGACTATTAGAGATCTGAAGGGGAATTCCATTGAGCCTCTTACTACCGATTACCTATGGACACCAATTCAACTCAGCTGTAGATTCCAGAAGCTTCCTTTAAATAGCTACACCAATGTAACTCAATCATTTACAGTTTCCTTGCAATCAGCCGATTATTTGCTGCAATGGCAAAATGAGGTATTTTTGAGTTAATGAGGGATTTGTTATCAGCAGAAAAATTGTCTAGAATTTTAATTGATGTTGATCAGAACTAGATACAGTGTACTCCTGATATATCGAATCCTGTTATATCGAAAATCCGGGTATATCAAACAAACTGCATCAGTCCCAGCTGAATGCATTGTAATTACCTACTCCTATATCGAATGATTTCTTACATATCGAACAATAAATTGCAATATTACACACTGTTAGAATGGTTTCCATGGGGGCTGCCATCTTGGAATTTGAATGTCAAGGTCTATCATTCCAATTAGACACTCTGTATCGGTGGTATAGTTCCGGTAGGTCGACCCCATATTATTATTGTTGTGGTAATTGGTCCTTATTGTAGCTAGAGAGCATGCCCAGGCTATCGTCATTCAGTATGCACATGTTGTTGTTGACTTATTTCAAAATGTGGGGAGAGACATTTCTATCTATTTACAGTATTATTATTGTCACTGTGTGAATTGAGAGCAATAATCATCAAGAAAGGAGTCAGGAAAAGTTCAAGAAGCAGTACACTTACTTACTACTGCTAATAATTTTAACTCGACTACTTAAAACAATTAATAATTAATTAATACACTCACTCAGACTCACTCACTCACTGCTTATGATTATATTATTATTATTTATAATTATTACAATAATTATTATTATTACTACTTAAAAATTTATTATTTATCATCCTATTAATAATCTAATGCTGTTATTTTTAGAGAAGCATTATTTATTATTGTTATAACAACATGATGATTTGTTAATAATAATAATTATTAATAATAATAATAACAATGACAACATCAATAATAACAATAAATAATATCTTAAATAAATTAAATAATAAGTAACAGGTAGTAGCTATTACGTTTGTTGTTATAGGTGGTTAGAAGTGATAAAACCAACTTAGTCTAGCAGTAACTTAACTAACACAATAATATACAGCAACATCATGTGCCGCTACTACTACTTACATCATCATTGAATAATTGTTGTAATTTTCAGCTTCAACACCATTAATCTTTTTAATTAATTATTAATTAACTAAAGACAGCAATCACAAAAGCCAAAATGCTTAATATCCTAGCTTAAATACATGTAATAGTAACTTATTATGTATACATGAAGAAGTCCGACGGTCATGATTTTATATATCAAACATCTCATGTATCAAACAAAGTTTTATGATCCCCTCGGGTTTGATATATCAGGAGTACACTGTATATTTAACTAACTACGGTATATTGATGTATATTGAGCATGGGTTATTTAATAAGAATAAGTTATTTACATTAGGTGCTCTACTAGTCATTAGTACCTGCTAAAGTCTCATCCAGTGAAATGTTTGGTACCCAGCTAGATTTTCCTTTGAATTTCTAAGCATACAACTTTTGGTAACATTCATAAAATGTTACAATAGATTTATTTGCAAGTACACAATCTAGAACATTTCAAACTTAGTAGATATGCAGGTTAGTACTTATATAACTTTGCAGATTCATGGTTTTGTCACTTAGTGTATGTATAGCTTGGTAGGGAGATCTGCTCATATATTACTACACTTAGTGTATGTATAGGGAGATCTGCTCATATATTACTACACTTAGTGTATGTATAGGGAGATCTGCTCATATATTACTACACTTAGTGTATGTATAGCTTGACAGATTGTAAGAGTATAGATATTTACAGAAATTTACAAAAAATACGTCATATCTGTCTAATTGAGAAAAAAATAATTTTATGTTGGCCAGATCTATGCATTATCAACAACCAAAATGAGCTAGTGTAGAGGATCGTGCCAGTAAGGCTCCCACCACCATCCGTTAACGAACAGCTATCTACAGCACACAACTTGTGGAACGGCCAAACAACCTTCTATCCAAAACGTAACGCAGGGTTGGTCAGACCTGCAGAATGCAATGCAGAAGCCGCTTCCAACTTCACAACTAATGAGCCCAAAACTCAGACAAACTATGCAGAGTTCAAGTAATAAACACATTTATTGTCCACATATCCATGTGCTAGGGAGGCAATCACCTAGAGGAGTTAAGATCAGTAGCAGTAATAGTTAAGTGGCATAGAGTATACAAAGAACCAGCCTTTAGTAGGCTGGTGGCAGGAAGTGCACTGCATCATGCTAAATTGTCCAATAAAACATGACAGGAAGTAAAACAACCAATAGACATAAACAATACATGCAATGGCGAGTAATATTAAAGAGACAGGGTGTCCAGTGTCAAAGCATAAGACTATGATACAGTTATCAGTCTTTGGCAGCTTCAGGTTCATGAGAGATAATATATATAGGTAAATAGTGTAGTAGTTTTGCACCTTCTACTACTGACACAACGGTATCACTCCGAATCTGCTTCACTACTTTGGAGTTCACTCCGAATTGACTTTATCAACTTCACGGGGTCCTCGACCCAGACACACAATACAGAGTTTCTGTGAATAATAATTTATTTAATTCAGTCCATTTAGCAATACAAGGCAGAATACTTCACAAGATCCTCAAGACTTCTGCTTGAAATGCACAAACAAAGCTCCTTTTATAGGAGAAGCAGAGGAAAGTTCACCCCCTTGTAAGGGTCAACCAATCATACAATGCAACAAAAATAACATACCAATCAAAACATATAATAGATATTTAATAAACAAGACAAGCCAATCATAGCAGTGAGCACATGGCAAAGTATGCTGGGCTATTCTTCCCACTCTTTTTCTTGACTTGGAACTCCTCATTAGGACATCTTTGTACTTTTCCACTCCATATTAGGGCATCCAGCTTTTAGTCTGTTCTCCAAGCTACCGTACTTTGCTCATCTACTTTCTGAGGTGGACATCCAGCCCTCCAGGCTAACTATTCCAACCTTTTTGGATACTGGCCCGAGGTAGCTGACCCGGGGTAACCCGGGGTAGGTAATATATGTTAAATAGTGTCTATACAGGGTCGGGGTCAGTGGTAATCAATTTTGAGGGGGAATTTGCACAGAAGCCGGGGGGGGGGGGGAAGAGCTCAAGGGCTATCTCTGGCTTGACTGTTGACGGGGTAATGGGTGTGGGGGGGGGGGGGGGGGGTCTTGGGGTGTGGGGGGGGGACTTATAAAGCCAATTTCTCACATGGATCAGCCCTGCCGATGTTATCTAGGCAGCTTTCGGAACTCCAGCTACAGCGGCTGTCTTATTGCCGGCCCGGTATGTCACTGCAGGGTCAGTAGAGGTCACTCCTGGGTCGGTAGAGGTCACTGCAGGGCCGGTAGGTAAAGCTGCAGGACTGGTATAGTATCTGCAGGGCTGGTAAGGAATTTTCTTTTTCCACTACAGTAATAGCTCTATGTGCCATCACTTTGTGATGTCCGAACTATTTTGACTCTGGCTAGCCAACAAGGCACTACTGAGTTGTCACAAATGAAGATTCTGTCGGAAAAGATGTACACAATACAAAGCACTCGCCTCAGAGAAGGCAGTGAAGAACAGTTCTCAGTTTATTGTTTGTAATATACAAACTCTTCCAATAATGAAAGACCCGTAATGAAATTAAATGTTTAAACATTAGTAAGGAGGAGGAGTACAGCACCTAGCGCCAAAGGTTAGTTTGGCCAAAACACAGTACAAAGCACCCTTTAGAAAGGTTGACTTACTGTGTTTATTATTAGTGGAGCTTTTATGATTGATTAGATGAAATACCAACACCAAATCATGATACTAAGACAAACAGGAGGAGAGATGATGAGAACCAGTATTACTATCATACTTGTTTAGCTGTGGCTTAAATCCACATAACTAAGACTGCTGCTGACCACTTAGCTGCCTGTCTTGTGGCAGCCCAACTTGAAAAATACAAATATATTTTCCTGCACTTCCTACTGCTCTGATTAAACCCTTAAATATTACCTGTAACTCCTTTTAACAGGTTACTATAAACTGCCTGAGCACAGTGAAAAATCCCTTACTCACTTGGGTGATCCTACACTCTCTATTAAAGATGGAAAAGTCAAGGAGGCAATTTTTCACACTCGCTGAAACTCTGCTATTTGTCTAAACTAATAAGCCCAAAAACAAACTAGCAAAAACTGGCCACAATGACTATAAAATACAGTGTAAATATACTGTTGCAATCTTTTTGTGATAATGAGGCGCACTTTATCCCCCCCCCCTCTTGCATTAAAAATGGGGAAAAGTGCTAGAGAATAGCTACTGCGTTGGTAGCAATTCAAGAACAAAAAAAGAAGGCACTACACATGAATGATAGTTACTCAGATGCTGTTCATCACTAAAATAAATTACTAGACATGAGTGTCACCTGCAGTGGCTTGTCGCCACCCACAGAGTCCACGCTGCCCTCACTGCTATGTATTACCTATGTGGTGTATCAGGAGAGGCCTCTTAGCTACCATCAAATCTGTTTTATGTTTAACTCATGGAACATGTTGCGCTTGGAAGTTGTCTGAGCGCTTAGCTGGCAGTGACACTGTTGGAAACCAAACCAGAGTTAGCTAGGTATGGTGGGATCCAGTACCTGTCGTGAGTTTGGTGCTAAGACCAATAATGGATTTCTAATTATTCTAAAAATAGTAAAATCTTTTAAACTACAACTTAATAGATTAATGCATAACTTAATATATATAGAACTTTGTAGATTGTAACTTGA
>OX183135.1:32686042-33153042 GCA_945261195.1 Cryptosula pallasiana
CCCCCTCCCAGCCAAGTTGGCTCCTTAACATTTCTATCAAAGTTGCCCCCCTGCAGATGAAGCATTATATCTGATTAAAGTTAAAAACTGTGCCAAGAGGACATAGAGTTAAAACTTCAGATAATCGGGAATGAAATATGGCATAAAATGAGGGTTAAATTGAAATGAAATTCAAGAATAAAATACAGTATACATGTAAATGTGAGTAGTAATATATGAGCAGATCTCCCTACCAAGTTTTTTTTTGTGGGGTTAAAATCTGGGGTGATGCAATGGGTTACGGCGTTGGATGGATTCGCCGAGTTTATATTGTATTTTATTTGAGGGGCATTTGAGCGGCATTTGAGTGGCATTTAAGTGGCATTTGAGTTTTGATTATTTTTTTGCTTAATTTGAACTTATATGGCATATAAATTTTGAATGTATGGCATTCAAGTTTTTGTAATTTGAACTCATATGTTATCTTGAGAGAGAGGAGTTATATCTACATTAAATAAATACATTGATTAAAAATGAATCATTATATGATTATATACATTTATTGTATAATAATTAAGGAAAATCTCTCCATATAATATAGTTAGAGTCAGTAAATAGTAAGTAATACAAAGCACTAGGTTTTGTAATGACAATCAATACACAGGCTTTTTTTTATACATTCATTAATATATGGATAATTATGTGCATATTTATGACTATTTCTGTATAAAATTTTGGAAAAACATCATCAAATTAGCTCTCTAGATGGTTAAATAATTGCAATAGAAAGCACTATATCTAATTTTTATGACATTCTTAAATTTTGAGAAAATCATCAAATTAACCCTTTAGATGATTAAAATTTTACAGTAAATTTTACATAATACAAAGCACTATAGTTCGTTTTATCTGCTTGAGACTACATGTTGTCAGCATTCGATATTGAGTTTACATACCATGAACACCAAGCTGTTCATCAAAATCTTGTAATTCATTTTCTAGGAATTCCTCAAGAACTTCATCCTCATTCTTTGTTTTTGTTAGCTCCTCATTGGAATTTGTTTGTGTGCAATATTGCTCCCAGTCACTAGCGTTGGTTGAAGAAATGAAGACAACATTGTGGTATGGAATAGGATTTCCATTCTTACTTTGTTTTTTCCTTTGTAAATCATCACACCAGGTGCACATCTTTTAGCTTCCTCGTTGTATCTGATTGGTAGTAAAAGTGTTCTCGTCTCTCTTTTTCCATCTTTTTCAGTGACATAACGAATGCGATTTACGATGGATTCTTCTCCATTGAATCGGAAAGGAATGAATCTTTCTACAACTTCGATGTAAGCAAAAATTGAACATTCTTTGAAATTGCTGAGATACTCAATGTCGTAAGCGAGTTTGAGTTCTTCTTCACTCATTTTTCTCACTTTTTCAGCTTCAGCGGTAGCTTCCATTGTGGTTAAGCGTTTTGTGCTGATACGTTTAACATTGTAGTAAGTGGTCTCTGGTTTTTTTGAGTTTTCCATCTCACCCAAGTACAAAATGTTGAAAGGTAATGGGTAGTTATCAACATTGAAGCTTTCAACTACTCTACTAGGGCAAACGACTTTCTGAAAATTCGTTCCAGATGAATTATCAAGATAGGTGAGAATGTAGTAATTTCCGTATGTGCCAGTATTCTGTTCAATAGAAACTATTTGCAAAACCGATGGAGCAGGAAGTGATGCTAGTGTAAGAAACCCTCCAATCTTTTTCAAATCACATGCCTTCCATTTTTTGAGAGATTTGGCCATCTTGAGAGCCCTTTCAGCATCAGTGAGCAATTCTTTTTGTTCCATAGTGTTTGATGGTGCGGGTAAAACCAGTTTTGGAAGAGCTCGTCTCTTTATTGTTGTTTCTTTTGTAACAGAGTTAGAGTTTTTTCTTTTGGTGGATGTTTTGAGTGTTTTTTGTTTGTTTTCGATTGGTTTTAAATCCATGTAAGAAGCAGAAAAGTCCTCCATAGTATTCTAAAAAAAGAAAGAAAGAATGTATAATTAAGCTTTTCATGTGGAACTAAAAGATTATTTATTTCATACTTTACATTATAGTTAAACTAATCTTGATTTTTGCTAGATAGGGAATAATAAATTTTTTAAATTTTACCTTTTATAAAGAGAAAGCTTCTAGTAGTTGCAATGGAAGGTGTAGTAGATGTTGCTTCTCCACTTGCTGTTGTAGAACTGGATGCTTTCTGTGTGAAAACAGTGGCTCTTAAATAGCTAAAGTTGCACTGGTTGAACTCTATGAATACCAATCTTCTTTATAATATAACTATGAATCAGTATTTTTTCCACGCGAAAACCAATGCTTTCGCGGGAATAAGCAATTTATTTTCACGCGAATGGAAACCGTTGCTTTCGCGGGAATGAATATTTTATTTTCACACGAATGGAAACCGTTGCTTTCGCGGGAATATAAATTTCATTTTCATGCAAATACAAACTGTTGTTTTTGCGAGAATAAATAATTTATTTTCACGCGAATGGAAACCGTTGCTTTTGCGGGAATGCATATTTTATTTTCACGCGAATGGAAACCATTGCTTTCGCGGGAATAGAAACTTTATTTTCACGCGAATACAAACTGTTGTTTTCGCGGGAATAACTAATTTATTTTCACGCGAATGGAAAACGTTGCTTTTGCGGGAATGAGTATTTTATTTTCACACGAATGGAAACCATTGCTTTCGCGGGAATAGAAATTTTATTTTCACGCGAATACAAACCGTTGTTTTCACGGGAATAAACAATTTATTTTCACGCGGATGGAAACCATTGCTTTCGCAGGAATGAATATTTTATTTTCACGCGAATGGAAACCTTTGCTTTCGCGGAAATAAAAATTTTATTTTCACGCGAATACAAACCGTTGTTTTCGCGGGAATAAACAATTTATTTTCACGCGGATGGAAACCATTGCTTTTGCGGCAATGAATATTTTATTTTCACGCGAATGGAAACCATTGCTTTCGCGGGAATAGAAATTTTATTTTCACGCGGATACAAACCGTTGTTTTCGCGGGGATAAATAATTTATTTTCACGCGGATGGAAACCGTTGCTTTTGCGGGAATGAATATTTTATTTTCACGCGAATGGAAACCATTGCTTTCGCGGGAATAGAAATTTTATTTTCACGCGAATACAAACCGTTGCTTTCGCGGGAATAAATATTTTATTTTCACGCGAATGGAAACTGTTGCTTTCGCGGGAATTAATATTTTATTTTCACGCGAATGGAAACCAATGCTTTCGCGGGAATACAAACTTTATTTTCACACGAAAGCATTGGTTTGTATTCGCGTGAAAATAAAATTTGTATTCCCGCGAAAGCAACGGTTTGTATTCGCGTGAAAATAAAATTTCCATTCCCGCGAAAGCAGTGGTTTCCATTCGCGTAAAAATAAATTATTTATTTCCTCGAAAGCATTGGGTTGTATTTGCGTGAAAAAACGCTGATTCATAGGATTTAATCAGTGCAACTTTACCTATATAAGAGCCACTGTTTTCACACAGAAAGCATCCAGTTTTACAACAGCGATCGGAGGAGCGACATCTACTACTACATCCACTAACTATTAAAAGTTTTTCTGAGTGAATTTGAAAGTTTTCATTGAATTTAAGACTTAATCATCTGACTTAATTATCTCACTTAATTATTTGTTTACTTAAAAAGTAATGCTTTCACGCAATAAATCACTCGTTCTAACAACAGTAACTAAAGACTCAACATCTACTATATAATATACCAACTGACTACTAGGAGTTTTATTCACAAGGTAAAATTTATTAGCTGAGACATTTAACTTACCTTTTTATGTGCTATTGTTACTTCTATTAAAAAGTAATGATTTTATTGTTATTATAGTACTATGGAAACAGAAGAGGAGGATACTGAAGTAGACATACATAAGGAATGGGAATGGCTCATGAAAAATCAAAATGATATCAGTTTTTCAAATGCTGATAATGAATACATGATTGATGAATGCAATGCTGAATATGAAAATAAAATGGAGATGGAACTTGAAAATGCTTTTCAAGACACACTTTCGACTTTTCAAGTTTCAGCAACTACTGAAAATACGATAGTCTTTGATATGCAGTAAGTTTGCTGGTTTTTTTAGAGTTATCTCATGAATCAGCAAAAAATAATGCGTTATCTCTTTATTGTAGACAGGACTCAGAATATCAAAGAATGAATGTAAAAGAGGTAGTTGAGAATTCATCTCATAGTACACAGTAAGTTTTTAAAAACCGAACTAATAATAATAATATTTGAGACATTTTTTCCCAATTTAATTTTAAAAATTAATTGATAATAGTGTTTAAGTCATTTTTTCTTTTGTTACATTTCATACAAAATGTATGTGAATGTTTTATAGAACAACTATTAGGTGTTAACATTTCTATTGTAGACAAAGTTGAAATTATCAGGAGGAGAATGTAGAAGAAAAAACCCCTGAAATTTCCCCTAATTGGAAATGGTTAGAAGAAAATCTCATTTGTTTTCGTTTACCTGATGAAACAGTCAATCAAATAGGGTTTGGTGCTGAACCTTCATCATCAAAGACTAACATAATAGCTCAAGATATAGAGCCAGTTGTGGAGGACATAGTTGAAGAAAATGAAAATGATCCAATGATAGAAAATGAAGAAGAAGAAGAAGAAGAAGAAGAGGAAGAAGCACAAGAGGAAGAACAAGAAGAACAAGCAGAACAAGAAATGGAAGACTTAAATTTTGAAAGACCTACCCGAGTATCAACCCTAGGTATTGTTGATGATAGCATAGCTCCAACTTTTCAAGATGAAGAATGGGATGATTTGATAGCTAGATATTGGGGAGCTATGAAAACGAAACATAGAGCTGGAAAAGTCATAGAACTTTTAAATGTAAGACTTTGGGATGGGATTCCAAGAGACCAAGTTGATTCCTACCAAAATGACTATCATGATTCAAGAGTGTTAGAATTGCTAAAAAAAGTTTGGAGACAATTGAGCTCAAGAGCGAAAGTCAACTGTAGCGTAGGTTGTATACTAGAAAATAAAAATGATGGTGAACTCCGATACTTTCACTCATCATCAAACAATGCTACCGTATATCCAAAAGCTAAACTGATTGAAACTGAAGGAGATCTTGATGACTTTTTTGTTGATGTTATGGAGACTGATCATCGTACAAATAGTTTGAGACGGAGACCAAATACGACTTGGAGATTGATGTTAATCACAAACATTTCGTTTTATTTCTACAAACTACTTGGAATGGGAAAAGTTGGATCACCACCAGAGCATTTACCCTCTCACCTCATTAACAACAGACACATACGAACCATGTTAAAAAACACAAAAGGAATACGAATTACCGATAATCTTTGTTTTTTTAGATGTCTAGCTTTACACAAAAAAATACAAAAAAACGGTGGATTTGCAAAAGATCCGATAATTAAGGAGGTGAAGGAGTACCAACAACAATATCATAGTTTCATCTATGGTGATAGTGCTAAAAAGTGTGATGGAAAAGGAGTAACAGAAGGTGATTTATTGCTTTTGGAGCGAGCATTTCAACTGAAGATAACAGTGTTTTCTTTAAATGATGATGCGACTTCAACAGTTATTTGGAATTCAAACTCCAGTTATAAGGAGAATCTATATTTGGATCTTTATATCAATCACTTCAGTCTTATTACAAACTTGGAAGGATATGTCAAAGCCTACAGATGTCCAACCTGTTCTACTTGTTATGACAGATTGGGGAATCTGAAAAGACACAGATGTTCAATCTCAGAGGCAACAACTATGCAGTTTTCTGGAGGACAATACAGTCCTACAGCTACAATATTTGACAAACTGAAGATTCAATTCGGGATAGATATCGGGCCAGTTGATTCCTTGAGATACTATTCATTTTTTGCAACATTCGACATAGAGTGTATGTTACCTAATTGCGAAAAAGATCGAGATACAGACACAACCATTTACACGAATGAGCATAAACTTTTAAGTATTTCAGTTTGTTCAAACGTACCAGGCTTCAACAACCCGTGTTGCATTGTCAATAAAGGGGATGATGATGAATGCGTTGGAAAGTTCATTGAATACTTGGAAGATATTAGTGAAGAATCATATAGCCGATTGGAAAAACAATTTTCGCAAATCATAAAACAGATAAAAGGTGAATTACAACGACTGGAAGAAGCTGAAGAAAAGTTTCGTAGTGATTTTGAAAAAAATCGTTTCAGACGGAGAACAGGAGCTGAAAAAGTTCTGGATGATTTGTACAGCTATATGAAAAAACTCCCTATTCTAGGTTTCAATTCACAGACTTATGATGTCAATGTGATGAAACGAAAACTGCTTCAAAAATTGAAAGATGTATCCGACACAGATTTTGATTTTGTTATAAAAAAAGGAACCAAGATGCCCGTTATCGGAATAGGATCTTTTTTGTTTTTAGATTGCACAAACTTCATTGCTCCTGGATATAGCTATGAAATGTATCTCAAAGCATACAAATGTGAAGCCGGAAAAGGGTTTTTTCGTTATGAATGGATGAAAGACTTGGAACAACTTAATCAAGAACATCTACCTCCAAGAGAAGCTTTTTACAGTTCTTTAAAACAAAAGAACATCAGTGAAGAAGAGTATATAATTTGTCAAGAAGCATGGAAAGATAACAACTTGAAGACAATGAGGGATTTTTTAAAATGGTACAACAACTTGGATGTAAAACCATTTGTTCAAGCGTTGGAAAGACAAAGATCGATCTACAGAGAACATGGGATTGATATGTTAAAAGATGGTATATCTTTACCAGGATTAGCGATTCGATGGATGTTTAACAAAGCTCCTCAACCACCTCCTCCATACCTCTCTACATACTTGGATTTCGATGAACTTGGTAACTCGTTTCGTCAGACTCTCCCAATTTGTCTGATTGACAACTGCAATGCAGAACTTTATCCTCTAATAAAGAAAAACATAGTTGGTGGGCCAAGTCTAGTGATGCATAGATATCACGAAAAAGGTATAACTAAAATTAGAGAACATTGGTTGGGAAAAGAAGCAAAGGTTTGTGATAGAATCTATTGAGTTGATGCAAATGCGCTTTATTTATGGTGTATGATGCAATCAATGCCTACTGGCTATCCTCGTAGAAGAAAAATCGAAAACTCCTTTGTCGCTGAACCAGTAAAATTTAGCAAGGTAGCTCATAGCTGGTTACAGTTCCAAATGTTCTCAAAAAAAATCAATATCAGACATCAGCTCAACGGAGGAGAAGTTACTCTCGGACAGCGAGGATTACCAGTTGATGGATTCTGTATTGAAAATTGTCATGTCTTTCAATTCCATGGGTGTTTTTGGCATGGACACAACTGCTCTTATAACAATGCTAAAGAGCAAGAGCTTCAAGCTAGTGGAAGAAAATCAAAAGCAAATCTGTTTAAAACTACGATGGAAAATGAAGGATATCTTCGAGCATTAGGTTACACTGTAATCTCGATTTGGGAGTGTGACTGGATGAAACGTGTAAAAACTCATACAATATTACAAAAATTTGTCAACACGTTTTACAATTCTTTCTACCCTAAAATACTTGAAAAAAAGCTGAATCAAGAAGAAGTGTTGGAGAGAATTCAATCAGAGGAATTCTTCGGATTTGTTGAATGTGACATCGAAGTTCCTGAGGAAGAGGAAGAAAAGTTCTCCGAAATGCCTCCGATTTTTAAAAATACGATGTTAACCAGAGAACACTTGAGCGATGAAATGAAAGTCTTTGCTGAAGCTGAAGGGTTTTTAAAGACTCCTCAACGTTCATTAGTTGGAAGTATGTATGGAGATAAGATATTGCTAATGAGTCCTTTGTTGAAATGGTACTTGAAACAAGGATTGCAAGTCACCAAAGTTTATCAGCTAATAGAATATATTCCTAGAAAAGCTTTTGAAGCTTTTGGAACATCGGTTTCAGACGCTAGGAGAATGGGAGATGCAGACCCTAGTCAAGAATTACTCGCTACTACTAGCAAGTTGGTAGGAAATGCTGCTTATGGAAAAACAATCACTGATAAAGAAAAACATACTACCATCAAGTTCATCGAAGGTGCCAGAAAAGCTTCATTTCGTATCAGAGGGAACAAATTTATCTCCATGGGAGAGATAGCAGATGATTTTTATGAAATCGTAACCTATAAACAACTAGTAAGTTTTAAAAACAATTATTTTGCAATTCAAAATTTATATTCCACAAGTTTACTTTGCTAATCAGTATCACCATCATTTCAGCTAACTATGAATGTTCCAGTACACTTGGGTTTCTCCGTGCTACAGTATGCTAAACTGAGAATGCTACAGTTTTACTACGACTTTATGGATAAGTAAGTAAAACCGAATTCCATACCATTATTATGTACAGGCTTGGGACAAACGAATGCGTAACGTTAATCGTTTTCGCTAGTCGCTGCTATTTCATTAACGATTAGTCTATTTACAATGGTTTCCAGGATGATAAAGGATTAGCTGTAAGTGTTTTATTTGAATGCTTGAAGGATGTAATCGATTTTTTCAAGATATGAAATGTCAAAATATTCTGATTTCATCCAATTGGTCACAAAAAAAAACAATGTAACATAGCTTTTTGTTTTTGAAAGTTCCACACCGCATGACTTTTGCTTTATTTAATCCACAACCGTAGCAATTTCTTGAAGGTTTCTCACTAAACAGGATATGAAGTCTCTATAACAATGATATTGAACACTAAAAAAATTGGTTTATGCTTTGTTTTTTGCATGCTATGCTGTTTTTATAGCTACTATTTTTTCAGTCTTTTATTTCAATATAGATTACAGCTTAAGGTCAGGTTAGCCATGATACAAAAACTTGAAATTATTTTTTGAGATTATAAATAATACAATTTATCGAACAAACCGGAACATTCGAGCAGATGATGCAGACAGTAGATTTATTTCAGTCGAGAAGAAAACCTTTGGTGATAATTGTTACATATACTACCATTATATATCTTTCTTACCACTGTGATTATTACAACTACGTGACTAGGTTTTCCTTTTTTTAAGGCATAACTCAACTGATGTGATAATGTGTACCCAAACCTCTTAAAGGGAAATCCAATTTTTACTTTGAAAAAAAATACTATTACTATTTATTATTATTTATTATTATTAATTATTATTAATACTTATTATTATTATCATTATTATTTTTCTAATAATAATAAATAATAATTATTATTATCATAGTAAATTATAAATAGATAATAATAATTTTAATCTTATAAAAAAATATTAAAATTTGGTAATTATGATTATTATTATTATTACTACTGTAACTATTTCAATAAATTATTATTATTATTATTATTATTATTATTATTATTATTATTATTATTATTATTATTATTACTATTACTATTACTATTACTATTACTATTACTATTACTATTACTATTACTATTACTATTACTATTACTATTACTATTACTATTACTATTACTATTACTATTACTATTACTATTACTATTACTATTACTATTACTATTACTATTACTATTACTATTACTATTACTATTACTATTACTATTACTATTACTATTACTATTACTATTACTATTACTATTACTATTACTATTACTATTACTATTACTATTACTATTACTATTACTATTACTATTACTATTACTATTACTATTACTATTACTATTACTATTACTATTACTATTACTATTACTATTACTATTACTATTACTATTACTATTACTATTACTATTACTATTACTATTACTATTACTATTACTATTACTATTACTATTACTATTACTATTACTATTACTATTACTATTACTATTACTATTACTATTACTATTACTATTACTATTACTATTACTATTACTATTACTATTACTATTACTATTACTATTACTATTACTATTACTATTACTATTACTATTACTATTACTATTACTATTACTATTACTATTACTATTACTATTACTATTACTATTACTATTACTATTACTATTACTATTACTATTACTATTACTATTACTATTACTATTACTATTACTATTACTATTACTATTACTATTACTATTACTATTACTATTACTATTACTATTACTATTACTATTACTATTACTATTACTATTACTATTACTATTACTATTACTATTACTATTACTATTACTATTACTATTACTATTACTATTACTATTACTATTACTATTACTATTACTATTACTATTACTATTACTATTACTATTACTATTACTATTACTATTACTATTACTATTACTATTACTATTACTATTACTATTACTATTACTATTACTATTACTATTACTATTACTATTACTATTACTATTACTATTACTATTACTATTACTATTACTATTACTATTACTATTACTATTACTATTACTATTACTATTACTATTACTATTACTATTACTATTACTATTACTATTACTATTACTATTACTATTACTATTACTATTACTATTACTATTACTATTACTATTACTATTACTATTACTATTACTATTACTATTACTATTACTATTACTATTACTATTACTATTACTATTACTATTACTATTACTATTACTATTACTATTACTATTACTATTACTATTACTATTACTATTACTATTACTATTACTATTACTATTACTATTACTATTACTATTACTATTACTATTACTATTACTATTACTATTACTATTACTATTACTATTACTATTACTATTACTATTACTATTACTATTACTATTACTATTACTATTACTATTACTATTACTATTACTATTACTATTACTATTACTATTACTATTACTATTACTATTACTATTACTATTACTATTACTATTACTATTACTATTACTATTACTATTACTATTACTATTATTATTATTATTATTATTATTATTATTTATAATAATTATAAATAATAATAATTATTATTATTATAATGTTAGATTTTCCCCCACTACTACTATAACTTTTTATCATAAATCATTCATATTATTATTTACTTATTATAATAATGATAATAATAATTGTTACAATAATAACTATAAACATTAATTAATTTGATAACAATTTGAAACAACCAAATTATATTATTATTATTATTATAATAATAATAAATTTGAATATTTATATTGTTATAATTTTTATATTATTATTATAATTACAGTTTTAATGATAATCTTTACTTTTATTACCATTATTATTATAATATCATTATTATTTATTTATTTATTAGCTAGTCATTATTCATTTTTTAGTTTTTGCAATTTATTAATTATTAATGATAATTATTATTAATTATTATTTATGTATTTTACTATTATTCTGATTATTTATTATTGGTTTTAATTAATATACATTTATTTATTTATTACAATTCTCATTAATTAATTGGATTTTTATGTTGTACAAAAACAGCAGGCTTTTACTCTAGTTATTACTACTACCACTACTGCTAATTATTTGCATTGAACATGGTAGCATCAGCTTAATTAATATTATATTCTTTTGCATTATTCTAATTATCTATTATTACTATTTGATTTTTTGCTATGCTTATGTTTATTTTATATTAGTTACAATGATCAGTTTGATTATGATAATTATACTAGTAATAATGAAAAGTATACGTAATAATTACACCAACATTATTTAATGATATTGTTGGGAAATGGCACCTCAGAACAGTCGACCCTAACAATTCTACCTATCCTACCGAACTCTACCATGTCTAATTGCGTACTAGCCCGAACTCTACCTATATCATATATACTCTCATTTATCCAATTATTATACTTGTATATTGTTTACATTGCTTATTTACAACATGTGCTGCCGTGCAGCCAAGCCTAACAAGAGACAGCCTCTTTTGTAACCTTTTAACCTTTTCATACCGCCTCCCTTTGTCTATGGGCCAATTAGGCCACAGGGCGGGATTATCTGTTGTACTGTTTTTGCTGCTGCCTATAGCATACCCGCCTTCTGTGTACTTATACTGTTGCAATCACATAATAAAATCAGAGTTAACCTGGCACTCTCACTTCTTCATGATTCTCTCTACACAAGACATAAAGAACAAAGTTACTAGATGCATGCACAAGAACAAGCACACAAGCAAGCAAACAAAGCACAAGCACTTAGCAAATAATTAATTGGCAGCAACTTGGACAAGTCAATCGACAGTAAGAGCAATAGACAGTAGAAAGTGGTCAGTCTACGAGACTTACACTGCACACCACCTTCGGGAGTGTGATACTGGAACGATTGTTCAACCTGTCGATTCGACCCAGTGTAGCTATTCTGCCCGAACAGGAACTCAGTGGAAAGTAAGGTAGTTAAGACAACTCCTCACTGTGTACAGTCTTCGGACTTACAACGCTGCAAATCTTGCTCAAACAGAGTAGTCTACCGACCTTGGGGCTAGCTGAGGAGCACTTGCAATACTGCTACTACACACGCACTGGAAGTGGGCCGCTGTACAGGTGCAGCTACCACTACCCCCCCAAATTCCTGTACAATATTAATCTTTCGTAATTTTTATTATTATTAGTTATTACTTGTTTTTTATGTACCCGACAAATTGATCAACATACCAATCATCCCATCAATGAACACCTATTAGGAATCGCTATTATTATTTATTGATCAAACATTATCAATGCCATGATAATTCGGTCTTATCATTATTATTGTTGAAATGCAATAGTAGTTATACATACATTTATTACATACCATATATATAGCTATATTGTTTACACCAGTTATTAATATCTGTAATAGAAGGATGGATAATCACTGATGACTTTGAAATATTGATATATATAAATAATAATGAAGGCTATGAAATGTCTGTTTTTTTACCAGCGGTGAAGAACTCGGTTCTGATCAAAACAGCTCTTTGATATTGTGCTATCAAGTTACATCATTTTCACTAGTAATTACTGAACACATCTATATGTAATATTTGCAGGAAAGACTGGTAAATTAGAAAATGACTCTATACCACATAAATTTTGCTAAGATAAACAATCATACATAGTATAAAATCGATTGTACATTCCTTTATCCTTTCTTTTTCAAAAGAAAAATCGAAATGCCATATTCCTTCCTTTTAAATTCTGAAATCGAAATCGAATTAATCCTTTATTTTTCCAAAATCGAGTCCCAAGCCTGATTATGTATAAGTAAGTAAAACTCCCAAATAATCGAAGTAATCTTTTTATTTATAGATATATTGACAGAAGTGATTTCCAATATGTTGAAATGGATACAGATAGTGCATACATGGCATTGAGCGGAACATTAGAAACACTGGTAAAACCGAGTATGAAAAAAGAGTTTTACAATGAATATGGTGATTGGTTTCCATGACCATACTGTGACAAACATAGGGATGAATTTTTAAGAATCAAAACAATGGGTTTAGAATGGAACATGCAAGAATGTTGTGACAAAGTACTAAAACATGGAAAAAGAACACCTGGATTGTTTAAAGAGGAATTTACCGGAGATGGAATTGTTGCGTTTAACTCTAAATCTTATTATTGCTGGGGAGAAAAAGGAAACAAGTTTAGCTCAAAAGGTTTGAACAAACGAATTAATTTGTTGAACAAAGACAGTTATCTAAATATATTGAACACAAAAAAGTCGTTTATGGGTAAAAATCAAGGATTTGTAGTAAAGGATAAAAAAATGTTGACATACAAGCAAATAAAGCAAGGACTCACATATTTTTATGCTAAAAGACGAGTGTGTTCTGATGGAGTATCTACCGAACCTACTTTGGCTTAAATAAAAACCTTCATAATAGTCTTATTTTTAAAACAGTTACTATAACTATATATATATATATATATATATATATATATATATATATATATATATATATATATATATATATATATATATATATATATATATATATATATATATATATATATATATATATATATATATATATATATATATATATATATATATATATATATATATATATATATATATATATATATATATATATATATATATATATATATATATATAATACAAGGAATCATTCATCATATATATTTATATAGACTTGATCTCGAATGCTGATGATATGTAGTCTCAAGTGATTAAACGAAGGTTATAGTGCTTTGTACTACATAAAATTTACAGTAAATTTTAATAGATATAATGTTTTCTATTAGAATTATTTCCCAAATGCTGTAAGTTTTAACCATATAGAAGGCTAATTTGAGGATTTTTTAAGATAAGATGTAAAGGAAAAGACTTTGCATTGATTATCATTACAAAACCTAGTGCTTTGTATTACTTAGTCTTTACTGACACTAGCTATATTATATGGGAAGGTTTACCTCTGCTTATTATGTAATAAATGTATATAATTATATATTGATTCATTTTTAATCAATGTATTTATTCAAGCTAGATATAACTCCTCTCTCCTCTCTCTCAAGATGCTATATGAGTTCGAGTTATGTAAAAAATTATCAAAAACTTAAATGCCATACATTCAAAATCTATAAGCCATATAAGTCCAAATTAAGTAAAAAAATAATCAAAACTCAAATGCCGCTTAAATGCCACTCAAATGCCACTCAAATGCCCCTCAAATAAAATACAATATAAACTCGGCGAATCCATCCAACGCCGTAACCCATTGCATAACCCCCCCCAAGATCAAATCCACAAAAAACACTTGGTAGGGAGATCTGCTCATATATTACTACTAATGTGCCAAGTCGGAGATAATTTCAAATAACGTAATTTGGCTCATGCAGGGTATTTACATATATACATATTGTAATGGAATTGCACAGTGCTGCCAGTATCTACAGCCGGGGCTACCAATATGCTAACCAAACATAACTAACTTCAACACCAACATTTGATGCCTCAGCAGCAGCATCCTCTGCAGTTACCCTCCTCTTTCTCTCCCTCACCTCAACCCTCTCCAATACCAACTTATTGGCAAATCTTTTATAGCAGTTATAACATAAACAGCCAGCCATCTCTTAGAATAGGTACTGGCGGTGGTGAACTGGTTTACAGTGACATGAGAGAGTGTTTCATTTGATTTTTCAACACAGTGAAATATACAATCTTGCTCCATGCTTTTTTCTCTGGCTGAGAAATGATAATAATGGGGCTGATTTGGGATTCAAGCCTTTAAATAAGGTTTTTCAATTACATTTTTTTGGAGTTGTCTCCTTTTGCACTTTGAAAAATTGAAATTAAATTTATTCATCGACTGGGTAAATGAGAGGTGTAGAATTGAATTTGGTGACTAGTGAGACTTACCCCTTTATGCTAATACTTTGATTGTGTTGCCCCCCTTAATTTTAAATAAAGTGAAAGATAAGCTTCTCCATCTGCTGTACTATTAGTATATACAGAACTTTGTATATTGTAACTTGATATATACCTTTCCTAATGCATTTGTGTCATTTAATATACATCATAATACGCATAAATGTAAATAAATTATTTTTCATATTTTATTTTGTTTATACAACGTTTCTTTCAGACTCAATGCAACTTTGACATAGAATCGAATGCGACTGAAGCACAGACACCAGAGGGACTTGTAGGGCATAGCGTAAAGTTAGTAGAAGATGGAATTGTTTGTGACACCAATTGGAGTTTCGCAGAGTTTTCAGTTAAGCTCGTTGATACAAAAAAAACCAGATATAGATGCAACGTGATGAGCACAACTGATGGTTCTGAGCTGAATTCATCTGTAATTGAAATAGGTAAGAAATGAAACATATATTTCAAGGGAATGATAGATGAGTTTAGAAAATACATGAATGCTCTTTTCTATGACTTTTACTGATCCTATGATTGGCTGTGTCAGAGAATTAAATCTTCTGACGAATATGAGCTATCAGCTGCTCAACCAAGTATAAGAAAATATTTATAGTTGCCGATTGATTTAAATTTACTAAAAATTCTGTTTAATAATTGAGTATAGTATTTGGTTGTCCAGCTGGAGTCTATTAAGCATGCAGTTATAATCGTCGCTTGGAAGTTACCTTTTTAATGAGACTCGCCTTTCCCGGAAAAGCTCTGTGCTATTTTCATAAGTGGATTTATTAATAAAATCTATTGTTGAAATTATATCATTACTAGAGAACTATAAACTCTAGAGTTTGTTGGTTATTTACAATGCTACAGCTAAAATAGTGCTCTAAATAAACAGTTGCATTGCTCACCACTGCTGCTAATTAAAGTGTAAATAGCTAAAAAAAGTATTGATGTTCGCTTGCTGACACTGGTTTGCATATACAATGTTCCCATAACATGACAAATTGGCGATATTGCCGTCGATATAGGGAAATTCCTGTTGGAAATAGTATTGTCGATAAATTTGTCGTGAGACTTTTCAAAAAACATTTGTCGCTCTATGAAAGCGAAAAATTGGCGATGAGCCAAATTACAGATGTTTATTGCTATTGGAAACGCTTATGTTGCCAAAGACGATAAAACCAGGCATGCGTAATAAAACAGGAACCACAAAATATCCTTTGTAACCGCATGGCATCTTTAGCTTGTGTGTTTGCTTATATTTAACTAACGGCGACCGTTTGAGGTTTATTACACCATTATGAAACAATACAACTGATTTGAAACAAGCGAATCTTAGCTGCTGGTAATTAATTATTGCAGTAATGAAAAACAAATGGTAGTATTTTTTTTTAGCAAAAATACACTTGGTTCTTTTTTAATTATTATTTATTACTAACTAAGAATAATAAATAATACAACTCTCTGTGATATTTTTCTCATATATTTATTTCCCAATATAAGAAAATAATAATAAAAACAGCCTGCAACGCTAGTCGGCTAAATTGCACTAAACAGCACACTGACTGCAACTGCCTATGTGGGCGTGGTTTAACCAACAGCGATAAACTTTGAGTCGCGAAATCATATGCCCTCGTCGCCAATTATTTGTGGTAGCAAACCACAGAAGTTTGGCGATATTTTGTCATGATATGGAAACATAGTAATATAGCAATCGTGTAAACATTGAGTCGCTACATCCACCACAAGGTAATCATACTTTTATTTCTTGTTATTTAAAACTTATCTATAAATGTTTTATCAAACAAAAACCTTAAGAACCCACGGCCATTCTACATTTGTAAATAATATAAGTATTAATGTAGCAAGTAGTGTAAATGATTTGCGCCCGACCTTTACCAAACGCCACTAGAGAGATGTTTTGTTGAAAGTAGTGACTATTCTGATGTCTACCAGTACCGAGCATAAATCTTAGTCGGATTTACTCAACCAACCAGACTCACAAGCTTTAGTCCCAAGGTAACAATCCGAGTATATTTTAGTGGATTTTTATGATCACATTGTCTGCGCTAAGGTCCCCCTGACAACTGCAGAGTGTCAGGCAAGCCTTAGATGAATCCGGCACTGCCAGAACTTCATGAAAAGCAGGAATTAACTATACCAGCCCTGCAGGCAACCGGCCCTGACGTTGACTGTTGTTTGTCATCCCTAGGAAGGCTGACTGTTTAGTTGTGTTGGCAGACAAGCAGTTTGTGCAGTGACAACTTCTAGCGGAAAGTAGTATCACGTACAAATCCGCTACATTGACAAGATAGCAGCTCCAGAGCACCAGGTACCACAAGCTCTGTACTGTTTTGTACAAGCCAGAGAAACAAGATAGTCCTGTACGGTCGTCGAGTCTGCAGCAGTGATCTTTGTGTGACACTACCAAGCCCTGTAACAGCTCTACAGGCACTGCCAAACCGATACCAGCCCTATCATTTCTGATACCGGCCTTGACTTTTCTGATACCGGAACAGTTATTACTGATACCGGCACAGTATCTTCGGAGACCGGCCCTGCTACAAAGTGCTACCGGCCCTGCGTCTAGAACGTCAGCCTTGTGTACACTACTACTGGTGCTATATTTGCTAGTACAGACCACTTGTCACCACTCAGTACCCCTGAGGACTGACCTAGAGGTTCTACAGACCAGAAATTGGACATTCCTGTACGGCTGTTGAGTCTCACTTTGCCTGCAGCAGTGATCCCTGTAAGGTGTGTGTAACACATTACGGCACCGCATTGATGTCGAGTTTCACTCCGCCTTGCGGCCACTATACAGGCCCTGCATCTTTTGATACAGACCAGCTATTTGGACAGCTAAGCCCTGCACGTGTAATGTAGGCCCTGCACAATATATCTCGGCTCTGTACGCTATCATACAGACCGTTGACCAGCTGTCATTTCTCAATGCTTTTGTGCACTGGTTTAGAATCCCCAGTTCTTGCATTGGAAACTGCAGAGCCGCTGGTGCTGCTAATCTTAGCACAGTACCCAGTACACTGGCTATTTGTTAAACTAGAGTTGAATTACTCTTCTATATCGCAGCAATGACTAATCAACAAGCTTGCAGTGCTGACAGAGCACATGCTTCAAACCTAGAACTGAATGTGATAGACCGCTTAACCAAGGCTTTGCAAGCCATTATGCGGCCACCTGCCAATGCTCACGTACCATTGAAGCTTCCAAGGTTTGAGGGAACTGGGGACATGGAGTACTTTATAGCCTGTTTTGTTAAAGTTATGGAAGCCAATGAGTGGCTTGAACAAACGGCTATGTTGCATCTTAGAGAGTCGTTACGAGGTAACATACTGGACTGTGGAAAGCCTCCACACCTGCAAGGTGTATTTGCTGCCCTGAGAGCAAGGTCTGGTTTAACCTCTAGAGAGGTTCTGTCTAAGTTGACTAACCTTCGCAGGCAACATAATACAACCCTGCAAGAACACTCCAATGAGGTGGAGTGGTTAATACGTGTGGCATATGACTAACTTCCTCCTAGGTCTATGCAGCGCTTGATGCTGGAGACGTTTTGCACTACCATTGGTAATGCGCACCTACAGCAACACCTCCTGGCCATGAGGTCAACAGACCTAGCTGAGGCAGTACACGCAGGCAATGAGTAACTGCAAGTGAAGACACTCCACAATGAGCAACTTGCTCATGCGAAAACAGTTTACAAAAAAGAGAGAGATAGAAAAGAGTGGAGAAGCCCAGCCACTCAAAGCCTATCTACCCCGTCTACCCCTACCTCCATGGCACAGTGTGTGCACAGCATCCTTTTTCAAGCTACAAGAGACTCCCTGGAGATGATTGCGAAGTCATTGGTAGCCCTGGCGGAGTAACTCCTATCTATGAAGAAGAACAAAACGCCTGTACTTATGCCCCCTAGTGAGATCACGCCCATGCCATGCCATGCCATGCTTAGGCTGTGGAAAGATTGGATACATGTTGGAAACATGCCCCCGTACAAGGCAAACCACCAAACCCGCTCATTGAGATACTCCGGTCAGAACCGAGCAACCACCACAAGAAGACTGTGTCCGACTGTTGAAATAAAAAAGTAGTTTCATGACTGAAATGCAGTTGGAAAGCCCTTGTAGGGAGGATTTACCCCTACTACCATTCCTATGGCAGAGCACCCTGCATGGATGACACCCGAAACTCTGGGGAGAAGTGAGGTGCACCCTCCCAGCAAGTTTCAATCAAGTTTGACTATGGCGGTTGCCTACAAAGAAGTAGAAGAATCAGTTACCCCTGCATCTCCTGCTGAGGAACATAGTTCCCAGCAGTAGAAGGGAAACCAAGAAAGGATGCTCTGGAACTACCAGTGGATGGTGCAAATGTTTATACACAGCAGTCACCAGTTGGAGAGAAGAGGACTCCATGTGACGCTGAAGTGGAAGACTCAGGACTCGTGCAACCTTCCCCCCAAAAGCTCGTCCTTACTCATTCCCCAACAGTGAAAGTGACAAAGCATCAGCAACCTTCCTCCAGCCAATACCAAGCCATTTGCCTGGTACCAGTGAGACACTTTTTACCAGTCGCTTGATGCCAGAAGGCGCTGATGATCAGCTACTGTTGGAAGCTAAACTGGCTTAGACAAACCCATTTAAACAGGAGCGAAAGGAGAAACTACTGGCTAAGCCAAATGAGGATTTGGCACCAGAACCTCTACGCATAATTAAGGGAGAGCCTGACAATCCAAAATAAGTAATGACTGGGGAAAAGATCCCCAGCTAAATGTTGAAGCCGACCATGAGCCAATGACTAGGCTGGTCCATACCACTGGTACAGCCACTACCTGTATTCTAGTCAAAAGAAGTTACCAGCATTGTGCTGCTGGCCCTTTCTCTGTTTACGCAGCTGACGGTATGATAGTACTCTGTGCAACAAGAGTCATTCTCAACCTCCCTATGATCCAGGCGGGATGCAACAGAGGAACCTACCTGTGAAGAAGTTGAAAGTTACTTGTGCAGACTGATCAGTCAAGCACTGCAGTGGTATCACCACTGTGAGAATGTGTGGTCACATTTGCGGAGTATAGCGTACTTAGTATGCACACATAACCTTGACATATCTATTATTAACGACATTTGTCATTATGGCCTCTAATGGCGAGGGGTGTGTAGTGGATTTTACTGGACACCAACAGTGACCACTACTTTGCGGAGGTCCCCCTGATGGTTGTTACCATAGGCATGCATCTCTTAGATTCTATTGCAGTTACCATATTGCTTTGGTTAAGCAATAATGTCATAATTCGTCATACCGTCATAGGGTACTTGTTACCCCGGCCCTGCATCATTCTATACCGGCACAGGGTATCTACTAACACGGCCCAGGGTAGCTACCCTGGGCCGGCATCAGGATGGCTGCCATAGCCTGAGGGAGCAAACATAGCTTAAGTACCATCCAGAGACCATATCAAGGAGCTGGCTAACCTTAGAAGTTGGAAATGTTGAACCAAAAGCTCGCAAAGACCAATAACCATCACTAGAGAAGATACTAACTATTACTGGACAGGCAGCTATATGCTCCGCTCCTCACTTCTGGGCGCCTGTTCACTTTAATCTATTTATTCATATCTAATTGGACAATGTTATTGTGTGTATTTATATTGGCTAGCTATCATGCTTCCTGTGCATAATGGAAAAGTTTCAGAATACTTCCTGTGACTTCCTGTAACTCTGCCTATAAAAGGCAGAGCCTGTTTTTATTTCATTGTATTACCTCACAGCCTTGCATTGGATTTCCACCTTTGTATTCTGCTATGAATAAAGGTTATTATATATCACTCGAAAGCACCGAGTATATATATTTGAGCTGAGGGCTCACCACAGTTGGTAAACAAGTTTGTTTTCTTTCCAAGTAGTTGTTTGTGCCATCCCGGGGCTCACCTCTAAGGAGAGGTTGACTGTTGTTTGTCAAGCCTAAGAAGGCTGACTGTTTTGTTGTGCTGGCAGACAAGCAGTCTGTGCAGTGACAACCCCTAGTGGAAAGTAATGTGACGTAAAAATCCGCCACACTATTAACACTCTCGAATTATTCAATTGCTCATTGGAACGTCATTAGAACTCATTATTTAAAAACCTATTATATTATTTGCTGCATATATCATGCATAAAAAGGCTGTCTACATCCTATGCAAAATAGATCTGTACTCTTATTGCTGGATTTATCGAACCGCATGCTCGGAACTAAATGGAACGATTGCAAGTTTTTCTAAAGCAGATACTTCTTTTCAAATCTGGTGACTCAATGTAGAGTCGAATGAGCTTAACTTGGGATAAGAGCTGTTAGAGTTGGACAGCTAGTAAATAAAGATTGCCGTTTGATAACAGCCTAATTAATGAGAGTCGTTGAAAGTTAGTGTATAATTACGGTTTCTACCTTGGGTTGAGAGCAGAGAGAGAGTGTTAAAGAATTTAAGATTAGTGCTGAATCAAGCTAGTAAGCATTGATTGTTTGTTGATTGGTGAAGACACTTGGTGTTTTCCTACGAATGAATTTAATTAATGAACATATTTTATGTCTCGATCAAACTGCTTTTTATCACATTTCAGTACACAAAGTATACAAACCATCCCTAAACGTAGAAGACATGAATGGTTTGAACCTTTATGGAATCTCAACCGACTACTTCTGGAAATCAATTAAGTTTCGTTGTGCATTTGATGCACTTCCAAGACACCCATCCAGATACTTTGTAGTTTCACTGAAAACTGTAATACTTTCAGTATTTGAAAAGCAGGTAATTACTCTACCACAAAAAATTTAACTTGTTTGCTAAAAACCGTTGTAATTAATGTAGATTTCTGACTTCAACCCGCTAATAATTTTTTCTACTCAGTGATCTTTTTTCACAAATGATACAATGACAAACTGGTCATATTTTGGATACGGTTTCAGGCTGAATGTCTCTACCAAGATATAGCAGGAGTTGGTCCAACAGCTACACCTATTGCACTGAACTCTTCACACTTGAAGTTGATCAACGATGGAATAAACTGTGACCCTGGCTGGGAGTTTGCTGAATTTTCGGTAGAAGTAATTGATCCTACAATAACTTCCATATCTTGCACAGTGGATAACAATGTTACGTTGCCTGCGAGATCAAACATACTTGACATTGAATTGGGTAAGTTGTTAGTGAGGCAGTAACTTATTACTAACAAATGTAACTATTAGCAAGCCAAAGTTTTCCAAGATATTTTAGATAAATCATCATTCGCCACACAATAGATTTTGTATTGTATTGTATTGTATCATATTGTATTTTCTTTGCCTGAAGGGCAACCCTGAAGACGGGTATCATAATCTAAGTCCTATGATGTGTTAGCAAAGTTTTCTGTTTGATAAGTTGTCTCAGATACAATTAACACAAATACGTGAAAACTAACATGCCCAATATTATGAGTTGAAGTTGTACTTTTGGCTAATAAAAATCAGCAGCTAAAATAAAGACAAGAGTAACTACATGCTAACAATTTTTGACAGATACTGGTCCTAAACAACTTTATTTTTTGAGATCTGGAGAAAACTAATCTTGGACTTGATGTTTCTAATAAGAGTTTAAACCAACATAATCTTTCCATGTTCCTTTACGGTCTTGATTCTGTTAGTCTTGAACTTGCTAATACACCAAGCAAAAGATAAAAATTGCTATGCAATCTACATCTATAATCGTTGATGACTGCCAAACATTACAAAACTTTTTGCTTACCCTCTTATTTTGATTTCGAAGGATTCTATAGATGCAGCAGGAATGCAGAAATTGAATAGCCTTTAGCTCATTGTCTAAAAATTATCTGGTTATTTTGGTTCCATAGCGTATACACTATACGATGTCACAATGATTGCATATAATGAAACTGGACCAATAGAAAGCCCTGTTAAACTGGACCCTTTCGGCTCTGCGCACAAGTTCATCTGTCGCTTCAAGAAACTAAACTATATTGGAAAACTACTACCTGTTTCAACAGTCGCGCTAATGTCCCAACCACAATATGGCAACCCAATACCTGAGGTATGTTGTTTTTTGATACTAACTACCATGGGTGATCCAGCATTTTTTTCTTACAGCAAGAAAAAAGCACATTGGAAAAAGCATGTTATTGTAAAGACTGTTTAATTTCTGACTGGCTGTTTCATTATTCTGATATGCAGAGTATTTGCTTTGGAAGTGACATGTTTAAACACAACACGACTTGTGATGTCAATAAGGAGTTTGCACAGTTTGATATTTGGTTAGATGGCTCGTCAAATACTGAATATTACTGTCAAGTGAGCTACCCCAATGGAAAAACCGCAGAAAAAAGGATTTCATCATACTTAAAAATAGGTATGGTTGGCATGTAGATTTTAGTTTCTAACCAGCTGTCTAGGTAGGACGATTAATAGTCTTTATAAAAAGGCTACGTAAACATCTTTAAAGCAAATTGATTTGCTCTAACAATGTGCAGAAACTGCAATATCTTAATCCTATTCTGAATGATAAATGTAAATATACTGAACTGATGTGGTTTATGGGAGTCAATAATTGTATAGTATGCTATTTTCTACCGTTGAATGTCTGCTACAACAATAACTTGTTAATTATTAAAGCTAACAGAGTCATGTTTATTTAACATTTTGTATCGTATTTTATATGCATAATTTATATATACCTATATATATAAGGTATTAGCATCAGAATAACTTTTAAGGAAAGTTTTTGATAATATACCAAAACTTCAAGAAAATGAAAACAATTAGTCAAAAGCAAATAACAAATAAGCTCATATGTAGTGGATTTTGCTGGCTACTAATCTACTATAAACTGTGGTGTGGGTGTTCGATAGCGAAGCGCCACTAACTCCGCCCAATTTATATCATTTAAACTAGCTCCGAGGGTATGTCTGAGCCGAGGGCTCGTTACATTTGTTAAAATCGAGGGTTCTAGAAGGTGCAACTAATTGTGAGTGCCATCCAGCACAAAGTCACCCCAGGGGAGAGGTTGACTGTGTATTGTCAGCCCTACAGAGGCTGACTGTCTAGTTGTGCCGGCAGACAGCGGTTTGCCCGGTGACAATGTTAGTGGAGAAGTAGCGGACTGCTAAAATCCGCTACAGTATGCATTAGAAAACTGTTGTTCTGACTATACATACAATGGCCATAAGTTTGATGCCAGAACTGTATGTAACTTGTATGTAACTTACTGAGCACTATTAGACGTTGTGCAAATCCACTACACATGGAAGTATGATTGTCCATTGGTATTCAAAAGATATGTAAAAAAGCTTGAATTGAAAAAAGATAAGGTTTTTTCTGTCAGAGATGAAGACAGTTAGCTGAATGTGGTGGCTATATCTATTTCTATTGTAGAATGACTGGTGGCATGAAACAGGGGAGTTGTGAAACAAAAATCCAACTAGGGCACATTTTGGATAGCATAATCCTGAAAAGTCTTTTGATTACTTAATAATATTGTCCAGATTATAATTATCTGATATCAAAAAGTTAACTACTACTCTTTTTGCTTTGAATTCTCTGAAGTCAGCCACATTGTTGTTTAGCTGCACACTTTACCCATTTACTATGACACTTTTTAATTTTACTCGGGAACATTCCTTTTAGGTATGTTCCGAGGTTTTATTTTTACTTGTGCACATGCAGCTTTTCGCCACCATTCAGAAAGCCACTGACATGTAGGAGTGTTTGCCAATGTCTGTTAAAGTGTTTGTCAGCCAGACCGATATTTCATAGATCATACTTTTGCTTCTTCAACAAATAATTGCATTGTAGCTACCATCCGTTTCCTGTTTTGCTGTTGCAGAGTTCTCAAATTTCTCTCCAAAACTTGAAGTTTCAAATTCAAGTGGTTTGATTATTCATAAGTTTACCACTGATTATTTATGGACACCAATCAAGTTTGTCTGCACATTTCCTGAACTTCCAGAAACCTCTTTCAACGGTGAATCGCGATCGTACACAGTGAATATTCAATCAAAAAACTCGAAGCAACTATGGGAGAATGAGGTATGTTTTTGAGTAAATTTCTGGTAGTATGAGTAACAAACACTTTTTCAATGCCAGTGTTTTGTCCATGGTAAGTAAGTAGCAGCATTTGTGATGAGTATTCACAGAAAAAGCGTTAATTAAAGAAATCGATAGGGTATCAAGTTGATTCAAGTAACAATTCATTTGTTCAAAGTTGCAAAATTTACACTAAGCACTATTCGTTTGAAACTAATCTAAGAACTAGAAAATCTTGCAACTTTTGTGATAGTTCAATTGACTCTGCAGTGTTGAATTATGTTCCTACAGCGGCTTATTATCGAACTTAAAACCTACATACCAGCTGCATTACCAGTATCTCTAATGAATATTTAAGCGGGGCAATATAAACATATTGTAATGGAATTCAGCATAGGTGGCCTCTATCATTGATGCTATGCTAGCCAGTATGCAGTGTGTAAACACGCATAAGCTAACTAGACTCAGCTACGCCTGACTGCCCTCCTTATAGAAGTGGATGCGTGCCTGCCGCAAGGATGGATGAGTAAAGAACTCAAGCAGGGGATTTCCCGCCTTACTAAAGAAGTTGGCTGGCGCGTTATTGTTATGCTTATTGACTGTATATATATTTTCATTGCGCCTGCTTGTTTATGCTATTTGATATGACCTATATTAATGTTATTGACCAATCATTTTATGTTATATTTCAACTGTTCATTAGCATATCTAACTGCATAAGGTTGTCAACATGTGGCCCAGTGGGCGGATTGGATTGTGCGCTTAAGGCCGGTTCACACGACGCGTGATTAATGCGGTGCAGTGATTGCTATTTCCAAAACGTGGAAAGCACTTGCGCGTTAAAAACTGGTGATTGTTCACACACAACGTCTCCGTGCGATAGCGTCCTTGCTCTCAACCAATAGAATTGCAGTGTACGCAATACGCGGGATCATTGTACTACTAGTAGTACTAGTACGCAAAAATGATTGAACAAGCTGAATGAATTATAATTAATTAAGTTATGAGCAGTACAAAAGAAATACGGGCATCAAAAGCAATCAGAACATCATCATGTTTTAAGATGGAGTAAAATTTCAGTGAAATCATAAATTATTATTGCATAATATTTAAAGTTAATACACAAGAATGATCAATAAATGTCTGACACACACAGTGACATACTACATAGATAGTAGGTGTTAATAATAATTACTAGTGGGATAATTAAATGATTATTGTTATGTTATAAAAATAAACAGTGCTGTCAAATGATATGGATTGTTACTTATAATAGCCATAATAATTATAATAAATACATAATTTATTTCATGTTGTCATTGATTAATTAATAATAATAAATAACTTTTTTTTAATTAATTTAAAACCATCAATTATTAATTTTTTATACCATAACTAACTATCACCATCAGCACTTTCATTTAGCTGGGAAATATCTGGGAGATATTGTAGTATACAATAAATACATCAAACCAATGTTTGCGGCTTTCTTCATCAATTCATCACTAATCCAATTATCAGTCGACTCTTGCTGTATGCACACAGCGCGCCCTTTGCTATTAACGATGTTTGATTGTCCAATCATCTATCGCGACGGTGACCTTTTGCTAATATTGCGGTGACAAAGTTCAACATGTTAGACATCCAACGCCCGCACATTTCACGCCAACGAGCGCGGTTTTAGGAGTGAGTCATCGCAGTTTGTTTTGTGGCGACCGCTTAAACGGTCACTGTACAGTGATTTCACGCGTCGTGTGAACCAGCCTTTACAAAGAGAGGTACTCTGAGTAAGCTTTTGTCTCTTGAAGCAATAAAGTGTTAGCTATACACGCTATATACCGGTGTGTTCAGTTGGCAGTTGGCCAAATAGTATTAGGATACTTGCACACGGCACAACAACACGGTGTGTTCAGTTGGCAGATAGCCAAATAGTATTAGTATACTTGCACACGGCACAAAACGGAGCTTAATGACTCATAGCTCATCTATAGATAGAGCCACTACTAGTAAACAAGTAGCTCTCATTAGCAATTGCTGTTACATTGCTAAACAAGTACACTTCTCTAGTAGCTGTTTGGTAAAGGTGCGGCAAAATCCTTTACAATATAGCTAAAAAAAATTTTGTCATTTATTACGTACTGTAGGAATCATTTTGTAATTTTATTTTTATTTTCACTCAGTTCTTTCCACTTTACTAATAAATTAATGAAATTTTTTTTATGGCAAAAGCCAATAAACAAAGAATTATATTGTCACGTATATTTTTTTAATTCACTAATGCCAACTACAGGGTTTTTGAGAACAACTAACATTTTAAAATTATTGTCAGATCAAGGATACTTCATAGTGCATAGAAAAAAAACTAGCTGGCATAGAACATAAGTTATTAACCCAAAACTAGCCAACTCGGCAGCACAATTAAAACCAACTTTAGTTATTTGTGTTAAGATGGTTGATCAAATTCAAAGTCATAAACCCACAAGTTGAAAACTCTTTGTGAGGAGAATAACTTTTCATGCACCTGCAATCACCATTCAGAAGCAAATGCAATGTTCTCGTGAAACCTGAACTTTATGATATGAAAAATTTACATGAGAGATTAACCAATATCTATAAAACAAAACATGAGTGTTCATTTTTTCAAAAATGCTTGAAGATTCTAGGACCAAAGCGTAGACATCAAACAATTGACAAAATACTTCAATAAGCTGATAGTGACACTGAAGTGCTGTATCTCCAAGGTGCAGTGAGCATTTTAAAGCTAGATGGGGTTTGCTGAAAAACTCCAACGCCTTTCTACTTCTGATTAACGCCCTAATTCTACTTTTTGTCCACGGTGCATTGTGTTGAGTAACGTCTTCACTCATCAAATTTTCGTACACCCAAACCTCCGACCATTCTTGGTATTTTTTTGCAGTGGCTTTAGTTTTCTGTAGGAGCGCAAACCATAATTGCTGGCACATTCGACAGTATTACCTTCTATAGACATTTTAAAATCTTCACAAAGATCAAATGGAGCGTTGTAGTTGCTGCCCGTACTATCAGCTCCATCGAACAACTGTGGCTTAAATTTACAAAACGAGTTGTAAAAATCTGTGTAATGCTTATTACTCCGTGCCAAGGTCAACTCGATCCAGCCAAAAGGATTCAACCTGGAGGGTCTGAATTCAACGTATTTTGGTCTCTACTGATATGTTTGTAGGCTCCGTCGCAAACACATCTAGCGCAGAGTCTATGTTGTAGAGAGAACCTTCCAACTTGTTACCCGTCATTCCATTTAGACTGGCTATCTTTTTGACAGTGATATTGCTCAAAAAGATGACACTTAATGAAGTCAAATAACACCCTTCGCCGTCTTTATAGATTCGGCGCTCGCTAAAATATGGAATGACCGTGTTTGCCTTGATCTCTCCTCTCCCCAAATCCAATTTATTTCTCCTCTTGACTCGATCTGGCCCCACTGCACCTAGCACTTCTCCTCCAAGAACATTGAACTCCTCCAATCCTCTCTTGTTTGCATATGGTGCACAACTGTGATCATCGATGACGTTACGCGCTACGTTTTTGGCCTACAGATAGCACTCTTTTGCCCAGGCTTATTGCTCCTCTCTGCAGCAGAAGTTTTGCCAATTTAGGTATACTTGAAACATACTACCGAGTTCGTTGCCCCTCATACTAGGCATCACTCAATGTCCACTATACACTCCAATTCAATTCCCAACTTGCATTTTGTAGCATTCTTTGAAAAAGTTTTTCGAGTCTTCGGGGGTGCATTGTACCAAACTCATTGTGTCCGCATTTCTCTGAAGTGAATCGTCAGCATGACCTTTTCATCATCAAATGGCATTCGCTCACCATCGTCCCTTGTTATAAGCACTTGGATGACATCGTTATTCAGTGATGCCGCGTTAGTAGTAATATATGAGCAGATCTCCCTACCAAGTGTTTTTTTGTGGTTCTGGTCTTGGGGGTTATGCAATGGGTTACGACGTTGGATGAATTCGCCGAGTTTATATTGTATTTCATTTGAGGGGTACTTGAGTGGCATTTGAGTGGCATTTAAGTGGCATTTGAGTTTTGATTATTTTTTTACTTAATTTGAACTCATATGGCAGATAGATTTTGAATGTATGGCATTTAAGTTTTGATAATTTTTTTACATAATTCGAACTCATATGGCATCTTGAGAGAGAGGAGAGAGAAGAGAGAGAGAGAGAGGAGTTTTATCTACATTGAATAAATATATTGATCAAAAATGAAACATTATAAGATTATATACATTGATTACATAATAAGTAGGGAAAATCTTCCTATATAATATAGCTAGAGTCAGTAAATACTAAGTAATACAAAGCACTACAACTTGTAATGACAATCAATGCATACATACATACATATGGTATCTTGAGAGAAAGAGAGAGGAGAGAGATTTTTTAGTTTTCTATACATTCATGTATATATGGTTAATTATGTACATATTTATGGGTATTATTATATCTACATAGAGAGAGGAGAGAGGAGAGTGGGTATATTTATATCTACATAGAGAGAGGAGAGAGGAGATCTATCTACATTGAATAAATATATTGATCAAAAATGAATCATTGTATGATTATATACATTTATTACATAATAAGTAGGGAAAATCTTCCTATATAATATAGCTAGAGTCAGTAAATACGCATATGTCCATATTCATGTACATGTGCATAAATGGACATGAATAGGTACATGTCCATATTCATGTCCATATTCATGTCCATATTCATGTCCATATTCATGTCCATATTCATGTCCATATTCATGTCCATATTCATGTCCATTTATGTACATGTCCATATTCATGTCCATTTATGTACATACCTATGTTCATATTTATGTACATGTGCATGTCCAAATTCATGTCCATATTAACATTTTATAGCTATGTACAGAGGAGAGAGAAGAGAGGAGAGAGAGATTTTTTAGTTTTTTATACAACCATGTATATAAGGATAATTATGTACATATTTATGGATATATTTATATCTAGATTGAGTAATATACATTTATGACATAATAACTATATTGAATGCTATAAAATATGTTGGAAAATCACCAAATTAGTCCTCTAGATGGTTAAAATTTACAGTATTTGGGAAATAACTGCAAGAGAGGAGAGAGGAGTATTTGGTAGAGGAGAGAGGAGGCTTCAAAAAGAGCTACAAATAACTAATCAGTACACAACTCAGTTTATTAGGTAGTAGCGCTTCAAGGAGGTACAAACACTGATTGCTGACAAACAACAAATTATAATGCAGATTGGGAGAGGTAGCTTTTTTTAGACCCTATAATCATCCTGATTGCACAGGTTTTAATATCAATACAAAATGAATCTTCCGCCTTTAAAATATGATAAACATTATTTTGCTATACCAGAAGAGGAGTATCATAGTTTGATGGAAAAGATCAGTGGGGCTAAATCAACCGACCAAGACAAGTTTGCGTCATCATTGTATGACAACCCGACAAAAGACAAAATGGTGAGAGATATCGAGAAAATCCAAAATATTTTGGTTGAAACGAATGAAATAGTAATGGGAATCAAAAACGAGTTGCTTGAGCGCAAAAAGACAAATGAAAATGTTCAAAGCACAAAAACCTATCGGAGTGATGTTGGAAAGATTAGGGGAGAGTACAAGCAACCAAAGAGCTGGAGCTCTGCTAAAACACCAAAGCTCTCACCATCATCGTTTGATAGAAACACAATTGACGATGATAGCAATAGAGATTCGGAGAGAATGATGCAACAATTAGAAGAGTTTAAAAAGAAAGTATCCGACATGACAGCTAGTAAAGACAATCAAGCGTTAGGTGTAAAAATATTGTATCAATTGAGAGATTCTGGAAAATACGATCTGGATACTGACAGGATAAAACTCAAGGGAAGATGGCTTAGCGCTAAGCTATCAAAGAATTTGTTGCAAGATGTACTAACTGATAAAGACTCAATAAGATCAACAAAAGATAACTACAGTAGATTTAAAAGTCTGCTCACCACTCAAGGAATCACAACTGTCAGGAGATCCTCATGAAAAACTTATTTTAGCTACCTAGTTGTTAATTCAAACATCTTAGCAACAACTTATTAGCTCAAACATGACTTTGTTATACTATTTTTTTTGGTTAATGTCATTGTTGAAAAGTCTATGTTTATTGCTAATGCTTGCTAATACATTACTGCTTAATCCTTTATCCAACACCTACAATAATTCTTAGTAATAGTAGTGTAATGAGACTGAGTAATAATCTACACACACCTTGTTCACTCTGTATGCTGTAGTACATGTTATTCCTTTAGTTATCTGCAATTACTTCAATTGGATCTGATCCAGATGTTTTATAGTCTTTACTGCTGCTGCGTTTTGTCTCAAACAAGAGTCCAAAGTAGGCATCGTGTCTACAAAATACAAAAATTGCCATCTTAACTATCCAATCTAAAAAGACAAAAAATAAGAAATATTTTAAAAAATGTGAGCTATTTATTATTATTTAATCATAATACAAAGAAGATAACATTTTTATCAATATCCAAAGACAGGGTTTGTAACACAAACGGATTTGGTTGTAGGAGGCTATTTTCTCCACAGTGCAAGTAGGTAAGTTTTTCAACTAGTGGTAAATAAATATTTATCATTCTTTTATTATTTAGATCACAAGACTTGAACAAAATTCAATAAAGTAACAATGAAAACCAAATGAAATCACAATAATATTAACAATAGTAATAATAATAAGAATAATAATCATTATCAGTAAAAATTATTTTTCATATTAAATACAATGAATAATAACTGTTATATGTTGATAATAAAGTAAAACAATACAATAATGAAAGTTGTAATCATTTTTTGGCTGTAAAGTTCTAAATCAACCTGTCGTTCAAGATGTCATTTAAGGCTAACCTATTTTTTCTCTCGGACCTACGACAATTCTGTCAATCAATGCCAAAAGACTGCGATCTTGAGCGCAAACAGGATAGGTTCTATGAGCATAAAATTATCTAGGAGAGATACTTCTATGGTCAAGAGAACGACTCCATATCGTAATATGAGGATAACTCCATAGTGCAACTAGTTGAGTTCTTCAACTAGTGTTAAATAGTTATTTATTATTCCTTACCTTAATACAGAAAGTCTCCTAGTAGTTGTAGTAGATGTTGATCCTTCAGTCACTGTTGTTGAAGTGGATGCTTTCCGTGTAAAAGCGGTGCTTCTTATATAGCTAGGTTGTACTAGGTACCGATTGACACGAGTTGATTCCAATGAAAAGCCTTTATAATATATAAGCAGGTCTTTACGCGGAAAACTCACGCGAAAACCGAAACTGAAAAAAAATTCTTCGCGGGAGTTTTCCTTCTTATAAGTCATAAAGGTTTTACGCGGAAAACTCACGCGAAAAGTTGAACAGTAAAAAAATTCCCTTCGCGGGAGTTTTCCTTCTATATACTATAAAGGCTTTACACGGAAAACTCACGCGAAAACGGGAAATACAAAACAATTTTTTCGCGGGAGTTTTCCTTCTTTTATGTTATGAAGGCTTTATGCAGAAAACTCACGGAATTTTTTTTTACCGTTAGTTTTCCGCGCAAGGCCTTTATAGTACATAGAAGGAAAACTCCCGCGAAGAAGTTTTTTTTATTTTTCCGTTTTCGCGTGAGTTTTTTGCATAAAGCTGTCATAACGCATAAGAAGGAAAACTCCCGCAAAGAAGTTTTTATATAGTTTTGGTTTTCGCGTGAGTTTTTTGCGTAAAGCCTTTATAACATATAAGACGGAAAACTCCCGCGAAGAATGTTTTTTTTTTTTAGTTTTTGCGTGAGTTTTCTACGTAAAGACCTTATATATTATAAAGGCTTTTCATTGGAATCAGCTCGTGTCAATCGGTACCTAGTACAACCTAGCTATATAAGAAGCATCGCTTTTACACAGAAAGCATCCACTCCAACAACAGTGACTGAAGTATCAACATCTACTACAACTACTAGGAGACTTTCTGTATTAAGGTAAGTGATTAAAATTATTATTTAACACTAGTTGAAGAACTCAACTAGTTGCACTGTGGAGTTATCCTCCTATTACGATATGGAGTCGTTCTCTTGACCAAGTTATGGTAATTTTGTACTCGCTCTAAAGGTAAAGGTTTTCAGTCCGTTTTTGGTCAGACCAAAATTTATGCGAGACGTTTTAGGCATTATTTCAGTCGACGTAATGTTACCAGTTCATTTTCACAAGTTTTTAATATTTATTTTAAAAATAAATAATTAGAGCTTTCTACTAGTGTTAAATGATTACTGATTATTTTTTACCTTATCACCACTTAGAGCCAGATGATTTAATTAACTAAAGACAAATAATTATTTTAGCGTTTCTTACCTTGATGCTCTCCTAGTAGCTGTAGTAGATGATGCTTCTCCGCTTGCTGTTGAAGAACTGGATGCTTTCTAAGTGAAAACAGTGGCTCTTAAATAGCTAAAGTTGCACTGAGTAAACCCTATGAATCAGCATTTTTTCCAATGCTTTCGCGGGAATAAAAACTGTTTATTCCCGCGAAAGCAACGGTTTCCATTCGCGTGAAAATAAATTCTTTATTCCCGCGAAAGCAACGGTTTCTATTCGCGTGAAAATAAACTATTTATTCCCGCGAAAGCAACAGTTTCTATTCGCGTGAAAATAAACTATTTATTCCCGCGAAAGCAACTGTTTCTATTCGTGTGAAAATAAATTATTTATTCCCGCGAAAGCAACGGTTTCTATTCGCGTGAAAATAAACTATTTATTCCCGCGAAAGCAACAGTTTCTATTCGTGTGAAAATAAACTATTTGTTCCCGCGAAAGCAACTGTTTCTATTCGCGTGAAAATAAATTATTTATTCCCGCGAAAGCAACGGTTTCTATTCGCGTGAAAATAAACTATTTATTCCCGCGAAAGCAACTGTTTCTATTCGCGTGAAAATAAATTATTTATTCCCGCGAAAGCAACGGTTTCTATTCGCGTGAAAATAAACTATTTATTCCCGCGAAAGCAACTGTTTCTATTCGCGTGAAAATAAATTATTTATTCCCGCGAAAGCAACGGTTTCTATTCGCGTGAAAATAAACTATTTATTCCCGCGAAAGCATTGAAAAAAAATGCTGATTCATAGGGTTTAATCAGTGCAACTTTAGCTATTAAAGAGCCACTGTTTTCACACAGAAAGCATCCAGTTCTTCAACAGCAAGCGGAGAACCATCATCTACTACAGCTACTAGGAGAACATCCAGCATCAAGGTAAGAATTGCTAAAATAATTATTTGTCTTTAGTTAATTAAATCATCTGGCTCTAAGTGGTGATAAGGTAAATTATTATCATTAATTATTTAACACTAGTAGAAAGCTCTAATTATTCATTTTTAAAATAAGTGTTTGTCCAAGTTCTAGTAAAGTAGCCGACTTTACTTACTTATTATTAACAAAATAATAATAATTATTCTATGCTAGTTGAACCTAGATATAAATTTATCTCTACTAGATAGTTTTATACTCACACAAACTTTTTCTTCGCTACTCTATGTAGATCAAGCCAATGAAAATAAATGAATCAATTGTAACTAACAATTTTTTGTATTTTGTAGTTATGATGTCTACTTTGGACTCTTGTTTGAGACGAAATGCAGCAGTAGCAAAGACTATAAACATGCGGTCAAGATCTACCAACACCAACGATAGATGTAAAACAACATGACTTTCTCTCCTACTTATGTGACACAGCAAGAATTCCTTTCAAGATCCACCTACTTAGATGATGCCAAACCAATGAAGACTCAAACTACATCAATTTTCAAGACAGCACACTTCTCCAACACAGCAAGAATTCCTTTCAAGATCTACCACCTACTTAGATGATACCAAACCAATGAAGACTCAAACTACATAGATTTTGAAGACAGCATACTTCCCCAACACAGCAAAAATTCATTTCAAGATCTACCACCTACTTAGATGATACCAAGCTAATGAAGATGAAGACAGCACACTTCTCCAACACAGCAAGAATTTCTTTCAAGATCTACCACCTACTTAGATGATACCAAACCAATGAAGACTCAAACTACATCAATTTTGAAGACAGCACACTTCTCCAACACAGCAAGAATTCATTTCAAGATCTACCACCTACTTAGATGATACCAAACCAATGAAGACTCAAACTACATGAATTTTGAAGACAGTCGACTTCTCCAACACAGCAAGAACTCCTTTCAAGATCTACCACCCACTTAGATGATACCAAACCAATGAAGACTCAAACTACATGAATTTTGAAGACAGCATACTTCTCCAACACAGCAAAAATTCATTTCAAGATCTACCACCTACTTAAATGATACCAAACCATTGAAGACTCAAACTACATGAATTTTGAAGACAGCATACTTCTCCAACACAGCAAGAATTCCTTTCAAGATCTAAGACTTAATTAGATGATACCAAATCAATGAAGACTCAAACTACATCGATTTTGAAGACAGCGCACTTCTCCAACACAGCAAGAATTCGTTTCAAGATCTACCACCTACTTAGATGATACCAAACCAATGAAGACTCAAACTACATCAATTTTGAAGACAGCACACTTCTCCAACACAGCAAGAATTCATTTCAAGATCTACCACCTACTTAGATGATACCAAGCTAATGAAGATGAAGACAGCACACTTCTCCAACACAGCAAGAATTTCTTTCAAGATCTACCACCTACTTAGATGATACCAAACCAATGAAGACTCAAACTACATCAATTTTGAAGACAGCACACTTCTCCAACACAGCAAGAATTCATTTCAAGATCTACCACCTACTTAGATGATACCAAACCAATGAAGACTCAAACTACATGAATTTTGAAGACAGTCGACTTCTCCAACACAGCAAGAACTCCTTTCAAGATCTACCACCTACTTAGATGATACCAAACCAATGAAGGCTCAAACTACATGAATTTTGAAGACAGCATACTTCTCCAACACAGCAAAAATTCATTTCAAGATCTACCACCTACTTAAATGATACCAAACCAATGAAGACTCAAACTACATGAATTTTGAAGACAGCATACTTCTCCAACACAGCAAGAATTCATTTCAAGATCTACCACCTACTTAGATGATACCAAACCAATGAAGACTCAAACTACATGAATTTTGAAGACAGTCGACTTCTCCAACACAGCAAGAACTCCTTTCAAGATCTACCACCTACTTAGATGATACCAAACCAATGAAGGCTCAAACTACATGAATTTTGAAGACAGCATACTTCTCCAACACAGCAAAAATTCATTTCAAGATCTACCACCTACTTAAATGATACCAAACCAATGAAGACTCAAACTACATGAATTTTGAAGACAGCATACTTCTCCAACACAGCAAGAATTCCTTTCAAGATCTACGACTTAATTAGATGATACCAAATCAATGAAGACTCAAACTACATCGATTTTGAATCAAACCAATGAAGACTCAAACTACATGGATTTTGAAGACAGCATACTTCTCCAACACAGCAAGAATTCATTTCAAAATCTACCACCTACTTGAAGACAGCATACTTCCCCAACACAGCAAGAATTCATTTCAAGATCTACCACCTACTTAGATGATACCAAACCAATGAAGATGAAGACAGCACACTTTTCCAACACAGCAAGAATTTCTTTCAAGATCTATCACCTACTTAGATGATACCAAACCAATGGAGACTCAAACTACATCGATTTTGAAGACAGCACACTTCTCCAACACAGCAAGAATTCATTTCAAGATCTACCACCTACTTAGATGATACCAAACCAATGAAGACTCAAACTACATCAATTTTGAAGACAGCACACTTCTCCAACACAGCAAGAATTCCTTTCAAGATCCACCTACTTAGATGATGCCAAACCAATGAAGACTCAAACTACATCAATTTTGAAGACAAGATGATACCAAACCAATGAAGAGTCAATGTTACACAACATTACTTTCTCTCCTGCTTAGATGATACCAAACCATTGAAGACTCAAATTACTTATATTATATTTCGATGATGCTGAAAAAAACTGTCCAGAACAAGAGTTCAAAAAGCTAATCTATAACTCAAGGCAATCATATCACTATAGGTGAGTTTTACTAATTTTTACCATAAATTAAACAAAATGCTGAATATATACATTTTCTAAGTGAAAAAAGGACTTTTTTGATGTAATTAGTGTATTTTTTACAACAAAATGCTGAATATATACATTTTCATGGTAAAGAAAAGGACTTTTTCGGTGTAATTAGCATAGTTTTAACAACAAAATGTTGAACATATACATTTTTTCAGGTAAAAAAAAGCACTTTTTTGGTGTAATTAGTGTATTTTTTTACAACATATTTATAAAGCAAGCATTTTTTGTTTCGTTTCAGATAGATGAAAGAGAATCAAAAGCACTTGGTGAAAATAATGCTCAAGAAGGAACAAGTTGAACAATGTAACTTGGTGAGTTATCTCCCTTTTCTAATAATGTAAACTATCCAATGTAACTAGAACTATAATTCAAATTCATGTAATTATTTTACATTTTTGCTTAATCATTCTATACTAATACATAATTTTTTTATTTTAGTTCATTACGAAATTAAAAGCACATAGAACAGAAGTCTTCGTTCCTAAGATATAACATCACTACATCAAAGACATCATTGTAAAGGAACAAACTATGCATTAACTGTTATTACTTTGTATTTATTACGTAGTATTTACTGACTCTAGCTATATTATGTGGGGAGATTTTCTTTACTTATTATGTAATAAATGTATATAATCATATAATGATTCATTTTTAATCAATGTATTTATTCAATTTAGATATAACTCCTCTCTTCTCTCTCTCTCCTTGTAGATATAAATATACCCATAAATATGTACATAATTGACCATATATACATTAATTGCTAGAAAACTAAAAGATCTCTCTCTCCTCTCTCTCTTTCTCTCTCTCAAGATACCGTATGTATGTATGTATGAATGCATTGATTGTCATTACAAGTTGTATTGCTTTGTATAACTTAGTATTTACTGACTCTAGCTATATTATATAGGAAGATTTTCCCTACTTATTATGTAATCAGGTATATAATCATATAGTTTTCATTTTTGATCAATATATTTGTTCAATGTAGATATATCTCCTCTCTCTATGTAGATATAAATATACCCATAAATACGTCCATAATAAACCATATATACATGAATGTATAGAAAACTAAAAAATCTCTCTCTCCTCTCTCTCTCCCTCTCTCCTCCCTCTCTCTCCTCTATCTCTTTCTTTCTCTCAAGTATGTATATAATTATGTAAAAAAATTATCAAAACTTGAATGCCATACATTCAAAATCTATATGTCATATAAGTTCAAATCAAGTAAAAAAATAATCAAAACTCAAATGCCACTTAAATGCCACTCAAATGCCACTCAAATGCCCCTCAAATGAAATACAATATAAACTCTATATGACATATAAGTTCAAATTAAGTAAAAAAATAATCAAAACTCAAATGCCACCTAAATGCCACTCAAATGCCCCTCAAATGAAATACAATATTAACTCGGCGAATCCATCCAACGTCGTAACCCATTGTTTTCACCCCAAGGTCTAATCCACAAAAAAACACTTGGTAGGGAGATCTGCTCATATATTACTACTCGCGTTAACGTGGTGTGAGTTTTTAAACTCTTGGTAGACGATGGTACTCTCGATCCCTTGTCCGGTACTACTCTTAGCAAAGGCACATTCGTATCGCCTACCATCCTATTGTCAACAATGTTGGAATATTGTATAAAGAGATTAGTCCGAAATTTATATTGGGTGATGTGATATTGTTGTGTCTTCCACAGGGGGTTACTAGTTTTTCCACTTGCTTTGAGTCCAAAGACGTATGCTAAGTCTTTGGAAAAACACCGTGTCATATTGGGATCGCTGCTGGTTTGTAAACTTGTGTTGGTCACTTTGTCGCAGGATATGGCAAAATTTTTGTCCAATCTCATTTCACGCATTCTCTTTCGTATAATCTCCTTCAACTCTTTTACACTATCGTATCTCCCATTACCGATTAGGATGAATGACTTTTTTCTCCTGCCAGAGACATTTGTCTTTTGCAATTATATTTCACCCTACGTCACATTTTTAGAAATTATTAGAGTACAATATATCTAGCAGAGCTACCTCCCATTTAGCACCAATGATATCCAGATAATCAATAGTCTCACTGTAAAATCAGATTTCGTGTTGTCTGTAAACTCTCCAGTACTAGAGTTTGAGGGCAATGTTTTCAACATTGACATTTTACCATCGTGTGATGGAGACAGCGAGCGTTTGTTCCTTATAAGCTATTTATCCACCCAATCGTTGAACTTTTCTTCGTAGCCCAACCACTTGACCAGTGTCTGTCTCTTACCTCTCCTCATTCTTCTTCCCAATATTATTTCAATTCTGAAAATTGTAGGTTTTTTTACCTTTTGCAACTCTTTTTTTTTGTAAAAGGTCCAGCCGATCATCTTTTAGCCAAATCGTTCACCTTTTATATGTTAGGTAATTTCATGGGTTAGCACATCGGCGATTATAAAGGCCTCGATAGTCCAATCCAGAGTATATCCTCTCTCAAATGCCCCTCTTGCACTGATAATTGTCAAATAATCTCCAACTTTCAACTTTGATTTTTTAGCCAAACTGTGCTCACCTTTTTTGTACACTATTCCATACAAGTTCTTGGTTTTAAAAATTTACACCATTTGTTATCATACCTATAGCGGTGTGAGTAATGTTGTTTTATGCGCTAACCATCTGGGGTAAGATATCGATGTATCTTTTATCATCTTTGTATGTCAGATGTCTCTAAATCTTCTCTTTTAAAGTCCTGTTAAAACGCTCGAAGCTTTTATCATTTCGTTTTTGGTAGTAAAGCGCTTGATCTTTTTGTTCAGCCAGCAGGCTCTTGACATCATAATTGTCAAACTCCTCACCATTATCCCATTGCAAAGTCATGCAGTTTTCTCCGTCCAGTATTCTTCTCAAACCTTTAGCTACAATGTGACCGACTTTGGAGATGAAAGGAACAGCCGACTTTTTCTGGATAGATAATCGACGACTGTTAGTAAAAATGTTGTCGTCATTTTCTTCTTTTAGAGAACGCGCATCCATCAAATCTACTTGAAGCTGCTCTCCTATTCCAGCTACAATCGTGGGCGGTGCTTAAATTTGGTCATCACTTTCTTATGCAGCATGTAGGCACCATTTACTCTCAGCCAATCACGAACTCTTTTTTCTTTATCTCGCTTTCTGTGAGCTTGCAGCAAAACTTTAGCTCCTCGCAGAGGGGAGCAGGATTGTAATACACTTCTTTCGTGTTGATGTCCATTCTCAAGTTCCCTAAATGACCAAAGATTTCCTGACAGTTGTGATTCCTTGATCCAAGAGCAGACTTTTAAATTTGCTGCAGCTTGTGTTTCCCGAGCATATCATGCCTGTATTGGTTAGAACATCTTGCAACAAAGTTTTGGAGGTCCTAAAATTCAACCCCTTGTCTCCGATTTGGAGTACGTCCTCATCTGAACCGTACTTGCCAATTTTATTCGAGTGCCCAACATTCTGATGCCAATCGCTTGATCACTTTCCTTCTTCATTATAATACAAGCTTTTATCTCAAACCCTGCTAAACGATCTGTTTTACCCTCGGAATCACCTTCTTCATCATCAAAATTCTCAATATTGATCATAGACATGTCATCGGTATGAAACAATTTATTTCTTCTTCGAAATTTCTCAGTAGCATCCAACACAGTGGTAGAGGGAGAAGGTTCGATTGGTGAAAGGGTGTCGGGCTTGTCATCGATAATCATACTATTAACCAAAGATTATTTAGGTCGTGGCTTCAATTTGTTGACAGAAGACAGTTATTCATCCGTCGGTGACTGTTTTTATTTTTTTGAGATATCTCAAATATTTACAGATGTTTCGAACATTTTAGTCTAACTTTTCGTACTCGGTCAAATAGAAATCATTTGCTGCTTCCAACAGAGCATTCCGCTTTCTCATCATATCTCTTACCGTTATATTTTTCGTAGTGTTGTAATACAAAGGAGGAGTGTTTACCATTGCCGACTTTTCTCATTTATCTATCGTACTAATTTTCAGACACTAAAAAATAACATTCAGAAAATCTAAAAGGGTGGAGGCTCATGGCTTTATTCGTTTTATTGACAATAAAACAGGTACAATAGGTGATATTGTAGCGTCCAGAAGATGACCTCTACCATTCTGAGTCAAAGTCCTACACTTATCACCAACACTTCATTTGTTGATTAGTTTGCGTAGTTACTCCTTGCAGCATTGCAACTCAACAAACTGTTCCGATTCTAGAGGTGCATTGCCTAACATAATGTTTTTAACTGTTTCTATTGATGAATGAAACATATTCGAGTTGGCCTTTTGTTCCATAGCGAATTTTCCTCTCTCACTCAAGTCATCCAAAGTTAAAGTACCATCCTATTCCTCATCATTCTTGTGGAGTTTTTCATCTTCGTCCTCCTCCTAAGACAGTTATCAGTATTCCAGGAACTACTGTGCTGATGATAGGTACTTGACGGGAAGCTAAAAATCCTTCTTTTTGCAACAAAATTTTCTTTTACTGTCTATTGATGATTTCCTAACCAGACTAGCAATATCCTTTGCGCTTCATTGCAACTGGATATACTGAGCAGTCTATAATGGTATCGTTTCATTTATCATAACTTTAGCGCATTCCATTACAGTCATAATATGATCTTTTCTTGCAGAGCTTGAGTCATTATATTAACAACCTGTTACTCGAATGGATAACTGAATACGTGTGAAATGAATAGCCATTGTATTTATATATTTTTACTTGGGTCATCTAATATCATAGGTTGAACCGATGTAAAATTTCCAAATAGTCCGTGATGATCATCCGTTTGCTGAGTCCTATCTATCCGCAGAAAAGAGTACGGTTTCTTTTTTGCTTGTTCAAAGGATTCTTGTACATTTTTTGTCCTTCCGGGAAAGCATTGACGAGCCAAATAGGTAATTGAAAAAACGCCTCTAGGGTTTTAAAAAATAAAAAACAATGACTATTCAAGGAAGTTGTACGATTTCTTTTTAAAAACAGATTCTGAACAATAAAAAATACACTTATGTTTAAATGATGCCTATGCTTCCTATACAAATCATTGGCATCGACTTTACCAGAAACTTCATCCATCAAATCGACAATTATAAGTCATCTGTTTTGTCCATCTCTGGGACAACTTGTCGTTATATTGTAAAGTTTTTCGCTGTGATCTTGAAAATTCTTAACGACACTGTAGAAAGTAGCCCGTATTGTAAGTAGAGACAACACGGCAATTGCAGAGTGCAAATTTAAGTGGCAGCAAGGCTCTCTGGGTAAGGCGGTTTATCTCAGTTACAATGTGATATCAATACGGCAACAATGTCCTTTATCGTGTATCGCAGTACTTATAGACTGTATCAACGGTGCTCAATACGGTAACAATGTCCTTTATCGTATATAGCAGTACTTATTATAGACTTTATCAACAGGCGTTACTGATACGGTAGCAATAGTTTGTTGTTATAAGAGATCCGTACTAGCAGACAGATTTGGTTAAACAAGGTATGCAAACTTGCTTCACAAGCAACGTGGTCTATGTCAAAGTGATTGTTACAGGCAAACCAGCCACACTAAAAAGAAGAGTTTCGAATTAATAATAATATATTATCTACGGGAAAATACAAAACCTTGTGAAATAGAAATAGTTCTCAAGTGTACCATAAATACTTGACCTAGTTAGATCCCACTAATACATGTCCAATAATATGCTGATAACACCTCCAGAGCAACTAACGTTATCTCTAGCAAAGCTAAGCAAAGTCTGAAGCAGTGGGCGATCTGCCTTATTTATATAGAAAAATGCTACAGTTGAAACCACACAACAATGATTGGCTAATAACAGGCAGTTGCGTTAGAAGCGTAATCACAACAGCGCTAGACTAAAGAAATATATAATATAATTACATAAGCAGACGCATTTGGAAACTCGCTAAATAATTCACAATAATAATAATATGGGTCAACCAAGATGGCGTCTTTCAACTGTCCTAGCGTCGGGTCTTTATCAGCTACGGGTCCTGCATTCATCTCAGGCTGCATCGATCAGATAAGAATTTTGGCTACCTTCATCGCTTGCTTGACAACGATCCATCGCTCATCTACTGTACTAACTTCAGCTGGCATCAATCAGGTCACAGTCACTCTGCGCATTTCCATTACAGTATTTACCATTCTCTCATGAATTATCACTCCGGTTACACCGTTCATGGCTTTTTTGATAGGCTCCATAACAGTAATGTATAATATATAGTCTGACTAGCTTCAATCATTCGTAAACTCCCTTGCATCTTCCATGAACCGGTCGGGCCCGCAACCACTGCCGTGAAAGGTGATCGCATCCTCGCGTCAAATCCTTCAGCATTGCCATCTCTGCTGAATTATATGTTTGTCATCCACCAATAGTTTCTTTTATGAATTGATCGGGAGAGGTTATCACTGTTTGTATTTCTTTTGCAGTGCTTTCATATAAACCAAACTCAGTGACGCCTCCAAAAGTAGAAACCATTATAACAGATACCAATATCTTCATAACCATTAGCACTTTTTGTTTCAAACTTGGTAGGACTTTACAACGTCACTTGTAGTACCATCAACAGTATTGTTTTCACTTATCACTCTCATCTCCACATCTTCCTCCGTCGAAATCTTGCCTATGAATAGCAATATAATAATACAACACTTGATTTTTATACAATAATCAAACCCCCAATCTAAATCATCAGAAAAGATTGTAATAAAACAAACCCTGCACAATAATTACTTGGTTAATCACACAATTATAAACAAAACTAATACCCAAAAAACTGGTGCACAAAAAGGAACCCTTTCAGTTTTTCATGGTAAGTGGTGCTAACAAGAAGGCATTGGGAACCAAGAGAACCTTCTTGTGCTTAGGCACCATGACAGAAATCTACTGCTATCTTACTACTGATGTTGCCCATGACACAGTACAGGTAAAAAAGTGGAGTCATGATAGCAGCATGCTGGCTGACGAGAAGGTCAGGCAATAGTAAGTAGTTGACAGAAGGTCGGGTTAGGAAATGTTTGATCACCAGCATCAATTTGAATTAGCCTAAAAGACAAAAAAAGCTGTGTTGAGAGTAATAGTGTCTGCAGTAAAGAGGGAGCAATAGGACTTTACAATGGTAGCAGGGGCTGGAACACACATAAAAAAGACAGCTGAAAGGGAAAAGAAAACTTCCCACAATCCTACTAATATGCATAACTTCTAGTAATGTTTTGTTCGTCTTAAAGAAAAAGCATTCTCGTGGACACATACAACTTTTGTATTTCTCTCTCCTTAACCCGAAGATCCATTTCTGGCCTTGTAAGGACTTTAAAAATTTGGTACGTACGCTGACGGTTCCATGTGAACCTTGCAAACCTATTAAAGTTTAGAGTATCAGTTGTAGACACAAATAGTTTTTTCAGCTTTAAAATACATCTTTCTAATTATAATAGCTTTTATTTGGCCTTAAAGCATCCCAGCATTGAACAATTTTTTGTTGACTTTTTCAATATTGTGGGAGAATTTGTTGATTGCCAGTATTAGCTGCATAGCTAGTAACCAGTATACACTTGTAAGTGCGCAGCCAAGCGGTGCAGTGTAAACAAACTTGCACAAGTATAGGCTACAAGCAATGCTAACAGAGACCTGTTGGACAGAAGGAAAAGACTCCGCCCATGTGCCAATCAAGAAGAGGAGTACAGTAGCTACCACCAACACTGATTGGACTATATACCTTATTCTCTTGTCATTGGTTAATTAGCGTTGTGCATGAGTGACTCCTGGTATTGTATTGGCTGCGCATTGTATGTTATATGTTTGTACTTTATAAAAGACCATGTAATGGCCAGTTTCAATCAGTTGAATAATAAATATTGGGATACAAACACTTCTCTATCTCTTCACTTACTAGGAGTTGCAGTGGTAGCAGACTGGTATTTATACCAAAATAGCAGTTAACATTACGAGCTCAGGGTCGGTAAGACCCCAGTAGTAGCCTTACAGGGCAAGACTTAAGCCTCTGTATGAGCTTGTGTGTAGCAGGGTCGGCTGTACGTAGGGTGGCAGCAGACGGACTCGGTGTCCGTCGCCACAATAGAAAGCAGAGTAAGGAAGCAAGTTGCACTAACTTACACAAAACAGCTGTTGTGTCCAAGTAGTACGAGCAAAACTACAACAATATTCAAGTCTTAAGCAGCAGATTGGTGTATTGAACAACCCTCTTGGCCTACTCAGTGCTGATCTACAAGCCTGCCAAATACCCCTCTTCCAGATATGCTGGCCAATTTTTACACTGCTTATAATTGACGTCATCTTTGGATTGCAAGTATATTTACTTCTTTGCCGTACAGTATTTAGTTGGCCAATCAGATCCCGCGATTTAACTTTATTATTTTATTTATTACTATTGTACCTATAAACTACTATCCACTCTTGTCTGACTCCCCTTTATTGTTCCTTAACTCACCAAAACAAGTAGAATATTTTTATCTTTATTGATGTAAAGAGTATAAGATGGTTCTTGTGATTGTGATCACATTGGACCACCTGACAAATTCCGCAATTGTCTCTTGTTGCTATTTCACATATGAAATTTGCATAATAAACAAGCGATGATTTTGTTTACGATGCGTGTGCACTAATTGAGTCCATATCGAGAGAAACCGCTAATTTCGATTTTATGCGTGCAGAATGCAATATCAAGACAGATGAAAAATGGCGCGTAACAGTAAAACCCAACATTAAATCTTAGAATAAATTTTTGTTGGGGTGTCTTTGTAAGGATTCTTTATTCCTGTTGCAATTGCCTTCAGTAGACCTACGACTAAATGAATTACCCAATTAGATTTCATTTTAAATGCGGACGATGTAACTTCATTTATAAAAAATTGTTTTTCTTTATTATAACTGACCACGCCCACAATCCGAAGATGATGTACTTGGCAATCAATAGAAGTTATAGTAAGCTAAATTTCAGCTGATGCAACGAGCATTCGAGGCCAATGGATTTTTGGCAAGCATGTTAATCAGGACCGAGTAGGCCTAGAGGGTTATTTAGTACATCAATCTGCTGCTTAAGACTTGGATATTCAGAAACTGAACAACAAAGTGACCAGTGCTGGCATGTTTTAAATATCAAATTCGCATACTTTACAACCAAGTGAATATTGTGGTAGATTTCAGTGCACTCTAGTAGTAAACAGGTAGTTTACGCTAGAAACCTTGCGAAGCAATGCGCTAGACTTCTGCCCACAGCATTTGGTTAATAGCTGTTAAGTAGAAAGTCCTACTGTGCCGGTAGCATAGTAAGCAGGGCCGGTATTGACCCCTGCAGGGTCGGTAGTGACCTCTACCGACCCGGTACAGCTGTACTGGGCCGGCACAAGATGGCCGCCTTAGCAGAGGATCTGTAAAGATGTCCAGAAACTTAGTCAAGGTCGTAAACAGGAAGTGCTTACCCCTAAAGTACCAACTTAGTGGACCTGATTCTATGTACAGCCTGGGAACCCTGTAGGAGCCGTCATTGGACAATTAGGAGAAAGGACTCCGCCCTTAGCCACTTGGCACCTCCCTTTATTATCTTGCATTGCATTGTGATTGGTTGAGTATTTATATAGTTAATGCAATTGGTTCATTTACTTCCTGTGCATTGTCTCTTATATGTTTTGTGTTCATTAGCTCTCCTATAAAAGGAGAGCTCCCACTGTTAATCTGTGCATTCATTACAATGAGCCATAGCATGTATTCTTATATTGCTAAACACCTAGAGGAATAATTACCCTCAGGACAGCTTTGTAATAAAGCCATTATAGCAAACACTACTCGGTACTGTTTGTCTGAGCCATGGGCTCTTGCCTTACCGGGTAATTCGGTTGCCCTATACAGTTGTCACTGTCGGTCAGTACAGTGTCCCCTCTGGAGAGAGGTAGAATACTCGAGACTAGTGGATGTCCGTGGTAACAGACCGGAATCCATTACATTGGTGGCAGCGGTGGGATAAACGGTACCTTCCCACGCTGTGCTCTTTCACGCTACCCTCTGGCCCTGCGAATGCACTGCAGGCCAGCTACCACTGAGGAAGGAGAAGTGATCTACCGGGTGTAGATCTGGAGAGAGGAGGAGAAATTGATCTACCGAAGTAGTAGATCTGAAGAAGCAATTGACACAAGATACTACCGGATTTCTCTGCAGGTTCGTTTGAGTGCGCTCCGAACTGCAGCAGCTATCCCGGCACAGTATCCACTACTAAAGGCTGTCTGCATCAACCGTAGAGCTTGCTCCGTTTGCAGCAGTCCAGTACAGACGCTACCGTATCTTCTACAGGCTCGTAGAGTTCGCACCGACCTGGACATAGAGATACCGGCACTGTGCGAAAAGAAGAAAGAGTCGTGTATCAGCTATACAGACTCAGCTACCAGAGGTTATTCAGCTTGGAGTGCTACTCAGCTGGTAACAGTGACCCCGGCACTGTATCCATTTACAGTGTCACTACACTACTGCCTGTAGGCCCGTAGAGCTTCGCTCCGCCCTGCAGCAGTACAAGAAGTTTCGTAACGGTTGTTACAAGCGACGGAGTGCCAGATACTGCCACAGTATCCATTGGACCAACCCCTAGATCTGCTAGAGCCACTGGAAACACAGCTACCGACCCGGATCTCACCTATACCGGCCCGGGATCCAGTTGTACTGACCATTTCTTAGATTTGAGTTGAGATCACTCCTCTATCTGCAAAGAATGGCCACCCAGAGAGCACGCAGCGCTGGTCGAGCACCCGCTGGCAACCCAGAAGCTACAGCCATTGATAGATTGACCGAAGCATTGACGGCTATGATGAGGCCCAACCAAGACAATGCACCAGCTAGGCTAAAGGCTCCGAAGTTCGACGGCGAAGGAGACGTCGAGTACTTCATCAGCAGATTCGTTGAGGTAGCCGAAATGAATGAGTGGCCAGAGAACACGGCCATGTTATACCTAAGGGATGCATTACGAGGTAAAGCATTGGACTGTGGAAAGCCTCCACATCTGCGGGGTATCTTTGCTGCACTACGAGCACGTTTTGGGCTAACACAAAGGGAAGCTATGTCCCGGCTGACCAGCCTACGCCGCCAACACAAGACGTCGCTCCAAGAGCATGCAAGTGAAGTAGAGCGCCTAGTGCGCGTTGCGTATGCAGATCTACCTCACCGACCCATGCAGAGGATGATGCTGGACATCTTCAGCACCAGAGTTGGGAATGCTTACCTGCAAAGGCACTTGTTGGCCATGCAGCCCATTGACATTGCTGAAGCAGTCAGGGCCGGCAACGAGTATATGCAGATAAAGACACCGTTTGAAGAGGGCCGGACTCGTGTACGGCTGGTGGAAGAGGATACCAACGAGGAGGAAGAAGGACGAGAGACGGTGGCCAATAGCCCGTCCCCGCCTGTCTCCCCCACTATTCCGGCGCAGCAACCCCACCACGCTCCCGCACCTGCAAACCTGGATCCCATGGCCACGGTTATGGACCGTCTGAAGCTTCTGACTGAAGAACTGCAGTCATTGACCGCAACCAGGCAGGCCGCTACCCTTCCACCGGTAGAATCGCTACCTACACCGGTAGCTGACTACGGTCGGACAACTCCTGACACCCCATACAGTCCTGGAACTCTAGAAAGGAGTGGACAGATCCCTAGGAGAGTGCAAGCAACCGTCCCACCATTGGAGCGACCCTATCAGGCCAGCTACTTCCTGGATGGAAGAGTGGCCGGTCAACCAGCAACCCTGTTAATCGATACGGGTTGTACAACTAATTTGCTGTCAAGATACTTGTACCAGCAACTGCCCGAACCAGTAAAAGACACATTGCAACATAGCGATGCGCATGGACTCATGGCTGATGAGTCAAGGATCCCCTTTTTCGGTACACTACAAGTGGACTTGCAACTACAGGGAATGAGGAAAAGCGTTAACTTCGTCGTTAGCGACATCAATGAAGATGCCATAATTGGCATGCCATTCCTCACCTCACACGAGTGTGTCCTACGCTTTCCAGACTCCGAGTTCATTATTGATGGACATGTGCTACCTTGTACGGACGAACACGGGCAGCCACTTAATGATAGTGTCCATCTGACACGAGCAGAGCTGACAAGGGAACCCCCTTACACTCCTGAAGAAGAGGGCGTCCCCCATCAACCACCTGCCGTAGAGAGAACTACAGGTGGAATGTACCAGGCTGTGAAGAGCCCCCCGCCACAGGTAGAAGGCAGGAGATTTGAGCCGGATCGGACGGCAGCTGCTGGAGAGAGGCAGTTGCCCTCCAACCACAAACCCTCTATGAAGAGACCGAGAGATGAAACAAGTACTACCCCAAGACCAACGGCCAGCGTGCCGCGACTGCCTACCCGCCACAATAAGGAACTGCTCGAACGACGGGAACGGCATAACCCCGTACTACTGAAGCAAACCCACTCTACATTACCAAAGTACCGGCCCTCGGTACCACGGAATAAGTCGCACGGCTATCCTGCCCAGACTACCCGTGTCTCAGAACAACCTAGGACCCCTCAGAGAGCCCCCGCCAGTCGGCCACCCGCAGTACTCTACTTCCTTCCAGGGCGAATAGAAGGCCATCCCATTTCTGTGCTAGTGGGTGCCGACTGCACCCTCAACCTATTGTCTCAACAGGTCTTCCAAACTCTGTCCCCCGCCGTCAAAGGTACCCTACGAGCAGGACCTCCGTACGGGATTATGACGGACGGTTCAAAGGTACCCTACTTAGGCACCGTGACGATCCCCATCCGCCTAAGGGAGGTAAAAGTGGACGTCACCTTCACGGTGGGACGAATGAGCAGAGACGCCATACTAGGCAGGCCATTCTGCCTCTCTCAACGGTGTCAGTTACACCCTGAAGAAGCAAGAATAACGGTCAACGGTCACCCTCTGCAGTGCACGGACCAGCAGGGCAGACTACTGGTCAATAAAGTACAAGTAGTACGAGCCGTCACTATCCCTCCGTGTTCAGAAATAACACTAGTGGGACGAGTAAACTCCAAGAACCATGGACCCCTTGGTATGGTGGAAGGATACCCAGATGCTCCCCCCTTGGCTACCAGCATCAACCACCCAGATGGACAGGGGCGGATAATCGTGCGGTGCATGAACCCAACCGATCAACCGTTGGAATTGAAAGCAGGACAGACTATTGGGCGATATACCCTCTTGGACCCGGCGCACTGTCCCTCTCTGGACTCCCTCCCCCAAAAGGACACGGAGCATCCTGCAAACCCGGAATCGGTACCGACGGTGCCTGTCCACCTAGAGGACCTGTACAAAAGGGCCCTGTCAAACTGCAAAAGCAACCAAGAGGCCAGACACCTCGCCCAGCTGTTGGGACAGTATGGGACCACCTTTAGCGCTGGAGATCATGACATAGGGCGCACCAATTTGGCTGAACATAGTATCCCCCTCATACCAGGTGCCAAACCTATCCGTCAACCCCCCCACAGGCTGGGACCCCAAAGGGAAGAAGAGGCAGAAAAACAAGTCACCCACCTACTGAGCAAGGGCCTGATAGAGCCCGCCACCGGAGCATGGAGTTCCCCCGTGGTACTGGTTAAAAAGAAAGATGGGTCATGGCGGTTTTGCATCGACTACCGCCGGCTCAATTCGGTAACCCAACTAGATGCTCATCCCTTGCCCCGGATAGACGAGAGCTTGGATGCCCTTGCTGGAAGTAAATACTTCAGCACACTAGATCTCGTCAGCGGTTACTGGCAGGTACCCCTAGATGAGGACGCCAGCGAGAAGTCGGCATTCTCTACACGAGCAGGGCTCTACAAATGGAAGGTGCTGCCGTTTGGCCTCACCTCGGCACCAGCCACCTTCCAGAGGCTAATGGAGAAGGTCCTTCGCGGGTTGCATTGGAAGACCTTGCTCCTATATTTAGATGACATCATAGTCATCTCCCCAGACTTTGCCACTCACCTTGAGCGGTTGGCTGAGGTCCTCCACAGGCTACGACAGGCGGGACTCAAACTGAAGCCAGACAAATGCGACTTACTACAGAAGCAAGTCCGCTACTTAGGACACATTGTCAGTGAACAAGGGGTAGCTACCGACCCTGATAAGGTTGCTGCCGTCGCCAACTGGAGCTCCCCTCGAGACCTGAAAGATCTCCAAGCCTTCCTAGGGACGGTAGGGTACTACCGCCAGTACCTATCGGACTTTGCAACAGTAGCCAAACCCCTCACCAGACTCACAGGGAAGAACGCTTTGTGGGAGTGGGGCCCAGAACAGGAACAAGCTTTTACCCATTTGAAGAAGAGCCTCATTACGGCTCCCATCCTTGGCTACCCTGAACCCCAAGGGTCATACATATTGGACACCGACGCTAGCAATGATGGTCTAGGGGCTGTCCTTTCTCAGATCCAAAATGGTCGGGAAAGGGTGATCTCGTACTACAGCAAAACGCTGGGCTCAGCAGAACGCAACTACTGCGTCACCAGGAAGGAGCTCCTGGCAGTAGTGAAGGCTGTACGGCATTTTCGGCCATACCTGTACGGACAGAAGTTTAAATTGAGGACGGACCATGCTTCGCTGCTATGGCTTTGCCGAAAGAGAGAACCGACAAGTCAGGTAGCCAGATGGCTGGAAATTCTCTCCGAATTCCAGTATTCAATTGAACATCGGAAGGGCTCGCACCATGGCAATGCCGACGGGCTGAGCAGACGCTGCCCGGACACCTGCCGTCAGTGCCAACACATCCAGGAAAGGGACGGTGGGCCCACTAAGGATGAAGTAGCAGAGGAGCTGACTCCCCCCCAAGAGAAAGCAACCCTCTCTCCTAGCAACGTCGTCTCGGCTATAGGCCACCCAAGTGTAGCCACCCCAGACTCCGCCTTGGTTAAAGCGCAACAGGAAGGCCAACACGAAGTGGCCATCATGTATGCCGCAGTCTTAGGGAATCACGCCCTGACGCAAGAACAACTAGAACTGGGAAGTGGTGAGCTACGAACCCTGGCCCGCCGACGGTCGGCCATGAGAATCAGGCCTACCGGTGTACTAGAGATCCAGGTGGCGGTCAAAAAGAAGTCTCGGTGGTGCGCCCTCTGCCCTCCGGGACTGCGAGGAGCCACCACGTGGCAAGTTCATGAACTGGCGCACCAGGGTGTAACCCGTACCCAACGGAGACTATTACTCACCTGGTACTGGCCAGGAGTATATGCTGATGTCAGGCGCCTCGTACGGAGTTGCGAGGTCTGTCAGCGCGCAAAAACAGGAGGAGTCCGCCCTAACCCCCACAGGCAACGCATGTACGCTGGCCGCCCTTGGCAAAAACTGGCGGTTGACCTGGTTGGACCACTGCCCGAGACGGCAAGAGGAAATCATTGGATCTTAGTCCTGACGGATCATTTCACTCGTTGGCAAGACGCGATAGCCTTGCCCGATGCAACTGCGCCCGTAGTTGCCACTGCTCTTGACGAAAGAGTGTTCTCATATTTCGGGATCCCTGAACAAATCCATACGGATCAGGGGGCACAATTTGAGAGTAGCCTGATGCAAGAACTATGCTCCCTATGGAACGTAGACAAAACTAGGACTACCCCATACCACCCACAAGCTAACGGGGTGGTAGAGAGGAATAACCGAGTATTAGGCGATTCCCTGAGGTCCCTACTGCTGAGAAGACAGCCCAACGAGTGGGACCTGCTGTTGCCACAACTCATGCGTGCTTTTAGAGCCACACCCCATACAGTGACCGGAGAAACGGCAAACTTCCTCATGATGGGTCGAGAGCTCCGCCTACCCGACCAAATCACCTGCCACCCTCCGTTACCCGACCAGCTCCCTGTGCACGCCTACGCTCAGGCGCTCAAGGAGAGACTAGAGGAAGTACACCACACCTTACGAGAGGAACAGACCCGAATAAGGACAGACGAAGGGGAGGAACCCACCACGTTCGCCCCAGGAGATCAAGTATGGCTGCTAAATCGCAGACGGCGGAAAGGGGAGAATCCCAAGCTCCAGCCAAAGTTTGTCGGACCATTTGAAATTGAGGAGGCCTACCACAATCACACCTACCTTATTATGAGGCATGGCCAGAGATCCGTGCAGAATGGTTGTAACCTGAAGCCTTACTACCCCTGCACCGACCCCCGGGGTCAAGCCCCGGCAGCGCTTGAACCCAACCGTCGACCCAACATGAGGGGCGCCACCCGGAATAAAAGGTGGCCACGAGAACCCGTGGAGCCTGAATACTTTCCGCCCCCTACCTTGCCAGAATTCCCCCAAGTCAACAGACCGGTACCCATGGAAGAGGATCCAATAGGCTTACCCGAGCCGCCTCCAGCCGCCACACGGCCTTTACCACAAACCCCGGATCCGACACCTCACCTTCCAACGGAAGCCCCCATGACGAACCCCAGGAGCCGGCCACAACGGAATGTGGGACCTCCAACCAGATACGGAGAAGCCTATTGCCACTTAATATGTGCCGGCGAAGACTCCGACCAGCAATACCAGGAAAACTTTCCTGCCCTTCCTTCGCCAGACCCAGCAAAACGGTTGGCCTTCCCTCGACCCACCTGTCTTGACCCAGCTAACAGCTTCGTCAAGATGTCGGTTCGACATCACGCTTAACTACACATATATAACCGGGGTACGAGTGTTACCCCCCACACATATCTGCTCTTGATATTTTATTATTAAAGCCAGGCTATGACTTTAATGGAGAGAGGTATGTGGTAGATTTCAGTGCACTCTAGTAGTAAACAGGTAGTTTACGCTAGAAACCTTGCGAAGCAATGCGCTAGACTTCTGCCCACAGCATTTGGTTAATAGCTGTTAAGTAGAAAGTCCTACTGTGCCGGTAGCATAGTAAGCAGGGCCGGTATTGACCCCTGCAGGGTCGGTAGTGACCTCTACCGACCCGGTACAGCTGTACTGGGCCGGCACAAGATGGCCGCCTTAGCAGAGGATCTGTAAAGATGTCCAGAAACTTAGTCAAGGTCGTAAACAGGAAGTGCTTACCCCTAAAGTACCAACTTAGTGGACCTGATTCTATGTACAGCCTGGGAACCCTGTAGGAGCCGTCATTGGACAATTAGGAGAAAGGACTCCGCCCTTAGCCACTTGGCACCTCCCTTTATTATCTTGCATTGCATTGTGATTGGTTGAGTATTTATATAGTTAATGCAATTGGTTCATTTACTTCCTGTGCATTGTCTCTTATATGTTTTGTGTTCATTAGCTCTCCTATAAAAGGAGAGCTCCCACTGTTAATCTGTGCATTCATTACAATGAGCCATAGCATGTATTCTTATATTGCTAAACACCTAGAGGAATAATTACCCTCAGGACAGCTTTGTAATAAAGCCATTATAGCAAACACTACTCGGTACTGTTTGTCTGAGCCATGGGCTCTTGCCTTACCGGGTAATTCGGTTGCCCTATACAGTTGTCACTGTCGGTCAGTACAGTGTCCCCTCTGGCGAGAGGTAGAATACTCGAGACTAGTGGATGTCCGTGGTAACAGACCGGAATCCATTACAATATAATACACAACTCTCTTTCTACCATTTGTGCACGTGATACCAACTTTTTCTCCATTAACTAACAAATTGAAAAGCCATAAAAGAGGTATGCAGCAATCAAGAGCAGAAGAAGCCTCAGTTGGCTATGCCCATTTGGACAAAAGCCCCAAAACTCTCGCTCCCAAACTGACAAACCATGTGAAATGTTAAATGGAGATTCCATTGGAGTTCAAGTATAACCTGGACTACTAAAAGGATTTCTGACATCAAAACGCCATTGGCTTCAACTAAATTTAGCTGACACCGCATACAATCCCCATGAAGCCCCATGAAATTAAGGCTGCTTGAACAGATACGCTCAGCTCCATGACACCTCCGCAGCCTCCACGTGTCCTAGATTACTGCCATTATCCCATTCAGCAAAGGCCTCTAGAACTACCCTAAAACAGTTAATGCTTCCGCTAGCAGGGGACTTGTTACTCCATCTGAGACACAGATATGGTTCAGATGGAAGACATTGATGAATTCCATTTAACACTCTATGAGCAGTCAACAACAAAGTACTTTAATCTGATATATTATCTTTGCACCTCTGTGTTAAGGAACCCGCCTTTGAAGCAATGATTGTTTCAGTCACTAGACTAGTACCCAGTTTGAAGAAATGCTGGGCTGAAGCAGTCCCTGGTCAAAGAATATTGAGTTGAGCCAGCAGCCAGAGCGGAGGCAACCATTAAAGACCGACAGAACACGCACAGTGTTTGAGTTGATACAGTGCAGAGAGAGATAGAGAAGGTTGTGTCTGTATCTGAAAGCAGGAAACTACTACAATACTTGTGCATCTTCCTGCACTAACATCTAGGGAGACTAGCACTTTCATGGTGTACTGCTCCCCAAATGTCAAAAATTGCATTAGAATTTTTTTCTTGTAGTTTTCAGCCATAGGATTCCACTGTTTTACCAGAATGTATAGCAAAAGTTAACAAAACTTTTACCATTATCTTATAAATCATACATTTACGATGAAAAAACTTTTCGTTTTGCTGCTAAAAATTCGATGGCTCCCCTCATTTTAGCTAATCATTTGTAAGCGCTCTGTAAGCGCTTTGTAAGATCTGAAAATATGCAGTGTTTCCATCATTGTTGCTTTTGGAAACTTGTTATTTTGATATCGATACAATACCAACAAAGTAACACAGCATTCGCTTCAATAGACTGGTCACAAGAATCTACTAACATTACTGCAATTAATCTTTCCACATCTGTTGTTCATCCTTGAGTGACTTTAGCTCTTGTGGCACTACAACATCAGTTTCTTCTATTCTTTCGTGTCATATTAGCTATCCATAGAAGTACCTACAGTAAGTATTATCTGCCAATTACCTGTGTCTTTATTTTGCTTGTGCAGCTCATTAATCGCTTGTTTTGTCTTTTCTTGCTGAATATTTTCTGACAAACTTTTTGTTCCGCTTGACTGCTAAATATCATTACTTTGAAAAAATGTACAGCAGAGTGCAACAATAGGTGAATGGTTATGTTTAGAACAAATAGAAATAAATTTATGTCTCATGTATGTTGATGTTGCTAATCTAGAACTTGGTAGAAAACTATCATTTTACTTAATACCTGGCTTGAGTTTAGAGTTAAATGATTTCATGTTCCATAACGAGCCGCAGAATAGAATTATGTAATAGAATTATGTAATAGAATTATGTAATAGAATTATGTAATAGAATTATGTAATAAAATTATGTAATAGAATTATGTAACAGAATTATGTAATAGAATTATGTAATATAATTAATGAGCTTTGGTAACCTCTAATTGCTGTTATCTTTCAGGCTCAATGTTCAGCAAAATTGGAAGAAGAAGTTACACCGCTGAACATCACTTATCAAAATTTAAGGCTAATTGATAAGCACGCCACTTGTAACTCTTCAATATTCTCAGTAGAATTGCTTGATCCCACCAGAATGGATTACAGATGTTGTGTGGAGAATACTGTTACTGGATATAAAGTCTTTTCACCCAACATTTCAATGGGTAAGAGCTGCCATTGAGCATTCTTTGATAGGGCAGTTTCATAGACGCTGAGAGATGTTGGCATGTAAAATAGTAAATAATACATAAGGTTTTTCTATTTGATACTTAAAATACTTAGAGTATTTGAAATTTCAGCAAGAACAGCCCAACAGCAGCTCCCAACGTGAGTTAATTCAACTTTGTTTGGCATAAGAAGATGCATAAACTATGAATAAGTGCATCTTTGGACTCGTTTGCTGCAGAATACCACTGAGCTCAAGTATTATCCCTTTTTCCAGAGAGGACACAGCTAGTATGGGCGGTACAACTTGTGCAATGACATTAATCAACTAAAACAGAGCCCTCTGCTCAGACATACAAGTCTTGTATTGGCAGTACAGCAAAATATATTTGTATGCTATACAGATTTAGGATGGCAACCCACTAGTTTATAGTAATGTCATGAGAAATAAGTAATATGAGAGCAAGCGCAACGAATAGTGTAAAAATCCAGCCTATTATAGGCTGGATCACAAAGAGCAAGTTACTCAGATAAAAATCATTTATTATGTTTCCACATCACGACAAATTATTGACAATGGTGGCGATAAATAAAAATTTATTTTGGAATTGCTATTGTTGATAAACTTGTTGTGAGACATGTGGAAAAACCACCGTCCATCTCTGAAGTCGATAATTTGGCAATAAGCCAATTACAAGAAGCTTAATGCTATTGGTCTATGTTCCGATGATTTTGTTTCTATGTTTCGGTGAATTATTTTTCATAGAAAAGTGCTACTGTTGAGCACTATTAAAAATGGACGCTACCTTTCGCAATAAACTATTACTAAATTATTTTATGATGAAGTTTTGTTTTTTTTCATTGTTTTTATTGCTAATAAAAGTAGTTTACTACTTGTTGCATAATCATAAACTATTAGCATTAAAGTTTTTTTCAAACTAAGTACCAAATCAAATAATACAATCCAATTGAACTTCATTTTATTTAAATGAAAAAGACGCTCCACACTAGTCTTCTTCTATTAAAAATAATTCACCTGAACATAGAGTCATAATCGCCGGAACATAGACCCAACGGAATATAGAGCCACCGGAACATAGAGCGCTCGCGCATGTAGTTGGGCTAGGTCTATGTTTCATGTTGTAATGCTAAGATAGCTCCAAACAACCATCAGCAGAAAAATCGATCCCCGCAAACCAAAACAATACTCAACAAATTTGACCCCCTAAAGTTAGGGGGTTGGGAGTTGTACCCCCGAATGTTCGGGGTCGGAGGTACTCAGTACGCCTCCGGTATCATATGCAAGTTCACACATAGTAATTGTCATGCCTGGTTGTGCCTTCACAGTCTCACCAGGTGACGCTGTCTGTGCAGCTGCTACTGCCTCTGCCGTTGACTCTGATGCTCTCTTCGCAGCTGACAGCATTTCCACAGCGAATGCTGTCTCCACAACTGATGCCATATTTGCAGCTGATGCTTGCTCTACAGCTGATGCTGTCTCTACAGCCAGCTCCTGAGGATTCCTGAAAATTTCTCCAGCTGAAACTGCTAACGATACATTTTCATACAACGTCTAAGCAAGCATTTGGTATTCCACCAAGTTGGCCTCCAGCAGCAACATACCCTTGCTACACTCAACTGTGAGGCTACTAGCGGTAACCATGTTGTGGGTAAAGTTATTACAGAGCTGTTTAGGTGTAGCTGTGTATTACTAGTGGAAAAGATCTCATTGGCAACTCAAACTTCATATACGTCAAGTTATTTGTGTGAGGTTTTCAGTCCTTGGAAACTGTACCAAGAAAGTTTGGACTATTTACGTGGCCAGCTAGGTTAATGTTTACTTGTGCTACTGCATGCAGCCACAGGCGGTTAAGCCAGAGTTTATTTCTCTCTCCTAGGCTATTTTGCTGTCCAGCAACCACAATTCTTTTTTAACACCTTATTTTTCATACAAGGTTAGTCAATGAAAGATTTTATTGCTTTAAGAAAAGGCAATATTTTAAACATTGCTTTAAACAACCTATGCTATGCAGTTTGAGTTGATCTGTAGATAGCAAATGATTTGTTTACAACCACTGACACAGTATTTGTAAGCTTCTTAATATTCCTAACTTGGACATATTTTTTTTTTCAGTTTACGGAAAATCTGAGGTGTCAATCACGACAGTTTCAAAGAATCAGCGATTACGTGAGCCTGTTACTCTGGACCCTTTTGGCACTGAAATCAAATTCTTTTGTCGGTCCCCACAAGAGTGGAATCCATCTCGACCTTTGTATGCTTTTATACAATTAGTACCAGGAAAATTCTCAGACCCAGAATCAGTTATCTACGATCAGATTGAGGTCAGTAAATTATTTGTTATCACATAAAGTTGATCAAGCTGTTGACAATAGCATTGATTTTAACTGTGAACAAAGTGTTTCAAATTACCTAATGCAAGTTTCCAAAAAAACTCAAAGACCTGTTGCTTGAGCACCTAGTGATACCAATTCTATTTGATTAGCTTTAACTAGTAGTTGCTCAGTGCAAAATCAGATCCAAGGCATTTCATTAACAACACATTGTGTATTACTTTGTCTTAAAAGTTAAATAAGGCTCACTTACTGTTACCTGTGTTTATTTTACATAGCTTTACAGCATATAAATACAGTATGGGTATTGTGGTAGATTTTGGTGAACCATCATAGTAAACTGGGAGTTTGCCACACTATCTCCACACCGAGTGCGCTAGAGTTCCACCCACAGCCATCGGTTAGATGCTGTGCCAGTAGCAAAGCTTCACTGTGCCGGTAGCACAGTGTGCAGGGCCAGTAGTGACCCCTGAAGGGGCGGTATTGACCCCTGCCTACCCGGTATGGTGACTCAGGGCTGGTCAACAATGGCTGCCATAGCAGAGAAGTAGTAATATATGAGCAGATCTCCCTACCAAGTGTTTTTTTGTGGGGTCATTATCTGGGGTTATGCAATGGGTTACGGCGTTGGATGAATTCGCCGAGTTTATATTGTATTTTATTTGAGGGGTATTTGAGTGGTATTTAAGTGGCATTTAAGTGGCATTTGAGATTTGATTATTTTTTTACTTAACTTAAACTTATATGGCATATAGATTTTGAATGTATGGCATTTAAGTTTTGATAATTCTATACATAATTCTAACTCATATAGCATTCAAGTTTTGATAATTTTTTACATAATTCAAATTCATATGGTTACTTGAGAGAGAGAAAGGAGAGAGGGGAGAGGGGAGAGGAGAGGTGAGAGAGGAGAGAAATGAGAGGAGAGAGGAGAAAGAGGAGAGAGACTTTTTAGTTTTCTATACATTCATGTATATATGGATAATTATGTACATATTTATGGTTATATTTACATTTACACTGCATAATATACATTTATTACATAATAAGTATATTAAATGCTATAAAATATGTTGGAAAATCACCAAATTAGACCTCTAGATGGTTAAAATCTACAGTATTTGGGAAATAATATGATTATATACATTGATTACATAATAAGTAGGGAAAATCTTCCTATATAATATAGCTAAAGTCAGTAAATACTAAGTAATACAAAGCACTACAACTTGTAATGACAATCAATGCATACATACATACATATGGTATCTTGAGAGAAAGAGAGAGAGGAGAGAGAGAGAGAGGAGAGAGATTTTTTTAGTTTTCTATACATTCATGTATATATGGTTAATTATGTACATATTTATGGCTATATTTATATCTACATAGAGAGAGGAGAGAGGAGAGAGGAGATATATCTACATTGAATTTTAGTTATTTACATAATAAGTATATTGAATACTATAAAATATCTTGGAAAATTGTCAAATTAGACCTCTAGATGGTTAAAATTTACAGTTTGATAATTTTTTTACATAATTTGAATTCATATGGTTACTTGAGAGAGAGAGAGGAGAGAGGGGAGAGGGGAGAGGAGAGATGAGAGAGGAGAGAAGAGAGAGGAGAGAAGAGAGAGGAGAGAGAGGAGAGAGACTTTTTAGTTTTCTATACATTCATGTATATATGGATAATTATGTACATATTTATGGATATATTTACATTTACATTGCATAATATACATTTATTACATAATAAGTATATTAAATGCTATAAAATATGTTGGAAAATCAGCAAATTAGACCTCTAGATGGTTAAAATTTACAGTTACAGTATTTTGGAAATAACTGCAAGAGAGGAGAGAGGAGTATTTGGTAGAGGAGGGAGGAGAGAGGAGAGAGAGGGGGCTTGAGCATAAATATCTTGGAAAATTGTCAAATTAGACCTCTAGATGGTTAAAATTTACAGTATTTGGGAAATAACTACAATAGAAAACATTATGAATGTATGGCATTTAAGTATTACTAGTTTTTTACATAATTTGAACTCATATGGTATCTTGAGAAAAAGGAGACAGGAAAAGAGGAGAGAGGAGGGAAATAATTGCACTCAAATGAAAAAAATAGATGAAGCTAGATATTCATCTATTTGTATATATCCACAAGAAAACTAGGGTATTTGGTGATGTATTCTTTTATTCCATTCAATTTTCATTAATTTTATTTGAATTGAAGTATTATTTACAATGGTTAGAATTTATTAAAATTGCTGCTCAATCCTTTATCCAACACCTACAACAATTCTTAGTAATAGTAGTGTATTTTTTAGTTTTTTATACAACCATGTATATATGGATAATTATGTACATATTTATGGATATATTTATATCTAGATTGAATAATATACATTTATGACATAATAACTATATTGAATGCTATAAAATATGTTGGAAAATCACCAAATTAGCCCTCTAGATGGTTAAAATTTACAGTATTTGGGAAATAACTGCAAGAGAGGAGAGAGGAGTATTTGGTAGAGGAGAGAGGAGAGAGGAGAGAGAGGAGGCTTGAGTGTAAATATTTCTTTTAGTTATTTACATAATAAGTATATTGAATACTATAAAATATCTTGGAAAATCGTCAAATTAGACCTCTAGATGGTTAAAATTTACAGTATTTGGGAAATAACTACAATAGAAAACATTATGAATGTATGGCATTTAAGTATTGATAGTTTTTTACATAATTCGAACTCATATGGTATCTTGAGAGAAAGGAGAGAGGAAAAGAGGACAGAGGAAGGGAAATAATTGCACTCAAATGAAAAAAATAGATGAAGCTAGATATTCATCTATTTGTATATATCCAAAAGAAAACAGGGGTAGTTGGTGAAATATTCTTTTATTCCATTCAATTTTCATTAATTTTATTTGAGTTGAAGTATTATTTACAATGGTTAGAATTTATTAACATTACTGCTCAATCCTTTATCCAACACCTACAATAATTCTTAGTAATAGTAGTGTAATGAGACTGAGTAATAATCTACACACACCTTGTTCACTCTGTATGCTGTAGCACATGTTTTTCCTTTAGTTATCTGCAGTTACTTCAATTGGATCTTATCCAGATGTTTTATAGTCTTTGCTGCTGCTATGTTTTGTCTCAAACAGAAGTCCAAAGTAGGCATTGTGTCTACAAAATACAAAAAAATTGATTGTTACAATTGATTCATTTATTTTCATTGACTTTATCTACATATACATAAAGTAGCGAACAAACAGTTTGTGTGAGTATGAAACTATCTAGAGCATAAATACTTCTTTTAGTTATATATATTTACACTTATTATGTTTACCATACATGTAATCAGCGTTAATTTTTGATTTTTGTGTAAAAACTATTATTATTTCTGGTAAAAAACTACATTAGTTAAGTTTTAGAATCATATAAATGAAATTCGTGTCAATTTAGCATCTACTGCATTATATATTTACAATATTACTTTGTAAATATTAGTGAAAGAAATTATGAAATACCTGCGAGTAATTAAGTAATTCAGTAAGGAAATTGATTGGAATCGTAGTAATATTTTTCAAATACAACATTGCTTTGCAACGACTATTAATGAAAGCGATTATGAAATGTTGATGAGTAACTAAGTAATCTAGTAAGGAAAACTGATCGAAATCACGGTAATATTTGTTAATAGATACTTGCGACAGGTTTTATCAACGAAAAATTCAAGCGATTTTCAAATGTTTACGAGTAACTAAGCGGTTCAGTAGAAAAAACTAACAGAAATCACGCGATATCCGTTTTTGAAATATTTACGATAAACCAAATTGGGACATTGCTGTTATCAACCAAAAGATCAAGCGAGTATCAAATGTTTACGAGTAACAAAGTGATTCAGTTGGCAAAAACCGATTGAGATCATGTGACATCCGTTACAAATATTTACGTCAAGTTAGCAACGGAAAAAACAAAATATTTCTTAGAATATTCGCTATAGCAAGTTACGATAATTTTGTACTCGCTCTAAAGGTAAAGGTTTTCAGTCCATTTTTGGTCAGACCAAAATTTATGTGAGACGTTTTAGGCATTATTTCAGTCAACGTAATGTTACCAGTTCATTTTCACAAGTTTTTATTATTTATTTTAAAAATAAATAATTAGAGCTTTCTACTGGTGTTAAATTATTATTGATTGTTTTTTACCTTATCACCACTTAGAGCCAGATGATTTAATTAACTAAAGACAAATAATTATTTTAGCGTTTCTTACCTTGATGCTCTCCTAGTAGCTGTAGTAGATGATGCTTCTCCGCTTGCTGTTGAAGAACTGGATGCTTTCTATGTGAAAACAGTGGCTCTTAAATAGCTAAAGTTGCACTGATTAAACCCTATGAATCAGCATTTTTTCCAATGCTTTCGCGGGAATAAAAACTGTTTATTCCCGCGAAAGCAACGGTTTCCATTCGCGTGAAAATAAAGTATTGATTCCCGCGAAAGCTTTGGTTTGTATTCGCGGGAAAATAAAATTTCTATTCCCGCGAAAGCAACGGTTTCCATCCGTGTGAAAATAAATTATTTATTCCCGCGAAAACATTGGTTTGTATTCGCGTGAAAATAAAATATTTATTCCCGCGAAAGCAACGGTTTCCATTCGCGTGAAAATGAAGTATTGATTCCCGCGAAAGCTTTGGTTTGTATTCGCGGGAAAATAAAATTTCTATTCCCGCGAAAGCAACGGTTTCTATCCGTGTGAAAATAAATTATTTATTCCCGCGAAAACATTGGTTTGTATTCGCGTGAAAATAAAATATTTATTCCCGCGAAAGCAACGGTTTCAATTCGCGTGAAAATGAAGTATTGATTCCCGCGAAAGATTTGGTTTGTATTCGCGGGAAAATAAAATTTCTATTCCCGCAAAAGCAACGGTTTCTATCCGTGTGAAAATAAATTATTTATTCCCGCGAAAACATTGGTTTGTATTCGCGTGAAAATAAAATATTTATTCCCGCGAAAGCAACGGTTTCCATTCGCGTGAAAATGAAGTATTGATTCCCGCGAAAGCTTTGGTTTGTATTCGCGGGAAAATAAAATTTCTATTCCCGCGAAAGCAACGGTTTCTATCCGTGTGAAAATAAATTATTTATTCCCGCGAAAACATTGGTTTGTATTCGCGTGAAAATAAAATATTTATTCCCGCGAAAGCAACGGTTTCAATTCGCGTGAAAATGAAGTATTGATTCCCGCGAAAGATTTGGTTTGTATTCGCGGGAAAATAAAATTTCTATTCCCGCAAAAGCAACGGTTTCTATCCGTGTGAAAATAAATTATTTATTCCCGCGAAAACATTGGTTTGTATTCGCGTGAAAATAAAATATTTATTCCCGCGAAAGCAACGGTTTCCATTCGCGTGAAAATAAAGTATTGATTCCCGCGAAAGCAACGGTTTCCATTCGCGTGAAAATAAAGTATTGATTCCCGCGAAAGCTTTGGTTTGTATTCGCGGGAAAATAAAATTTCTATTCCCGCGAAAGCAACGGTTTCCATCCGTGTGAAAATAAATTATTTATTCCCGCGAAAACATTGGTTTGTATTCGCCTGAAAATAAATTATTTATTCCCGCGAAAGCAACGGTTTCAATTCGCGTGAAAATGAAGTATTGATTCCCGCGAAAGATTTGGTTTGTATTCGCGGGAAAATAAAATTTCTATTCCCGCGAAAGCAACGGTTTGTATTTGCCTGAAAATAAAATGTTTATTCCCGCGAAAGCAACGGTTTGTTTTCGTCTGAACATAAAATGTTTATTCCCGCGAAAGCAACGGTTTGTATTCGCCTGAAAATAAATTATTTATTCCCGCGAAAGCAACGGTTTGTATTCGCCTGAAAATAAAATGTTTATTCCCGCGAAAGCAACGGTTTCCATTCGTGTGAAAATAAATTATTTATTCCCGCGAAAGCAACGGTTTGTATTCGCCTGAAAATAAATTATTTATTCCCGCGAAAGCAACGGTTTCGATTCGCGTGAAAATAAAATATTTATTCCCGCGAAAGCAACGGTTTGTATTCGCCTGAAAATAAATTATTTATTCCCGCGAAAACATTGGTTTGTATTTGTGTGAAAATAAAATTTGTATTCCCGCGAAAGCAACGGTTTCCATTCGCGTGAAAATAAATTATTTATTCCCGCGAAAACACTGTTTTTTATTCACGCGAAAAAACAGTTTATATTCCCGCGAAAGCATTGGAAAAAATGCTGATTCATAGGGTTTTATCAGTGCAACCTTAGCTATTTAAGAGCCACTGTTTTCACACAGAAAGCATCCAGTTCTTCAACAGCAAGCGGAGAAGCATCATCTACTACAGCTACTAGGAGACCATCAAGGTAAGAGATGCTAAAATAATTATTTGTCTTTAGTTAATTAAATCATCTGGCTCTAAGCGGTGATAAGGTAAAAACTAATCAATATCAATAATTATTTAACACTAGTAGAAAGCTCTAATTATTTATTTTTAAATTTTATGCTAGTTTGAGACAAAACGCTGTATATAAAGACAATGAAAATAAATGAATCAATTGTAACAATCAACTTTTTGTATTTTGTAGACACAATGTGTACTTTGGACTCTTGTTTGAGACGAAATGCATCAGTAGCAAAGACTATAAAACATCTGGTTAAGATCTACCAACAGCACACTTCTCCAACACAGCAAGAATTTCTTTCAAGATCTACCACCTACTTAGATGATACCAAACCAATGAAGACTCAAACTACATGAGTTTTGAAAACCAATGAAGACTCAAACTACATGAATTTTGAAGACAGCATACTTCTCCAACACAGCAAGAATTCCTTTCAAGATCTACCACCTACTTAGATGATACCAAACCAATGAAGACTCAAACTACATGAGTTTTGAAAACCAATGATGACTCAAACTACATGAATTTTGAAGACAGCATACTTCTCCAACACAGCAAGAATTCCTTTCAAGATCTACCACCTATTTAGATGATACCAAACCAATGAAGACTCAAACTACATGAGTTTTGAAAACCGATGAAGACTCAAACTACATGAATTTTGAAGACAGCATACTTCTCCAACACAACAAGAATTCCTTTCAAGATCTACCACCTACTTAGATGATGCCAAACCAATGAAGACTCAAACTACATCAATTTTGCAGACAGCACACTTCTCCAACACAGCAAGAATTCCTTTCAAGATCTACCACCTACTTAGATCATATCAAACCAATGAAGACTCAAACTACATGAATTTTGAAGACAGCGTACTTCTCCAACACAGCAAGAATTCCTTTCAAGATCTACCACCTACTTAGATGATACCAAACCAATGAAGACTCAAACTACATGAGTTTTGAAAACCAATGAAGACTCAAACTACATGAATTTTGAAGACAGCATACTTCTCCAACACAGCAAGAATTCCTTTCAAGATCTACCACCTACTTAGATGATACCAAACCAATGAAGACTCAAACTACATGAGTTTTGAAGACAGCATACTTCTCCAACACAGCAAGAATTCCTTTCAAGATCTACCACCTACTTAGATGATGCCAAACCAATGAAGACTCAAACTACATCAATTTTGAAGACAGCACACTTCTCCAACACAGCAAGAATTCCTTTCAAGATCTACCACCTACTTAGATGATGCCAAACCAATGAAGACTCAAACTACATCAATTTTGAAGACAGCATACTTCTCCAACACAGCAAGAATTCCTTTCAAGATCTACCACCTACTTAGATCATATCAAACCAATGAAGACTCAAACTACATGAATTTTGAAGACAGCATACTTCTCCAACACAGCAAGAATTCCTTTTAAGATCTACCACCTACTTAGATGATGCCAAACCAATGAAGACTCAAACTACATCAATTTTGAAGACAGCACACTTCTCCAACACAGCAAGAATTCCTTTCAAGATCTACCACCTACTTAGATCATATCAAACCAATGAAGACTCAAACTACATGAATTTTGAAGACAGCATACTTCTCCAACACAGCAAGAATTCCTTTCAAGATCTACCACCTACTTAGATGATACCAAACCAATGAAGACTCAAACTACATGAGTTTTGAAAACCAATGAAGACTCAAACTACATGAATTTTGAAGACAGCATACTTCTCCAACACAGCAAGAATTCCTTTCAAGATCTACCACCTACTTAGATGATACCAAACCAATGAAGACTCAAACTACATGAGTTTTGAAGACAGCATACTTCTCCAACACATCAAGAATTCCTTTCAAGATCTACCACCTACTTAGATGATGCCAAACCAATGAAGACTCAAACTACATCAATTTTGAAGACAGCACACTTCTCCAACACAGCAAGAATTCCTTTCAAGATCTACCACCTACTTAGATCATATCAAACCAATGAAGACTCAAACTACATGAATTTTGAAGACAGCATACTTCTCCAACACAGCAAAAATTCCTTTCACAAGAATTCCTTTCAAGATCTACCACCTACTTAGATCATATCAAACCAATGAAGACTCAAACTACATGAATTTTGAAGACAGCATACTTCTCCAACACAGCAAGAATTCCTTTCAAGATCTACCACCTACTTAGATGATACCAAACCAATGAAGACTCAAACTACATGAGTTTTGAAGACAGCATACTTCTCCAACACAGCAAAAATTCCTTTCAAGATCTACCACCTACTTAGATGATGGCAAACCAATGAAGACTCAAATAACATGGATTTTGAAGATAAGATGATAGCAAACCAATGAAGACTCAATGTTACACAACATTACTTTCTCTCCTGCTTAGATGATACCAAACCAATGAAGACTCAAACTACATGGATTCTACTTCGATGATGCTGAAAAAGAAAACTGTCCAGAACAAGAGCTCAAGAAGCTAATCTATAACTCAAGGCTATCATATCACTATAGGTGAGTTTTACTAATTTTTACCATAAATTAAACAAAATGCTGAATATATACATTTGACAAGTGAAAAAAGGACTTTTTTGGTGAAATTAGTGTATTTTTTACAACAAAATGCTGAATATATACATTTTTCAGGGAAAAAAAGGACTTTTTTGGTGTAAATAGTGTATTTTTTTACAACAAAAATGCTGAACATATACATTTTCTAGGTGAAAAAAGGACTTTTTTGATGTAATTAGTGTATTTTTTACAACAAAATGCTGAATATATACATTTTCATGGTAATTGTTTTAGATAGATGAAAGAGAATCAAAAACACTTGGTGAAAATAATGCTCAAGAAAGAACAAGTTGAACAATGTAACTTGGTGAGTTATTTCCCTTTTCTAATAATGTAAACTATCCAATGTAACTAGAACTATAATTCAAATTCATGTAATTATTTTACATTTTCGCTTAATCATTCTATACTAATGCATAACTTTTTTATTTTAGTTCATTACGAAATTAAAAGCACATAGAACAGAAGTCTTCCTTCCTAAGATATAACATCACTACATCAAAGACATCATTGTAAAGGAACAAACTATGCATTAACTGTTACTACTTTGTATTTATTACAAGTTGTAGTGCTTTGTATTACTTAGTATTTACTGACTCTAGCTATATTATATGGGGAGATTTTCCTTACTTATTATGTAATAAATGTATATAATCATATAATGATTCATTTTTAATCAATGTATTAATTCAATTTAGATATATCTCCTCTCTTCTCTCTCTCTATGTAGATATAAATATACCCATAAATATGCACATAATTGACCATATATACATTAATTGCTAGAAAACTAAAAGATTTCTCTCTCCTCTCTCTCTTTCTCTCTCAAGATACCATATGTATGTATGTATGTATGTATGCATTGATTGTCATTACAAGTTGTATTGCTTTGTATAACTTAGTATTTACTGACTCTAGCTATATTATATAGGAAGATTTTCCCTACTTATTATGTAATCAGGTATATAATCATATAATGTTTCATTTTTGATCAAAATATTTATTCAATGTAGATATATCTCCTCTCTCTATGTAGATATAAATATACCCATAAATACGTACATAATTAACCATATATACATGAATGTATAGAAAACTACTAATGTAGTTTTTTTACCAAACAACAGTACATCAAAAACATTATTGTAAAGGTATATTATATAGGAAGATTTTCCATACTTATTATGTAATAAATGTATATAATCATATAATCATTAATTTTTGATCAATATATTTATTCAATGTAGATATATCTCTTCTCTCCTCTCTCCTCTCTTTCTTCCTCTCTCCTCTCTCTCTCCCTCTCTCCTCTCTCTCTTTCTTTATCTCAAGATACCATATGTATGTATACATTGATTATCATTACAAGTTGTAGTGCTTTGTATTACTTAGTATTTACAGACTCTAGCTATATTATATAGGATGATTTTCCCTACTTATTATGTAATCAATGTATATAATCATAAAATGTTTCATTTTTGATCAATATAGTTATTCAATGTAGATAAAACTCCTCTCTCCTTTCTCTCTCCTCTCTCCTCTCTGTCTTCTCTCTCCTCTCTCTCAAGATGCCATATGAGTTCAAATTATGTGAAAAAAGTATCAAAACTTAAATGCCATACATTCAAAATCTAGCTGCCATATGAGTTCAAATCAAGTAAAAAAATAATCAAAACTCAAATGCCACTTAAATGCCACTCAAATGCCACTCAAGTACCCCTCAAGTAAAATACAATATAAACTCGGCGAATTCATCCAACGCCGTAACCCATTGTCTCAACTCCAAGGTCAGATCCACAAAAAAACACTTGGTAGGGAGATCTGCTCATATATTACTACTCAGAGAACCTCTAAAACCAGTCAAGATCCTGCACTAAGTCAATCACAGAAGATACCCTTCCTAATATCCTAAGTAGCCAAGACCACAAGCTATCCATAGCCTTGAGACCCTGTAGGACACTCTTATTGGACAATGGGAGACAGGACTCCGCCTCGAGCCACTTGGTGCTTAGTCTATTTAATCCTTATATATCGCATGATTGGTTGCTTATTTATATATGTAATCACGTTGGTCTAATCACTACCTGTGCTCTTACTGTTATATGATTTTATGCTAATTACTTCTTGCCAGTTACCTATAAAATGGCTGGCTTTGTTCAGGTTCATTGCATTTATTTTCGTTTTGCCAATAACCATGGTGGATTGCCACCCTAGGACTTTGCCATGTGAGAATAAAGCCAGTATTCAAACTACACTCTGTGTTCTTTGTGTGAGCCATGGGCTCTGACTATACCAGATAATTTGGTTGCATTATAACACAGTTGTCACTGTTGAGCAGTACAATAGTTGAGCAGAATGGATATCGATGGAAACAAGACCAGAATCCATTTCATTGATGGCAGCAGTGAGATAAACAGTAACTTCCCACTCTGTACTCTTTCACGCTACCCTCTGGCCCTGCAAATGCACCGCAGGCCAGCTACCATTGAAGATTGATCTACGGAGTGTAGGTCCAAAAGACTATTGAAGCCCCGGACCCCCTTCCGTCCCTCAACTCCGTTGAGTGGACAACCCCTTAGACACTACAGACAGCAAAAATACAGCTGGAGAGATCTTACCAAGCCAGCTACTTCTTGGCTGCGCAATTAGCCGGTAGGCCGGCTACTTTACTGATCGATACCAGTTGTACAACTTACTGTCCAGACACACTTACCGGCAGCTACCACAGTCTGTGAAAAGCATGCTACAACGTAACCCTGCTGCTGGAGAGAGGCAGCTATCTTTCAGCCTTCAAACCCCTGCAAAGAGATGCAAAGTTGAAGCTAGCAAGCACAGTACAGAGGCATGCCATTAGAGCACTCAACTGTGCCCAGACAGGAACTCCCGCCACCCGTCTAATGGAGAGACAAGGAAAGCAGAAAAATCAGTTAAAAACCCTGCAAAGGAGGTGCGAACCAAGCTGTGCGTAGTTGCAAAAGAGCCCCCAGAACCCTCCGACCACCTCTAATTAACAGAATAACCATATGAAGCCTGAGGAAGAAAAAGGGAAAAATGGCCAAAAACCCCCAATACCCCAACACTTCCTGTGGAGTCAGAAAGAGTGAGTCAGGGTTGTGAACAACCTTGCAGCTTGGAACAGCCACTCATACCTACGAAAGACAGCGGAGAAGAAACATCCATAATTAACATGTCTACCAATTGCTGAGAGCTAGAAGACGCTGAGGAGAATCTACGGCTGGATGCAGTTCTAGACCGCTACCCACCTACAGAACTCAGGACAGAGTTACAGGCAGTGCCAACAGTGGAGTTGTTTAAGAGACATGCAGCAGAAAAGTCAAGGATGCCGGCTTAGGAGAAGGAAGATGGTGAGCATCCTAATTCAGCATTTTCAATATGGTTATTTTAAAACTGCATGCCACAGAATCTGTTGGCTTTACGGAGTGGGAGAGCCCACCTAGCTGTGCTAAACCTATTTCTCTAGACTCACCAAGCGCTGGTGACAATAGATTGTGCGCTTTTCTATGAAGTAGAACTTCTGATTCCCTTATCAGGGCGGTAAATAAAAAAGAGCGGGAAATTGAGTGTGTGCCACTTAATGCTGCCTGCCAGCCCGGGATGACTCCCTACCGGCCCAGAGCATTTCTATGCCTGCCCGGGGTAACCCTCTACCGGACCGGGGTCCTCCAAAAATTCGGTCAGTGAAGACTGAGGAAGTACAAGGCATTTGTTACCCTTGTAGGCCTTACCACCAGAAGAAACCTGTGGTGGCGACTATGGATGAAAGTCCTACAACCTCTTCACCATCAATCTTCGTGCCACACAGCACAGTACACTACACACCGGGTTGGAAGGTAGCTGACACCCCTGTGGTATTAGGGAAGCAAGACAACAAGCGTTCGCATTCCCCTAAGAAAAGACAACGCTCTCCTGAGATGGAAATACGGAAAATCTAACCAGCGCTAAGACTTCCAGGGCCACTGTTGTCTCTAATACACAACCCTGTATTGCAACATGCCTGGCCGTTGCATCAGCAACCAATCAAAACACTGCATGACACTAATCCTGTACATGTTGTTGTAGAGTCATGGTCCCAAGTGGACGTGAAACCGACACTTACAGTTCGGTTGGTGAAGGCTGCCACCCCTCTGGCAGTGGAGGAAGAAGAAGAGAAGGCGCTAGCATTGGACTCACCCACAGTAGACGATGAGCCCACCATGCCTTGGGCAGAAGACGGGCCTAGGAACCACACAAGTTGGAGGATGCTGCAGTGGGTAACCGCCGAGACAGAGGAGAGGGTGGAGACCCTGCTGAGACCCTGCAAAAAGCTGCTGCTTCACAAAGTGTGCCTACCGGGCAAGGAATGCTCGTCAGCTGAGGTTGCACACCCTCCAGCATTACATGTGCCACTAGTGCAGCTGTCACTTTGCCAGCAAGAGCAGAGATGCGGTGTACTTGCATCAAAGTAAGTTTGATACACCAGAAGACGCCACCCACTACTTGAAGACAGGGATAGTGTACACCGTCGACCTGCATAGCTATACTAGGTTTTGTCAGTTTATTTGGTGGGAGAATAACCCAAAGTTCCGTCGGTGTCAACCAACACACCAAGAAAACCCACTCCTGCACGGACCTCAGCAAAATAGAGACTAGGATTGCCAGTGAAAAATAGTGTGCAGAAAAAGACGCCAGCTAGGAGTAAGCCAGCGCAAACTATAACGGGGTACATAATCCCTAAGCGGGCAGTTATTCTCCCCTGTGCAGTGTCCGTACCACCACCAGAGCCGGATGTGATGAAAGTGGAGCCAACCGTAGACAGAGTAGTGCTAAGACCCTCGCTGACATTTCTACACCACAGTGACCGCTTGGCCATTGCTGTAGAGGCACACATTGCCACCCTAGAGCGGCAGTTGGGCGAGCTGATGATGACGATGACAATGACAATGGCAATGGTGATGGTGGTGGTGATGATGATGATGTTTTTTGCATTGACCTAAGCCACTCATTTTGATTTTTTGTTTGCAGCGTGCAAATTCGAGACAGTGGAAAATGCTGCCTAATAGTAAAGCGCACCAGTAAGTGTTAGAACCAACTTTTGATGGGATGTCCTCATAAAGATTTTGCATTCTTGCTGCAATGGTCTTAAGTAGACCTAAGACTAAATGAATTGCTCAATTAGATTTCAATTTGAATGAAAATTATGTAGTTTAACTTAGGTAAAATTTAAGAATAATTCACTATACTTTTTCACGCCCATAACCCAAAAATGATGTAGTCGTCAATCAATCAAAGTTTTAGCAAAGGTCTGGTCACACTTTGACGATATTGCAAAGAAACTTGTAACTGTGCCGATACTGTAACAGGTGAGGGTGTCATACTTTACTGAGATACTAGTCCACCAGCGCAAATATTAGTGTGTTAATTGATGCTGGAGGTAGCTATTGACATTTATTTCAAAGCAGTTCATTTGGGTCGCGAATAAAATAGACAGAACCTCATTAATACAATTATTATCAGTAAGCGTTTTTTAATTATTAAACAGCACAAAGCTGCTGTCATATTGTCATAAATAAAGATCAATAATTTGTTCATAATATTACTGATCTTATCAAAATAATAACTATTTTTGTTAATAATGTGGTGAAATTATCTTGTCACATAAATGTCATGAATCCATAACGATATGTATCATTATATTATCTGTAGCCAAATATAGTTTATGATTTAATACTGCTGCAAGCGCTTTGCTAACTGCTTGATACTGAAAAAGGCAATATTGTTGCAAATTATAATAATTGTTATATATGGAGTTGTCACCTCCATTTCATCCACTACCTAAATCAGTCGCTTTAAAATAAACGTCACCATGATTACTGTTATAATTTGTTTGTTCGGTCGTTCGGCCAGTTCGGTTGGTTCGGCGAGATGTACATACCGTTGTAGACCCCCTGCTACAGCCAAGAGTGCTATCAACAAACTTGCCCAAGCTTGCTACCGCAGTTTAATGACTCATTTAGTAGAGGAAGTTATAAACTAGGCTCTTGAAAATGAATTATTATTTACAAACTGTTGAACAAATACTTATTTTGCAATCAATAGGAGCCAGATTTGCTGAAAAAAAATCAAAGATGGTGGTTAGCAAAGCTCAATTTCACAGTGTCTTTTTTTCTCACAGCTGCCCACTGCTATGAATCAAAAAATTTTTCTTACAGCAAAGTTACATACTATAAATATATAGATAAATGTGTATATTGATAATTACAGGCACAATGCGACTTTAGATACAATGGGTCGGACTTCGCACTAGTGTTAAAAGATGATTCGATTGTCAGATCTAAAGCTGATATACATTGTGATAGTCAGAAAAGGTTTGCTCAGTTTACTACATGGATAGATGGTGAATCTGATGGACACTACCGATGCTTGTTTATATTTATAGAGACAAGAGTACTCTCTGAAGACGTTATTATTGGTAAGATACGAACATTATGTTTATTCTATATCAATGGCGTAATCATTTCCTAGACAATAGAAAATATAGTAAAAATTTAGTGGAATTTGGGGGCATAAAACCACTAGCTGAGGGTCTGTAATCCTAAATAGAACATAATAAAATGATTAGATAAGCATATATAAAATTTCGACAAATGAGGTGAGGTATATGGGTTTAAAGGTAAGTGGCGCCCAGAAGTTGTAGAAGGAGCAATAAACTACTTAGCCAGTCACAGGAACTTCTATTTTCTGTGATGAGTGTCTTGGGTTTTGTAGGTTTATCTCCTTGGATTTCCTCATAAATATGGGTGGGTATTTAATGGATATGTTCTTCTGATCCCTTTAAGGCTAACTTCAGGTCTCAGGCTATGGTGACTCACTTTCTGCCGTCCCGGTACAGCACCCACAGGGTTGGTAACGAGTCATGCAAGGTTGGAGGTCTCCAATGCAGGGTAGATGCCTGATCAATGCAGGGTCGGGATGGCTCCAATGCAGGGTAGATGCCTGATCAATGCAGGGTCGGGATGGCTCCAATGCAGGGTAGATGCCTGATCAATGCAGGGTCGGGATGGCTCCAATGCAGGGTAGATGCCTGATCAATGCAGGGTCGGGATGGCTCCAATGCAGAGTAGATGCCTGATCAATGCAGGGTTGGTCAACTCGGTATGATTAATTATTATCGTTTTGCTCATTCAACATCTATATAATGATGGGAGAACAAGTACTAACAACTCTGCTCATATGCATGTGACAAGAAAATCCTTCACAAAAATGCGAACTGAATTTTACTGCAAGAAGGCGATATCTAAATGAAATTGTTTTATTAGAGTTGTAATTTTATATGCGAAAAACAATCAGTAGTGATAAGTTATAGTTGTTTTATTTCAACGAAGGGATTATGTTGAAAGATGAACTTCATCACACTCACTACACTCCTTAAAAACTCTCTGCTGTGGAGTTGGCTATTACATAACTGCACACTAATGCTGAGTTTACACTATGCGACAATCGCCAATGAGGCTATTGTTCATAATCTGAAACTGTTTTTTACCAATTACCTCCATTAGTTTACACTTGCTATTGGTGCAGTTGACACCGCACAGCTATGAAAGTGGAAATAAAGATAATTTCATGAAAAGAATATGCGACGTTATATTGTACTAGTTTTGTGTTCTCTACTACCGACACAACGGTATCCACTCTCAACTTCTTCAACAATTCGGGGTCCACTGCGAATAGGCACTATCAACTTCACGGGGTCCTCGACCCAGACACACGACAACAGAGTTTCTCTAACAACACTTTATTTACTCAATCTGTATAGCAATACAATATAAAGTAGTTTTACAATGTCCACTAGACTTCTGCTCTAAACGCATCACCAAAGCTCCTTTTATAGGAGAACAGGAGGAAAACTCATCCCCTTATTATGGGTGACCCATTGATAAACAATGATACAAATATATGCGAATGACAATAACTGATACAAAATATGTAAATACAGTGATCCAATAGCATTGGTGAGCACATGGCAAAGCTTTTACCGCTCTTTCCTTGGTCTGTAACTTTTCCACTCCTTATTAGGGCAACTATCTTCTTGGTCTGTGTTCCAGGCTACCGAATTTCACTCCTGTACGTTCTGAGGTGGGCAACCAGTCCTATAGGTCCTAGGCTATCTGAATCAGCCATATTTGATACTGGCCCGGGTAGCTGACCCGGGGTAGGTTATATATATTGTATAGGCATGGATACAGGGTCTATACAGGGCTGGGGCTGTCGGTATCAAATTTACGGGATAATTTGGGTAAAATATCCAGGAAGGAAGGCTCAGGGGTCACTTCAACCTTCGTTGTTGATAAGGAAAGGGGTGGAGTGGTTGGGGGGGGGGGGGGGAGGGGTCTTAGGGAGGGGGGACGGGTAGACTATCATACAAATCTCTCACAATATTTCATCAATAATGGATGTGTATGTTACTAGGGCTTGTTGGTTGGTTATGATTGTTGTTCACTAACAGTAGTATAATCGGAGCAGAGCTACATCATGGTGTCTAAGGACATTCAAGTGCTCCTGGTTCTGAAGTGTCTTTCTGAGCACCAGGTGCCATGAGAATGGGGATAATGATAGTAAGAGTATATACATCAGAATTTTAAGGTAATGATTCTATTAGATGAAAAAAATTACCCTAAAGGCCGTTTTTATATCTCAAGTCGGCTGCTCCAAACAAACACGATCAAATAAGGTGCAAAGATTATTATCTTTGAGCCCATCGGTGACAGTTGTTTTTATACCAATAACATTTTATTGATTCCTCTGACCGATTATTTACAATGCAATCAAGTCAGTGATTTGATTTCAGGTTGTTAGTAACGGCATCTTTGCTACTATAGAAGACCAGTCAATTGTATTGCATAACGAAAAAAGTTCATGTTTTATGCAATAACTTACATTATATCAGGATGAGATAACAGCTAATTATATATCAATCGCATATCAATCAACGCAGCAAACAATTTGCATCTGCACTGTATGTTGTCAAGCTTGTAGTTGTTGCATTTCTCAGTGTTTCACCGACCAGCTTAGTCTGCAGAGGTGACAAAAGCTCCAAGTTTTTTCAGCTGTACATTGTGCCCTTTTATATTTGATCTTAAGATAAGTTATTTTGCCAAAATTGGCTCTCACCTAATTATTTAATACTTTCCTTTACCCCAGTTTATTCCAGCTCTTTTCTGCCTAACCCAATCTTTAACCTTCCCATCGTCACCCAAGTTTCATAACTAATTGGTGAAGCTGTACTCAACCTGTAGTGGCTACATCAACTTCTACAGAGTTCCTTGATATACAAAACTGTATTCTTTTGCACCCCCTCACTTTCTAGGCCGTTACACCTCAAATCTTCAGCTCTGCACTTAGAATTTCTCTACACTATTTGTAACTTAGCAATCTTTTCTGTATGTGGAAAGACTTAAACTCACTGTAAAAGCAATACACAGACTAAATCTTCAAAATGAGACTTATGTACTCCTTCTACCAAGGAAACACAACCAATGGAAAAGCTGAAGAAATACAATCATACAACGCTGAAAAACCGACCTTCTGGAAATGAGAAAGAGCACTAATATGCGAGACAATTTGAATTTTTTACTTCATGAGACTCTTGCTTATGCTTGAAGTGCTTGAACTGGATATGAACTGTATAACTTCTTTGGAAGCCTACATACATGGCTCAGTTTTAGCAATTACTTCGTCTTTAACCAAAGAGAGTTGATTGTATGTTTCATGTATAGTATTTTAAAATGTTTAAAGCTAGTAGAAAATTTGAGTAATTTGTTTGACTTGACGTCAGTGTTATATTGTTGCTAGTTTGACAGAGTGACTGTTAGAGATCAGTGCCAGCAAAGACTCTGAAGGAGATCAGAGTTTTTAAGACTCTAGAGGTGTTACAGAAGTAGTGAGGGCGTATTTTTAGGTGGAATAGTGAGAGTAATAGCCAATACAATAGTAGCTATTTTGGTAATGAAACATTTAGTGACTATAGACATATGTTTGAGCTACTGCAACTGTAGAACACTAATAATGGGAGTTTACGGTGACACTAAGTCTATTACTGTAGTACCTCCAACATCAGTAAAGTTGTTTTTTAAGTTAAAAAGACTTGACAAAATCTTTAACATATATTCTTGCTTGCAGGTATTTCCAAAATAATAAATAAAAAGAATAAAAACTGTATTTTCACAAATATATTGAATATTTGGCATTTCTACTCTCTTCAATAATGTCTTACAAATAATTATTCTGGTCAATCCAGTGATTTTCATTGCAAACTTTTGTCATAAAAGTCTACGTGCAAAAATATTCAAGGTTTTATCTGTGTTGCAAAATATTTTTAATTTTAATCCGGAAACCAAACATTTTGTTTTGAAATATTGTCTTGAAAAAATGTTGATCTATATATTTTAGAGTTGAGGAACCATACTCCAACACTCAGTGTTGAAGCTTTGAATGGAACAGCTCTTGCTTCTCTTACCACGGACTACTTTTGGAAACCAGTTAAGCTACATTGCGCCTTCAATCAACTTCCAGGAATTCCATATGATGGCGAACCTAGACAATATTGGGTAACTCTTGAGTCAAAGAAAAATGAGGGGCCGTGGCAAAACGAGGTAAACAAGGTCCACTAGCACATTTATTTACAACATATCCAAGTACATTTGAACATCACAGAATTGGTAATTGTATAACAAGAAACCACATTTGGTAAGCAAACAACTAGTTGCAGGCAAGTTGCAACTGTCGGCAAAAAACCTCATTGCTTCTTTTGTTTTGCCACAATTATTGGAAAGCCTTGTTTAACAGTTCTTAAAAGTTTCAAACTTGAGCTCAGAGCACCTCATACCAATGCCTGCAGCTACATGGGTTGATATCTAAAAAGACTCAAGAGAGCATGTCTTATTGTCATGCTGCCATATGTGGCAAGGCTTGTGCTATCAAACTGAGACCAATAACTATTGATTATATTTGTGCGATGGGAAAGTGGATTCAGTCTATGAAATCCATGCTTCTGTACAAAAGGATTTTTCAAAAGCAAAATTAATGTGAAATAGCGAATTTAAACACCAAAAACTTTTAGAGTATTATTCCTATATTTGTTGCTAATAGAAAAAAATGCCAAGAGAACGATCTGGATTGATTACGTATTCAATTAAGATGGTAGTGTTTGAACAGCCAATGGCAGTCAATTGTAGCAGATAGAGAATAACCTTACCTTCAGAGATGGAATTAGCCTATTACACAGTCGCAAAAGGATTGTTGCTGATGCCCACATTAAAATGAGTCTAAATTTTGCTCTCTCTGGCTTATTTGAGAAACTTTTATTTATTCTTATATTTTGAGGGAAGTTATCATTGAGCTTTTGCATTTTTGATTTAATTTTTAAAAAACATGTCCGCATAATGTAAAAATTGCTTTCAAATCTGCCTCCGATGATTGTGATAATTGTATAATGTGTAAAGTCTAATGTCACTATCTTAAAAAACTGGGAAACCATTATTAATTATTGTTATTCATAATAAACAGTGATATTGTTATAAGAATTGATGGAAATAATCATTATTATTCAGCGTTATGTATTATGAATAAACATTGACATAAATACTGATATTGTGGTAGATTTTGGTGAACATTCAAGGTAAACTGGGAGTTTGCTGCACCATATCCCCACGCAAAGCGCTAGCAATCCACCTGCAGCCATCGGTAAGATGCTGTGCCAGTGGCAAAGCTATACTGTGCCGGTAGCACAGTGTACAGGGTCGGTAGTGATCTGTACAGGGCCGGTAGTGACCTCTACAGGGCCGGTATGATGACTTAGGGCCGGTCTAAGATGGCTGCCGTAGTTGAGAGCTCCCGAAACCAGCTAGGTCTTTACACCAAGCCAGGAACCGAAGTTACCTACCTTAACATCCGGGGTAACCAGGACCATAAGCTATCCAGAGCCTTTGGACCCTGTAGGCCACTCTGAATGGACAATGGGAGACAGAATTCCACCCTTAGCCACTTGGGGCCTTACCTGTTTAATCTATATTCACTGTATGATTGGTTAACTATTTATATGTGCACTTGTATTGGTTCAATTACTTCTTGTGCTCTTACTGTTATACAAATTATGCTAATTACTTCCTGTGAGCTCTCCTATAAAAGGAGAGACTTTTGCCACAATCATTGCATTCATTCTCATGTCTTGCTACGAACACCCTAGAGGAATAATTACCCTTTAAGACTTTGTCTTATGAGAAATATAGCAACTATTCAAACACCAAGCCGTGTTGTTTGTGTGAGCCATGGGCTCTAGCCATACCGGGTAATTCTGTTGCCTGATACACAGTTGTCACAGTCGAGCAGTACAGTGTCCCCTCTGGAGAGAGGTACAATACTTGAGCTTAGTGGATGTCTGTGGTTACCAGACCAGAATCCATTACAATATTAAATACATTATCAATAATAATAAATAAGTAAATAAAAGATTATTGCATAAAAATAATTACTATATGTAGCATAGACATTAGCTTCAAACCTGAAAGGTTCACTTCATTTTGACCAAATTATTGCTGCCAACACTGAGTCGGAGATATCGATGATGCCAAAAATATTATGGAAGTAAAACTGCGATCGCACCAATTCCTCAAAACAAAGTGGAAATATCATAGCAGCTAACCTGTGTAGCCAACTGTTGTTAACTTATTTTAGGAATAGTAGGTTATTGAATGAGTATTATCCTAACATCCTAGCGCTCAGCTGAGGAAGCAATGGGTTCAGATGTTACAAATTGAGTGCTTTGATTAAGCAACTAACCACAAAGCCTTAGCATTGTAAGAGACTGCACTGTGCCCTTGCCCAAACCACTACTAGAGAGGAAATGCATGGTTGCAACAGCTGACAACAAACGAGCTTGTCTCGTTATTAACAATGCCTCAACATAGGGTAACAACTATGCAGGCTGTACGGGATTGAGTGAAATCAAGCTGGAATGGGTGCAATCAACTTTCGCCTATAGAGCACCACTTCAAGTAATATTGGCTCTCTATCAACTGAATGTGTACCGAGATACACAGGGTTCTGCCGTAATCAGGAGAACTCAACCACCAGAAGGTTGTAATGAGCCCAGAGGCACATCTGTCAGCAAGCACCAAGACTTGGTCAAAAATCTAGTGCCACTGATGCCCGATGAAAGGAAGGACTTTTGGATAAACTTTCCAACTGCAAAAGATGCTGTGAACGATTTGATTAACAGTGACGAGTGAGCAATTAGTGCGAAACTATGCCACCTTCTCATGTTAAACATTAAAATAATTTCATATAATATGCAAATTGAATTTTTTTACTTGATAACATTTTTCGAGACAGCATTAATCAAACACGCGCAACTTTTGTGCTAATTTTGTCTCATGCCAAGTTAGTTCTTGCGATTTATAATGTGTGTGCAAAATATATTTATATTATTTCAAAAGTATTATGGAAGAAAGCATTCCAAAATAGTGTAATGGATTCCGGTATGTTACCACGGGCATCCACTAGTCTCGAGTATTATGCCTCTCTCCAGAGGGGACACTGTGCTGAATGACAGTGACAACTGTGCAGGGTAACCGAATTACCCGGTAAGGCAAGAGCCCATGGCTCAAACAAACAGTACAGCGTAGTGCTTGTATTAGTGGCTTTATTCTCAAAGGCAAATGCTAGAGGGTAATTATTCCTCTAGGTGGCAACATGAGAAAAAATGCAAAGAGTAAGACAGTGTGCTCTCCTTTTATAGGAGAGCTGATAAGTACAAAACATATAACAATCATAGCACAGGAAACAGATTAGCCAATACAATTGATTATATAAATAAGTAGCCAATCAACAATGCAGTATGGTTAAATAAGGGAGGTGCCAAGTGGCTAAGGGCGGAGTCCTATCTCCTCATTGTCCAATCAGTAGTCCTGCAAGGCTCCCAGGCTGTATATAGAGTAGTGTCCATGAAGTTGGCAATCTAAGGGTAGGTACTTCCTGTTCTTGACCTTGACTGAGCTCCTACATACTTTTGAAGATCCTCATCTATGTCGGCCATCTTGTGACAGCCCGGTACAACTATACCGGGTCGGTAGTGGGTCAATACCGGCCCTGCAGGGGTCACTACCGGTCTTGTACACTATGCAACCGGCACAGTAGGACTTTCCACCCAAACAGCTGATAATCGAACGCTGTGGGTCAAAGTCTAGCGCATTGTCTTGCAAGGTTCTATAGTAAGCGACCTGTTCACTACTAGTGTGCATCAAAATGTACCACAATATAACATAATTAACAAAGGCAAAGCTAACTGCACCACCAATATGTTTTACTTGCAGAACTTATGGCAATTCATTAGAGTAAACTGCTCACAAAACCTATTATCAGCTGATAACATGATTTAGCAGCAGAATGCAACTCTATTCTATTGCCAGAAGTGCTAAAGCAACCTAACAGGATTAAGTAATTAAGGGATTAGTGAAATTTAAATACTAAGAAACTTGTATACTAACAAAGGAGTCCATGACATATAATGCAACACAAAATATCAAAGAAAAATTAATTAACCTGTTGTGGCTAGTGGAAAAACTGTTTTAAATAGTGATAATAGATTCTACCGTTTTAGGGCAGAATTTTTTTTATTATAAATCATTATTTTTCTAAATGAATGCAACATATAATTTTCTTTGTCGTTTATGATAATAGTGGGCTTAAAGTATAGTTATTTAATCAATGATATTTTTTGTACTCTTTCTCCCCTTCTTCCGAAATACCAAATAATACGTTTACATATCAGAGGTGCTTTGATTGTGAGAATCATTGGCTGTACAGCCAAGCCTTTAATTATCGTTGATGTCATATATACCATATTCAATACTGCGCCAACGATTGTATATAATCACTGGCTGCATTGTGTTTATTTAATAATTATCTTCTATCGCTACACTAATGTGATTAAAAATTTCTATTAATGTAATCTGTCATAGCCTTGTGAACTCCGTGGCTTGTCAAGTTATATCAGTCGCATCACAATAGCCTGTTTACTTTGGTTGAAACATCACAGCTCCATATTTGTGCATTGGACTCTTTATGAAACTTTTAGCATTTTCCAGTTGGATGTACATCAGCCCCCTCTATAAGGAAGGATAATCCCAGTCACAACCCCATTGTTTTTTTTAAAACTACCTAATTTCCCCCAACAATTTGGTTTACTTCTGATGGATAAATCTCAACCAAAGTCAACATTTTGTGGTGAAAAGGATGCAGTTTTCAAATATGACCAGACAATTTATTTTTTAAAAAAAACCATGTTTTTACAAACTTGAAATAGTAAAATTGTTAAATGGAGCTACATAACTGTCCAAGTACCCCAGTGACTAGAAAAGCGAGCAATTTTTTAATATTTCGTGATGGACTAAAATAGACCCTGATTGAAAAGATAGCATATGTCTTTACTTAGCTTTACACAACTGCAGACAATTACAACATATAAAAAATATAGACGGTGTTCCATCGTACTCTCAAACTCCAGTTTGCATAACTGAGAACATGCTGACATAGATAGATGCTGCAACAGCAAAATAAGTTTTACATGATACCACAGCAACCTTCATTTCCATAGCCTATGATTTTATTCATTGTTCATCTGCCAGCCCTTGGCTCCTGCTGGCGCTTGTCACTTGCTGGCACTCGTCTCCTGCTGACACTTGTCTCTTGCTGGCACTTGTCTCCTGCTGGCACTTGTCTTCTGCTGGCACTTGTCTCCTGCTGGCACTTGTCTCCTGCTGGCACTTGTCTCCTGCTGGCACTTGTCTCCTACTGGCACTTGTCTCCTGCTGGCACTTGTCTCCTGCTGGCACTTGTCTCCTGCTGGCACTTGTCTCCTGCAGTCACTTGTCTCCTGCTGACACTTGTCTCCTGCTGACACTTGTCTCTTGCTGGCACTTGTCTCCTGCTGGAACTTGTCTCCTGCTGGCACTTGTTTCCTGCTGGCACTTGTCTTTTGCTGGCACTTGTCTCCTGCTGGCACTTGTCTCCTGCTGGCGCTTGTCACTTGCTGGCACTTGTCTTTTGCTGGCACTTGTCTCCTGCTGGCACTTGTCTCCTGCTGGCACTTGTCTCCTGCTGGCACTTGTCTCCTGCTGGCAATTGTCTCCTGCTGGCACTTGTACTGTAGCATAACTAGCCATGCCTAAATTATTGGTAAAGATTATACCTATCTTTCTAATTGTAAGAATCTCAGGTATATGGTTCTACAGACATGCACCCATCCTTTGTACAGCTTACAGAGTTCAACAAACTCTGCTGTATGTTAAATATGACAGAGATTTACTCCTTTATTACTACTAATAACCAACAGCTTGTGGCTAACTCAAACTGAAAAAGTGTTTCATCAAATGCTTTGACAATGAAACAAACTCAGCTTTGTAGAGTCGTATGTGCAATATTTTTAGACTCAATGTCTGATGAACATTACGTCACAAACTGATGTGGAGTCTTCAGCAGTGGAAGTTGAGCCTCAGAATCTAAAATTGTTCAACAACACTGTTTGTGACCCTAACTGGGAGTTCGCCAATTTCTCAGTTGAAATAACAGACCATATCTCTACTGAATACAGATGTAGTGTGAAACGTAGTGGCTATTCTTACAAGTTGGGTTCAAATACTATTAGGATGGGTAAGTAACTCCATTTGATTATTATATTATCTTTTGAGATGATAAAAATGATTTGGCATGCTTGCAATTGTTAAAAGGGGTGTAAACAGATCTTAAAGTTCAGGTTGAATAACTTGTAGCCCAAAGATTGCTTATTTTTAACATAAAACGAAAGAGCTCAATAACTTCAAATAAGAACCCAACCAAATGGTAGTAAAAACTAACAAGGTAGTGTAATCATTGCTTGTGGAAAGGAAAGCGTTAAACATGAGTTCGCATCACTGGCACGTTAAACTGCCATATGCTCAACAAATTTGTATGCTCACCAGAAACATTGAGAAACACTGTAAAAATATTTGCTTTTTCTATACTCACCCGATAACTCACTTTTTTGAAGCGAAGCAGTGTCTTGATCGTTTTATCATTTTACTCTTTCAAGTGGCGCGTAAGAGAAAACGGGTTGCGGGGAATAAGTTGATGACCCAAAAGCTTGACACCTTTTTAATGCTGTTTTTTCTTTGGCGTTCTAAATCAATTTAGGGCCGCCAAAACTTCTGTACTGCAACTTACTCAAAGTCATCCTTTAGCTCAGATCAAACTTGTCAAATGCATCATAACTGATTATGTAATTTGTCACAATTACAAAAACCAGAAGTTTGTATAAGATGGCAGTCAACTTGTAATGTGGGAGAATTTGTTGAAAGCTCTTATATTCTGTTGATATGATTTGAAAGTATGTGACTAGCTATGCACATACACAAATATGCAGTTATCATATAAGCAAGCATGCTAGCAGAGACCACTGCTAAATAAGGCACAGGCTCCACCCACTATACACACTAGGAGGAAAGCTACACCAGTATGATTAAAGTGATTGGACAATAACCAATATACTTGTCACTAGTTACTTACGAGTATGGTTTGCAGAAGGCACAATAAAAAATTATTATTCATTGTTTTCAACCTTGTATAGATTCTGGTTCCTTATATATAACCATGAAGCAGCTATGCTGGCTTTGTGCCAACCTTGTATAGCCACGGAGTCCATCCATATTGTAAATTTACAAAGTCACTAAACAGACCCTGTATAGCGACCTACTTACCAAAGTGATGCAGTGCAGCATGGGAGTAGTGACTCCACTGACCTATTTATACAAGATAATCTCGTCAATTACTGATGATTAGCACACAGACTGAAGAAATCTAGTCACCTAGTAAGGATATTGAACATCCCTTGACAGTGTTCGGGCAATGTTTTTAAAATGAACTTGTACCTTGTGTTTGCTTTTCAACCGGGTGATTATTTTTGTGTCATGTTATTGCATGAACTATTATTGGTGCGCTGCATGTATATATGCACATAATTGGCTCACCCCCTAATAACGGGGTGATCATTGCTCCTGATTTGTCTTTTTAAAAAGGGCAACTTTATCGATTAGAATTTAGAAGCTATTAGAATTCTGTGCCGCAAAATATTGTATTGCTTAATAGATAGTGTTTATTAAAGTGTTCCGGTGTTTCGGTGTTCCAGTGTTCCAGTGTCTACTCCTCCACAAGCAATAACCAGTTGGTTATTGCGTTTGGAGAAGTAGAGTCCACAGCGTATTTGAGCCTGTGGATATTGAGGTGGAGAAAAAGCCATAGTGAAAAAGTGTAATCAGCCCTGTAACAGAGAGAGAGAGCGTTTGGTGATTCTGGGCAATTTTTCGCACATTGTAGTAGTATAATAGCAGCAGATCTGCATCATAGTGTCCAAGGACAATCAGGTTCTCCTGGTTTAAAAGTGCCTTTTTGAGCACCAGTTGTCAGTTCTTGTAATCCAATATATAATTATGATTATTATCCAAGTAGTTATTGCGCAGGTCTTGTTTATATTGGAGTTTGTATCATGGTTTTGATTGTTGGACCGATGTAAGTTGGTTGCTAGTATTATCTTTGTTGGAAATTTTCTTATAATTTATTTGTATACTAGGTAAAACAGGATAAGTAAAGCTTATATAATAATTGCTATAAAATCCAAGTTTTGATAAGATGTTAGTACTATACATGAATATAGTTTATAAGAACTTGGTAAAGTGTCTGTAATAGTTAGTGAATAAAATTTGACAACAAACTTTAGCAATAGTTTAATAGGAATAGGTATATTCAACGCTCATAACCTCTTCAAACTCCACGAATTCGTCATTTATTATTTGTAACTGATTTTGATGGCTCTTCATTGCACTTTAGTTGACTGTGCTTTTGCTCCCATTCAGTGCTGCTTGATGTAAAGAGGAAGACTACATTGTGATACATATTTCCATTGGAACCCTTTTCTTTCCTTTGTGGATCATCACACCCAGAGCACATTTTTTAGCATCTTTGATATATCGGTTTAGCATGAGAAGCGTTCTCATCTCTCTCTTTCGTTATTTTTTTCCAAAGCATGTCGGATGTAAGGTGCTACAGATTCTTCTCCCTGGAATTGATGCTGAAAGAATCTTTCAACGGCGACAAAACCCTTCACACTTAGACACCATGACGCAGATCTGCTCAAATTATACTACTCAAAGTGCTGTGCAAAAAGCCATTAATATGGCCACATATCTATTGTTACAGCTGAATAGTAATGTTGTAACAACAAAAAGATTTCATATCGGAAAGTTTTTACTCATGCAACAATCTGACATATTTAGAAATGTAGCTTTTTTTAAATCAAAATTTTTTAGAAGTACCTAATGAGTACTATTCTTTTTAACGGTTACTTGAATGTGAACTTGAATATCATCACATTTTCTAATGAAAACTTTGCTAATCCCCTCAGATACAAGCTAGCCATACAAATAATCCAACAGCAATTCTTGATGATGGTGGCATTTCTCGAATCACCATAATTTGGTTTTGCTCTCATTTTAATAGCTATGATGCTTTGGTTCCAAGGTTTTATTTTAAAAGAAGCTTGTACTATGGTAACATTGCACAACTATGTATAAGTATAAGCAGTATAATAGGAGTTAATCAAACCACTTGGGATTTTATTGGAGTGTGAGCCTATATTTCCTTGACACCAGTATTTATTGTAGGGCTTAGTAGTGTAAATGAATGAAGACAGCTGCAGTATTGTTGCTCTTGTCATTGTTTTAATATCTTTTCCTACCTTCGGCACATGAACTTTTTCCTCTCCTTAACTTTTTAGTATAAGTTGAGCAGATCAAATCACCTATGTTATTTGACGATTCAATTTAGAATTACCCTTTGGAGCCAACCTCCGATTTACAACCCCTGTAAACATGCCGCTTTTACGCATCTGTATTGCTCAGTTGCAAGTTTTGTTAAATTTATTTGTAGTATAATAAAATAGTTGAAATGTTAACAAATTTTTATAAAATCAAAGTATTGATAACATTTTAGCAATAGATATGCAAGAGTTTAAAATAACTCAATAAGAAGTTAATAATAATGATTAAAAATGTTAGCTGAGCAACAAACACTAGAAATACTCCAGTAGGTATCATCAATGCTGATAACCCCTTCGATTTCTGCAAAATAGTCATTGAGGAAACTTGCGATTTCCTTGTTTGTAGCCGATTTTGAAAACGCTTAAGCGCATTTTGTTTGACTGTGATTTTGCTCCCATTTAGTGTTACTCGATGTGGAGAGGGCGACTATATTGTGATACGTATTTCCATTGGTTCTCTTTTTCTTTCCATTGTAAATCATTACACCTGGGGCAGTTTTTAGTATCTGCGACATATCTGCTTGGTATGAGAAGCATTCTTAACTCTCTCTTTCCGTTTTATTCTAGGGCGTATCAGATGCAAGATATGACAGAATTTTCTCTATTGAAACAATGTTGCATGAATCTTTCAATGACGTTGACGAAAGGAAAAACTGAGTACTGGGTAAAATTAGCGAGATTAGCTATGTTGTAGTCGAGATTGAGCTCATCCTTGTTCATCTTTTTTAATCGTTCAGCTTCAGCAGCAACTTCTGCCAAGCTCAAGTTTTTCATGTTGATGTGTTTGAGATCGAAGCGAGTAGTATTTTCCTCTTTAGGGTTTTCAAGCTCACCCAAGTAGACGACGATGCAAGGTAATGGTTAGTTGGACAGATTGAAATTTTCAACTATTTTATTCAGGCAAACAACTCTCTGAATTTGTTTCACATCTGTTTTGTCATAGTTTTATCGTCAATAAAATGAACAAAGCCATGATCCTCCAGCCTTTAACATTTTCTAGACCTTTTTTTGTAGTGTTTGAAAATGAGTACGATAGACTAATGAGAAAATTCGTCAATTAAAAAGTGACAGAGGAAAAGAAAAAAACTCCTCTTTTGTATTACAGCCCTATGGAGGCTATAATGGTGAGAGATATGAAGAGAAAGCAGAATATACGGAAAGTTAGACAACAATGTTCAAAACATGATTAGCTTTTGGAGTGATGCCAGAAAATATAAAAATAGTCGCCAATAGATGGATAACTGGTCCCCTGCCAAGAAACCCAAGCCACAACCTAAATCACGCTTGGCTAATAGTACGACATCCTTTTCACCAATTGAACTTACTCCCTCTGCCCCTGTGTTAGATGCTACTGAGAAACCTCCAATAACAAAATATTGTTTTATACCGATGATTTGTCCATGATCAAACTTAAGACTGTCGAAGATGGAGAAGGTGATGAAAAGGGTGAGAAGGAGCGTTTAAAAGAGTTAGAAAAAAGTATCTAGCATGACAAAGGCGAAAGGTGCTCGAACGACTGGCTTCATAATGTTGGAACTCTTGAGTAAAATAGGCAAATACGATTCAGATAGGGATGTCCTCAAAGTTGTGGACAACTGGTTAAATCTTAGGGCTTCCAAAACTTTGTTGCAAGAGGCTCTAACCGAGACGGGCCTGGTAGGATTGGGAAATACAAACCCCAGCAAACTTAAAAGCCTGTTATTGGATCAAGGGGTCACAACTGTCAGCATATCACCACTCAACTCTTAGTGATCAGTGAGTTTTTAATTGATGAATAATCGTATTGGGGTACAGTTTTTGTTGCACTCCGTACCCAATGTACGACTCAACGCGCACTTAGTGCAAATTATCAATTTTTTTTCTTGAAGTCAAGATTAAGATTATCACGCGACAAATGTGGAAGAGAGATGCGGAGCTCAAGCCGATTAGGAATTGTTTGAAGAAATTTTTATTTGTTTCTGAATACAGGATGAACTAGTTAATCAGATAGGAATGGGTGTGGAATGTGCAAGGATGGACATCAGCAAAATAGTCGAAGATGGGGATTTGATTGTGGAAATTGTTGTTAATGAAAATGAAGATGGTCGACTGATGGAAAATGAAGATGACAAAACATCAATGATTGATGATTGACGATGACTATGATGATTGATGGTTGTGGTGGTGGCGGTGGCGGTGGCGATTGATGATTGACGATTGACGATTGACGATTGACGGATGATGATTGATGATGATTGATGGTTGATGGTTGAAGTTGACGGTTGACGACGATTGACGACGGTGACGATAAAGGTGATGATGATGACGATGACAAAGAACAAGAAAATGACTAAAAACAAGAATTGGATGAGTCAAGAGTCGAAATACCTAATTGAATATTATTTCTTTGTATTGTCGATGATAGCAAACCCAAAACTATTTGTGATAAAGAATGGGATCAGCTTATAGCCATATATTGGCGGGCTATGAAAATCAAACACAGATCGGGTAGAGCCATAGAGGTTTGAAACACAAAACTTTGGAATGGACTTCCGAGAGACCAAACCGACGTCTACCAAAGAGTTTAGAGACAATTGAATTTGAGAACAATTCAACTGCAGCGTAGGTCATATCCTGGAAAACAAAAACGACTCTGAACTTTGCAATTTTCATTGATCGTCCAATAACGCCACCGTTTTTCCTGAGAGCTTGCTTGATAGAATCCGAAGGACAGCTCAACCAATTTTTCACCAACGATGCTGAGATCAATCAATGTGCTAATGGCTTGAGAAGCAGACCAAATGCTACTTGCAGACTGATGTTGATTACAAATGCTTTGTTTTATTCTTACAAATTGACGGGAATAGGAAAAGTTGAAGGACGTAAAAAGACTGGTACTTTAAACAGTGTTCCCCCTCAAGTTTACCTCAATCGACATACTCCTATCATGGTATGTAATATTCATGGTTTAGCATACGATGATAATTTGTGTTTCTTCAGATTCTTAACAATGCAAATGGTGTTTGAAAAGGATAACAATACTTGATCAACTCGACCAGATGCAAAAATTGTACAGAAACTTTTCAAGCGCTATCTACATCTACAAAACGAAGACAGAGCTAGACACCTAATGAAGGGCTCAAGGAGAAAAATGAAGGTGTGGATGAAAAGCATTTGTTGGTTTTGGAATACGAATTTGAAATAAAAATGACTGTGTTCACACTAAACAAGAACGTAACCTCTACAGTGATTTGATGCTCGAATTAAAAACACAAAAATAAATTGTATCTCGATCTGCAAGGCAAACTTTTTAGTCTCATCACAAACTTGGAAGGATACGCCAGAGCCTACAAATGTGCAACGTGATCCACTTGTTTTGGCAGATTTGGCAATCTGAAAAGACACAGATGCTCAACCTCGGGTGTAGGATCCATGGAGTTTCCCAGAGGAGAATACAAACCTTCCGCCACAATTCTTGACATTTAAAGGAACAATCCGGAATAGTCATCAGCACAGTTGACCCTTTGAGATATTATTTGTATTTGCCACGTATGATATCTAGTGTTTGCTCTCCAAATGAAATGAAAATAGAGATACAGACACCATCTTCTACACCAGCAGACATAAGCTCTTGAGTGTTTCCATTTGTTCAAACGCACCAGGTTTTGAGATGCCTCGATGTATAATCAACAATGGTGATGATAGGAAATGCATTGAAAATTTATTGTACACTTGGAAAACATCAGGGAAGAAATGTACATCCGAGTGAGAGAAATCTTTTCCCAAATCATACAACCAGTAGAAGACTTAGGCCAACTGCAACAAAAACATTTATCTCTGAGAGAAGCGTTTTACAGGTCATTAAAACAAAAAAGCATCAGCGACGAAGAGTACGCCATGTATCAAAAAGCGTGGGAAGATGACAACATGAGCGCCATGGGAGATTTTTTAAAATGGTGCAACAACTTGGACATAACCCTATTCGTTCAAGCTTTGGAAAGACAAAGATCGATCTACAGAGAACATGGGATCGATGGGTTAAAAGACGGTATATCTTTACCAAGACTGGCAATTCGCTGAATGTTTAACAAAGCTCCCCAACCATCTCCTCCACAACTTTCTTTCTATTTTGATTTTCAAGCACTCGGAAAATCCTTTCGACAGACTCTCCCAATCTGCCTGATTGACAAATGCAATGCGGATTTGTATTCCTTGATAAAAAAAAAACATTGTTGGAGGACCGAGTCTGGTGATGCACAGATACCAAAAAAATGAATGACGAGACTTAGAGAACATTGGCTTGAAAAAGAAACAAAAACTTGCAACAGGATCTATGGAGTTGATGCAAACTCTCTCTACTTATGATGCAGTATGATGCAGTTGATGCCTACCAGACATCCTCGCAGAAGAAAAATGAAGAATTCCTTTGTCGCCGATTGGGTAAAATTTAGCAAATCAGCACACAACTGGCTACAGAACAAAGTGTTTGCAAATAGAATCAACATCAGACATCAGCTCAACAGAGGCGAAGTATTTCTCGGACAACGACGTCTCAGCGTTGATTGATTTTGAGTTGAAACTCGACTTATCTTTCATTTCACAGATGTTCATGGCATGGACACAACTGCTCTTTGAACAACGCTGGACGTCAGGAGCTTCATCCGATTAGACAAAAAATTAATGGTTGTGTAGAGACGCATTGGAAAATGAAGAGTATCTCCGAACTTTAGGTTACACCCTCATCTTGATTTGGGAGTGTGAGGGGTTGACTCGCATAAAAACTTACACAAATCTACTAAAGTTTTTCAACACATCTTACGGCTCATTTTATTTCAAAAAGTTTGAGAGAACACTAAATCTTTGGATTCGTCGAATGCAATATCAATGTCCAAGAGGAACTAGAAGATAAATTTTCCAAAATTTCTCTCACTCTTAAAAACACGATGTTAATCAGAGAGCACTAGAGTGATGAGATGACAGACATTGCCAAAACCGAAGGATTCCTAATTACCCCACAAAGCTTGCTAGTCGAAAGATATTGCTAATGAGTCCATTGTTTAAATGGCACTTCAAACAGGGATTAAAAGTCTCCAAAGTCTATCAGCTCATAGAATACATCCCTAGAAAAGTTTTTGAGACCTTTGAGGTTTTTGGAACATCGGTTTAGGATGCTAGGAAAATGGGAGGTCGGGATCCTAGTCAAGAGTTGCTCGCCACTAACAGTAAATAGTTAGGAAATGCTGCCAATGGAAAAACAATCACAGACTAGGAAAAACATACAAAGGTCAAGTACATTGATGGCGCCAAAGAAGCTTCATTCTGCATCAGAGGGCACAAATTCATTTCTATGAATGAGATATATTAAGATTTCTACAAAATCATATGCATTAAAAATGGTATGTTTTAAAATCTATTAAAGCTGATGCATAAACGATTTTGTTCTTATTGTTTCTCCTATTGAATATTATGCTATTCACTTCAGGCGAATATGAATGTTCAAATGCACTTGATTTTTTTGCGTACTACAATACGCCATGCTGACAATGTTTCAGTTTTACTACGACTTTAAGGACAAGTAAGTGTCTGGTACTTTTCCTCTAACTTAATAGTTATCATAAACAGTAGACATTACTGTAAATAATATGATTACTAACCTTGTTTAATTATAGATATATTGATAGAAGCAATTTCTAGTATGTAGGAATGGATACAGATAGCCCGTGCATGACTTAGAATGGATAATTAGAAACATTGGTGAATTCTGACATAAAAAGAGAGTTTATGCCAATTGCCCCTATTGGTTTCCACGTCCTTACTGCGACATGCGTTGGGATGAGTCTTTGAGAGTTAAAACAGTGGATGCAAAATGGATCATTCATGATTGTTGGGACCAAGCGTTAAAACATGGAAAGAAGAAAACACCTTGGTGGTTCAAAGAGAAATTTACGGGAGATAGAATCATTGCGCTCAACTCTAAATCCTACTATTGTTGGGGTGAAAAAGGGAACAAGTTTAGCTCCAAAGGTTTAAGAAAGCGTAGTAATGATTTAAGCAAACACAGATATTTGAATGTGTTGGGAACAAGAAAATCGTTTAAAGAAAACAATCGTGGTTTCATAATGAAAGATGATAGATAATATGTTAACTTACAGAAAGATAAAACGAGGACTTGCAAATTTTTACATTAAAAGACAAGTTTGTTCGGAGGAGTTTAAACAGAACCTAGTAGCGTTTATAAAAAAGGAATCAACTCTATATCTTAAACTTTTTTTCACATTATTTGGGGTATACATATTTTAGCTCATTATGATAATCGTTAGTCAAAAGTAATGTTTATATAACTAAAATGGATATAAATAAACATAAGCATAAATAAACATGGATATGGTCATAGACATATATGGATATGTATATGAATATGGACATGCGCATAAATGGACATGCATGTGTATGTACATGGATGTGGTCATGGATATGAGCATCAACATTTACATGTACATAAGGATAAGACAAGGATATGGATATGAGTATAAACCAGCATAGACATGGTTATGGACAAGTACATAAACATGAACATGTACATATACCTAAATAGACATGGAAATGTACATGGACATCGACATCTATAACTAATGTGTTACCAAAACTTGGATTTTGTGGCAGTTATTATAAAAATTTCAACTATTATCTTAAACTACCAATAAATTTAACAGAACTTGCAACTGAGCAATACAGATGCATAAAAACGACATGTTTACAGGGGCTGTAAATCGGAGGTTGGCTCCAGGGGGTAATTCTAAATTGAATCACCAAATAACATAGGTAACCTGATCTGCTCAACTTTTACTAAACAGTTAAGGAGAGGAAAAAGTTCACGTGCCGAAGGTAGGAAAGATATTAAAACAATGACAAGATCAACAATAGCACAGCTGTCTTCATTCATTTACATTACTAAGCCATACAATAAATACTGATGTCGAGTGAACATATCGGTTCGCACCCCCCAATAAAAACCCAGGTGGCTTGATCAGCTCCAATTTTACTACTAGCATAAGTCCATTGGAACATAGAACTGCAAATTATATGATATTGTTCTAGACTTATTCATAAATTTCTTTCACAACTTCTATTTCAGCTTACCAACAGAAGATACCAACATTACTTATGATGCTCGATGATGAGCCCCTTACAGAACCTATAAGTTTGGACGCATTTGGCCAAGAGGTCAAGTTTATCATTTGGTACCAAATGTTTCCTCAAGAAGATGGCAGCAAAGGGTTTTCTGAATACAAAGTAGAACTTGTATCAAGAGAGGAGGGACAGCCATGGGAAGTTGAGGTAGTATCTACATATTGATTTGATAACCAGTGAATTGATGTTGACGATCAAACAAAAGACTGTCTTTTTGTAACATACCCAGAAAGGCTTTCCCGCGGTAGTTTACAAAGACTAGGCTGGTTCAATAGAACGTGCTACTGAGTCAACCTATTAAACTAATCTGATATTAGTGGAGAGTTGAAAGTTATAATGTCTGGCAGGTAGTCAAATATAACAGTGATTTTTAATTTTGCGCAATTTGACTAAAAGTGCAAAAAAAAATGTCACTTTGGTATTTGTCATCAAAAAAATTTTCATTGATTTAATACCTTTAGACTTTGTGGTTAAACGAAATACTGTAGTGACTTTCCTCCTTTCAATACGGACACATCTGCATCCACTCCCTCTCAACAATAGCAAGGGTTTCGGGATCCAAACAAATGCACAATAGTTTGAGTACTTTTGAGTCACTACATTTTCAATAACTTGGGAACACAAACTGCTAGAAATAAGCTTTGAAAAGAGATAAATAGAAGACACTTTGCCGGACAGGTTTAGGCAACCATTGCACAGCTTACATAGATGTTGAAGCATCCCTACATTGAACACTGTTTTGTTGAATTTCTGAATAATCAAGTCTTAAGCAGCAGACTGATGCAGTGAACAACCCTTTCGGCGTACTCAGTGCTCATCTACAAGTCTGCAAAATAAAGCTCTTCCGGAAATGCTTGCCAACTTTTACACTGCTTAAAATCTTTTGATCGGAAGTACATTTATTTCTTTCCCGTATGGTATTTATTTGGTCTATCAGATCCCGCTATTTCTTTTCATTATTAGTTCATTTAATATTATTCTACATACTCTTACTGTCTCTATCTTTGTATAACTACCATTTATTGTTCCCTAACTCCCCAAAACAAGCGAAATTTTTTTTATCCTCTTGAGGAAAGAGTATTAGGTGATTCTTGTGATTGTGATCACATTGGACCACCTAACAAATCCTGCAATCACCTGTTGTTGCCACTTTACATACAAAAATTGCATCATGTGAGTTGGCTTTGATTTTTACATGTATGTAGATCAACTGTCTCCATATTGAGCAAAACCACTATGTCTAATTTTATGTGTGCAGCGTGCAAATAACAGCCCAACATTAAATCTTAGAACCAAGTTTTGAAGGGGTGTCTTCATGAGAGTTCTTTATTGCTGCTGCAATGGCCCTCAGAAGACCTAACACTAAATGAATTTCCCAATCAGATTTTATTTTAACAGCAGATGATGTAACTTCATTTATATAAATTGACTATTATTTATTATAATTAACGACGCCCACAACCCGAAGATGATGTACTCGGCAATCAATGAAAGTTATAGTAAGCTAAGGTTCAACTGATGCGACAAGCATTTGAGGCTAATGGCCTTTTGGCAAGCTAATAAATCAGTACTGAGTAGGCATAGAGGGTTATTTATTACTGTAGTGGACTTTGGGGGCACAAAACCACTAGCTGAGTGTCTGTAGCCCAGTGAACTCCTAGTTTGCTAGCACAGAAAAGTCGGTAGCAACTCGATGGTATGCTGCCACCAGTTACCTTCCTCCTAGAGGTAACAACAGCTAAACACCGAATCAGATTAAAATAGTACACTCAAATCCACAACTAGGACAGAGCCCTCGGCTCAGGCGCACAACTCAGTTCTATAAAGTAATATACCTTTATTCTTCTCTAAAGAATATGAGTAGATAAAAGTCACCATAAGACTATATTACAAGCTGATTAGATATGGTGCAGGCTCTGCCTCTCATAGGCAGGGCACGGGAAGCAAAATGTGGCAATAACCAATAGCACAAAAGTAGAACATAATATAACGAATAGATAAGCATATATAAACATACAACAAATGAGGTGAAATTATGGGCTTGAATGTAAGTGGCGCCCAGAAGTTATAGGATGAGCTATAGACTACTTAGCGAGTCAAATGAACATTTACTTCCTGTGTTGTCTGAGGCTTTGCAGTCTTAGTTCCTTTGCTTTCCTCATAAGTACGGGTGGATGTCTAGTGAATATGTCTTTCTGTTCCCTCTGAGACTGTCTTCAGGTCTCAGGCTATCGATACTCACTTCCTGCCGGCCCGGTACAGCACCCACAAGGTTGGTAATGAGTCATGCAGGGTCGGGATGGCTCCAATGCAGGGTACATGCCTGATTGATGCAGGGTTGGTTAATTCGGTATAGTTATTTATTACCGTTCTCCCCATCCAATGGCTATATAGTGACGCCAGGATAGGTGCTACACATCTGCCCACATATATGTGACATGAAAATCCACCACTATACACTAATCTGCTGCTTAAGACTTGAATATTTAGAAACTCAACAAAAAAAGTGTATAATGCTTTCATGCTTTAATTAAAACAAATATTTAGAAACTGCATTGCAAACCAGCAATATGCCAATGTGTCGGTGGCCCTTAGGATGCTTGCCAACTCATGATTTAATGCTGCACTCGAACCATTTCGATATATTGATTTACTAATTATTGCAGATAATTAACTTCTGAGAGTACAACAATAAATTCAATAGCAGCCCTTTCTTAATAAAAACATACTTTTTTCTGGATGTATTATAACGAAACTAGCTACCATAGAATTACAAGTCGCACTTGGTTCTGTGTAGCCAATTTCATTTTAATATTGTTAAGGATGTGTGCCCAACCTTCACGGAACAGCTACTAAAGAGCATGAACAAGACAACAGGCCAGGAGTGTTGCCTGTTTGTCACTAACATGCAGTGTTGCAATACACAATACGAGCAGTATCGAGCTGGATTCAAGCAGGGGAAACACTAGCGAGGGCTGTGTCCACTTTCCCATCAGCTACCATGTACTACAGAGTAGCACCGAGCTCTACCAAGTTCAGTAGAGCAGTGCAACATTTAGAAAGACAATGTACCAAACTAGTTAGGTGTAATTTTATGAAGAAATGCAAAGGATTTGTGCAAGGTCTTTACCGAACAGCTACTAGAGAGAGTACCAGAAAAAGTAGGGCAAGACTATTGCCGTTGCAATACTATTACACAGAATTACAAAACAAAATCCAAGCTGTACCAAGGTGTACCAAGCTGAACTCTGCCAGGGAAAAACACTGCTGAAGGTGGAGTTTGCTTTCATATCAACCGGGTAGCACCGAGCTGTACTGAATTCAATAGAGCACAGGAATACTAGTAAGGCAACCTTCCAGATTAATAAGAAGCAGAGCCACACAAATATATACTCGTACTTGCCTATAAGATACTAAAACACAGTAAATAACATTGCGCAACCCTATAGTTTGCTTTCTGACTACACTCTGAGAGAGCACAAACAGTTCCCCCTTTTTCTAAGCATATGTCAACAAATTTATAAATGAAGAATGCAAATGATTCAGTTGAAAATCAGCATACATGATTGGCTGAAAATAAACAGGCTGAGCAAGATATAAAAACTGAAGTTGTTCCCTCATGAACACCCGCTGATGCATTGATAGTTAGTTAACAACAAAAAGTTGAATGGTTTAATCAGCCGTCAGAAAAAGGGGAATTTTCAAGCTCGTTTGCTTCACTGTAGACCGCCTGCTACAGCCAATAATGTTATCACCAGACGTGCTCAAGCTTGCTAGCTCATTTTAACAACTCACTCTAATCAATAACAATTTGAATCATTAAAATAAAATAGCTAGCAGCAGCAAGTCTCACTTGTGTGCAACCATAGTGGCCACCTCGAGTAAAATCTGTTTCAGATATACGTGTATTTGCCAATATAAAGTTAAGTGACAATGAAACACAACAACACGATACAATAGATTGCTAATCCATTTTCACTATGAGAGCGCACAACCAGTTATGCCCCAGCCTGGCAAATGTCAACAATTTTATGGAATATAAACGTAAATGAAGCAGTGGAAAAATAAATATATATTATTGGCCACACACAGCATGACATCATAAAAAAGTAACACAGAAAGTTACGCTTGTAAGGAACAGCCAAGGAACAACAAACAGCTTAAAATATACTGGTTATATCCAATCAGGAGAGAGCAATCTTCTCTAGGCGAGGGGAAGCCCCTATCATCTGCTTCAACTCACTAACATAAATGCTAGCCAGATCTGGTAGTGGGGCTGTTCTAAAACACTGACTGTGGTTAACGGGCACGGACACTCCAGAATCACACGGAAACCACAAATTTTCCATTTATTATAATTATTGTGGTAGATTTTGGTGAAAGTTCAAAGTAAACGGGTAGTTTACCCTTCACCCATTGAGAATAATGTGCTAGACTTCCACCTACAGCTTTCGATAGACTGCTGAATAGAGGGGAAGTTATACTGTGCCGGTGGCACAGTATGCAGGGCCGGTATTGAGCCCTTCAGGGCCGGTATTGACCTCTTACCTACCCGGGATAGCTATACCGGGCCGACAAAAAATGGTCGCCATAGAGGAGGAACTGCAAAATTACCTAGGATCTTAGTCAAGGCTGAGAACCGAAAGTACCCTTCCTCAGATGATCAGAAAAGTAGACTACAAACTATATATAGCCTGGGAGCCCTTTAAGATGTATGATTTAACCATGGAGACAGGACTCCGCCCTTTAGGCACTTGGCGTCCTTTACCTTTAAATCTTTACCTTCCCTGATTAGTTGACTATGTATATATCTCTTTGTATTGGTTTATCAACTTCCTGTGCTATTACTCTTATATACAATATGCTAATTACTTCCTGTCAGTTCACCTAAAAAAGGGCTGACTTTACCTCTATTCATTGCATTCATTTCTCATGTCTTGCCGATAACCCTAGTGGATTGCCACCCTAGGACTTTGGTTGTTGAGAAATAAAGCCAATATTCAAACTGCACGCTGTGCTGTTTGTGTGAGCCTTCTTGGGCTCTGCCAATGCCGGATGATCCGGTTGTGTTTACATAGTTGTCACAGTCGAGAAGCACAGTGTCCCCTCTGGAGAGAGGAATAATACTCAACAATAGTGGATGTTTGTAGAAACCAGACCGAAATCCGTTACAACACTTTCAACTGAAAAATTGTTCTGGCATATAAATAAGCTTCTAAAACATAAATAACCGAGCATAGATTTTATATTATTTTTAAATTAAAAATTCCAATGATATAAAGTACATAATACTGTATATAAATATATATATCTATAACAAAATATAAAACAATATTAAAACATACTTTTTGTTAATGCGGACATTTAACGTGATGATGTTGCATACCTATTATTTAAAAAAACCACAGCAATTTTGCAGTTGAGAGAACACCTTCTTATCAAAACTTGTCCAAAGGAAGAACCTAGCGGATTAAACATTGTATTTGAAAAAAGAAACCCTCTTTCGCATTGTTGTGACATCAACAACAATCGAACAACAAATCCCACTATAAATCTTTCTATAAAAAGATTATAATGCATAAAAGTGAAATAATCAAATTTTTTCTATTGAAAATAAAAAACAATCAGAAGCTGATAAATAATCTTTGTCGAACCCATTTGATACCGACTGTAGGACGCAATTGATTTTTTGCCAACAACAACAACAATGCCGGAAATGCAACCACGGCAGTGTTTCTTTTCCCGAATCAATTTTCTAACCCAATGAGTCCACTTTTTAAACAATTTTTAAGGAAAAAAAGTTTCCTCACTGAAAAAACTGCTCTGTTCTCAGTTACTTATGTTCTATAAGCTTAATTTATAAGCAAACACAATGTTTTTAATTCAAATAGTAAAAGAAACTAAAAACTCTTGTTTTCCATTTAATTCCGGCATTTCAATGTCCCTCAGTTCAGGTTTTCATCCAACCAGTAGTAGTGCTATCAATAAGACCAGGCCCAAGCTTGCAAGTACATGCTAGATGACTGACTCATTTTGTAGTCAAAAGCAATCTGTGTCAAAATAAAATCAGCTAGCAGCCGCAAGTGTCACCGTGGTAGGTGTGTACTAGATTTACGTCTTCTATTACTGACACAATGACTAACACCCTGTGTACACTCCTTGCCCACACTCCCCTCATTTTCTCAACACTTGGGGTCGACCCTGAAATAAACTGTAACAACTCCACTGGGTCTGCGACCCAGGCACAGATAGGCACACAGATAGTAGAGAGTAAGCACTTTATTGAACGCTTGTGTTGAGCAATATTGTAATGGATTCCGGTCTGTTACTACGGACATCCACTAGTCTCGAGTATTGTACCTCTCTCCAGAGGGGACACTGTGCTGAATGACAGTGACAACTGTGAGCAGGGTAACCGAATTACCCGGTAAGGCAAGAGCCCATAGCTCAAACAAACAGTACAGCGTAGTGCTTGTATAAGTGGCTATATTCTCTATGATAGTCCTGAGGGTAATTATTCCTCTAGGGTTGGCAATATGAGAATGAATGCAAAGAGTAAGACAATGTGCTCTCCTTTTATAGGAGAGCTAACAAGTACAAAACATATAACAATCATAGCACAGGAAACAGATTAGCCAACACAATTGATTATATAAATAAGTAGCCAATCAACAATGCAGTACGGTTAAATAAGGGAAGTGCCAAGTAGCTAAGGGCGGAGTCCTATCTCCTCATTGTCCAATCAGTAGTCCTGCAAGGCTCCCAGGCTGTATATAGAGTAGCGCCCATGAAGTTGGCAATCTAAGGGTCGGTACTTCCTGTTCCTGACCTTGACTGAGTTCCTACGTACTTTTGAAGCTCCTCATCTATGTCGGCCATCTTGTGCCGGCCCGGTACAGCTATACCGGGTCGGTAGGGGTCACTACCGGCCCTGCAGGGGTCACTACCGGCCCTGTTCACTACGCCACCGGCACAGTAGGACTTTCCACCCAAACAGCTGTTAACCGAACGCTGTGGGTTGAAGTCTAGCGCATTGTCTCGCAAGGTTCTAGAGTAAACGATCTGTTCACTACTAGTGTGCATCAAAATCTACCACAATATACTATAATTACTGCACAAGATGCACAAGACTTCTGACTTCACAATGCACAGCAGCTCCTTTTATAGAAGGAAGCCTGGAACTCTCATCCCTTATTAGGGGTGAGCCATTCATGCATAATAAAATAAACAGTACAAAAATAAAAACATGTAATACAAATAGATAAAAAGCCATAGTAGTAATATATGAGCAGATCTCCCTACCAAGTGTTTTTTTGTGGATCTGACCTTGGAGTTGAGACAATGGGTTACGGCGTTGGATGAATTCGCCGAGTTTATATTGTATTTTACTTGAGGGGTACTTGAGTGGCATTTGAGTGGCATTTGAGTTTTGATTAGTTTTTTACTTAATTTGAACTTATATGGCATATAGATTTTGAATGTATGGCATTCAAGTTTTGATAACTTTTTTACATAACTCGAACTCATATGGTATCTTGAGAGAGAGGGGAGAGGAGAGAGGAGAGATGGGAGATGAGAGAGGAGAGAGAGGAGAGAGATTTTTTAGTTTTCTATACATTCATGTATATATGGTTAGTTATGTACATATTTATGGCTATATTTATATCTACATAGAGAGAGGAGATATATCTACATTGAACAAATATATTGATCAAAAATGAAAATTATATGATTATATACCTGATTACATAATAAGTAGGGAAAATCTTCTGGAGAGAGGAGGGAGGAGAGATGAGAGAGGAGAGAAGAGAGAGGAGAGAGAGGAGAGATTTTTTTAGTTTTTTATACATTTATGTATATATGGATAATTATGTACATATTTATGGATATATTTACATTTACATTGAATAATATACATTTATTACATAATAAGTATATTAAATGCTATAAAATATGTTGGAAAATTACCAAATTAGACCTCTAGATGGTTAAAATCTACAGTATTTGGGAAATAACTGCAAGAGAGGAGAGAGGAGTATTTGGTAGAGGAGAGAGTATGTTGAGAGAGAGAGAGGAGAGATAAAAAGAGGAGAGAGGAGAGAGGAGATATATCTACATTGAATAAATACAGTGATTAAAAATGAAACAATATGTGAATATATACATTTATTGTGTAATAAGTAGGGAAAAAATTTAAAATAATTACATGAAATTGAATTATAGCTTTAGTTACATTGGATAGTTTACATTATATAGAAAAGGGAAATAGCTCACCAAGTCACATTGTCCAACTTGTTTTTTGAATTAGAGACTATCCATCGCTAAAACACTCATCATTTTTTTTCAGCAACATATCCTGTCTCAAAATCATCAAAGTCTCCACATAGAAAATCTTCAAGTTCATCATCATCATCAATTTCTAATATTGTTTTGTTGTGCTTTGCTTGATCACAATATTGTTTCCAATACATTCGACCGAGACAGTATGGAGAGCAAAATGAAAGATCGTATTCTGTCTTAAATTTTCCGTGGGTTGTTTTTCCTCTGTAGATCATCACACCTGGAGTATATTTGTTAGCTTCTGAAGCATATTTGTCTGGTATGACGAGCGTCTTCAACAGCGTTTCTCCACATTGTTCAATGCTATAACGGATACAAATTACATTCGACTGCCCTCCTTTAAATCGATGAGGAACGAATCTATCAACAACATCTTGGTAAGGAAAAATAGCGCCGGGTTGAAAACTATTGAGGGTGTTGATGTTCAAGAAGCGTTTGAGCTGACATTTAGTCAATGTACTAAAATATAGTGATTCCTCTTCAGCTTTCTTTTTGCTTAGAGGATGTCTGCTAACACGTCTGACATCATACCAAAGAACGTTTTTATTTTTTGGTTTTCCCTTTCTACCCAAATATACAATGTTAAACGGAGGGGGGTAATTATCACAGTTGAAGTTTTTAGCTATTTCAACTGGACAGAGGAGTATTTTGGGTTCGAGTTCATTTATATCTGAAGGTTCATGGTAGTGTACTTGAGAATATCTACACTTCTCCTTACTTGATGGATGTATCACACCAGTCACTCGCATAATGCTTGGGATAGGAAGATCTTCAAATGTTTTGCAAATCGGAACTTTTGGTGAGTCAATCACTTGAGAACCTTTAGACTTTTCTAATTCCCTAGCTCTCCTTTCGTTGAGACATTCAACTGTTAAATGAGTTATAGCTGCGTTCTCCATTGTTTGCTTATCAACGGAAGTAGTTTGTTTTCTCACTGTTTGTTTTCGTTTCCTTACTATTCGCTTTTTTGGAGCAGTTTTCCTTCTCTTAGGAGTTGTTTTGCCGTTTTTCATTTTATTTTCTGTTGGATATGGATCTGTGCTAAGGAGCTCTTCAGAAAGAGTATCCATAACATTCTAAAAATAAAAGGGTAATATTTGCATGAGTGGCTAAGAGTGTATTTATTACTTAGAGTGTCTTATATATATATATATATGTATTTATGCCAAAAGCAGTTAAGATCATAGAGTTATGGTAGATTGAGAATGTGCTTATTAAACTATTGGGATGTGGAGACAGACAACAAAGGATGGATTCAAATATATATATATGTATTTACTTAATATTATACCGCTTTTAACATCTAAATTGGTAAGAAATAAAATATAATAGTTTGAACAAAATATTGTAAAATAATAAAAAACAACTAAAAATTTTTCATAAATATGTATGAAACGCTTCCAACATTAATTCTAAAATACCTACAGAAGAGGATAGAGCTTTATCTATTTGGACATAATTATAAATATGCTTTCTGAATTTATAAAAAGTTTTTTTGTTCCATGTCATGTTGTATAATTTTTTGAAAACTATTTGATTCCAAGCACTTCTTTCAATTTCTTTTAAAAAATTATTAATATCAACGACTTCCACCATTGACAAAACGATTTCGAAACTGTTTTTTATAATGTCATCAAAACGTTCTGTAGATATATCACGTTTCTTACAACACATCCCCATACTCATCATGTGTTGAGTTATACAGAATATTATAACTTGAAATGTCAAACGTTCTACAGCTTTTTCTTCAACAACATCATTATTTATCACATAGTTATGATACATTTCTGGAAGGAAGTCCTTTAAGTGGATTGGATTTGTTGTTGCATTGTTCTAAAATACAAGCGATAATTAGATAACTAAAATAATTAAAGGTGTTCAACAGGTGTTAAATAGTATTTTTTATTAATTCTTACCTTTTCATCAGGCTGAGATTCCGACTTTAGATACAATGGTTGGCTTTCTACGACTTGAGTATTCATTCTGAAAAAAACAGAAAAAAATTGGTTCAATTCTTTATAACCAATTTAAAGATAGATATGTCATAAAGCCTTCAGATAGTTGTGTTAGCTAGCGGAAATATTTGAATTTAAGTTTTACCTTTATGAAGAGAGAACTCTTAGTAGTTGCAATGGAAGATGTAGTAGATAGATGTTGCTCCTTTGCTCACTGTTGTTGAACTGGATGCTTTCTGTCTGAAACCGTTGTCTCTTATATAGGTGAATGTGTGAAAATAAATCTTTCATTCCCGCGAAAGCATTGGTTTGTATTCGCGTGAAAATAAATTGTTTATTCCCGCGAAAGCAACGGTTTTCATTCGCGTGAAAATAGCTTATTTATTCCCGCGAAAGCATTGGTTTCTATTCGCGTGAAAATAAATTCTTTATTCCCGCGAAAGCATTGGTTTCTGTTCGCGTGAAAATAAATTCTTTATTCCCGCGAAAGCATTGGTTTCTATTCGCGTGAAAATAAACTATTTATTCCCGCGAAAACATTGGTTTGTATTCGCGTGAAAATAAAATATTTATTCCCGCGAAAGCAACGGTTTCCATTCGCGTGAAAATAAACTATTTATTCCCGCGAAAACATTGGTTTGTATTCGCGTGAAAATAAAATATTTATTCCCGCGAAAGCAATGGTTTCCATTCGCGTGAAAATGAAGTATTGATTCCCGCGAAAGCTTTGGTTTGTATTCGCGGGAAAATAAAATTTCTATTCCCGCGAAAACAACAGTTTCTATCCGTGTGAAAATAAATTATTTATTCCCGCGAAAACATTGGTTTGTATTCGCGTGAAAATAAAATATTTATTCCCGCGAAAGCAATGGTTTCCATTCGCGTGAAAATGAAGTATTGATTCCCGCGAAAGCTTTGGTTTGTATTCGCGGGAAAATAAAATTTCTATTCCCGCGAAAACAACAGTTTCTATCCGTGTGAAAATAAATTATTTATTCCCGCGAAAACATTGGTTTGTATTCGCGTGAAAATAAAATATTTATTCCCGCGAAAGCAACGGTTTCCATTCGTGTGAAAATAAAGTATTGATTCCCGCGAAAGCAACGGTTTCCATTCGTGTGAAAATAAAGTTTTGATTCCCGCGAAAGCTTTGGTTTGTATTCGCGGGAAAATAAAATTTTCATTCCCGCGAAAGCAAGGGTTTCCATCCGTGTGAAAATAAATTATTTATTCCCGCGAAAACATTGGTTTGTATTCGCGTGAAAATAAAATATTTATTCCCGCGAAAGCATCTGTTTCCATTCGTGTGAAAATAAAATATTGATTCCCGCGAAAGCATTGCTTTGTATTCGCGTGAAAATAAAATTTTCATTCCCGCGAAAGCAACGCTTTCCATTCGCGTGAAAATAAATTATCTATTCCCGCGAAAGCATTGGTTTGTATCCGCGTGAAAATAAAGTATTCATTCCCGCGAAAGCAACAGTTTCCATTCGCGTGAAAATTAAATGTTTATTCCCGCGAAAGCATTGGTTTGTATTCGCGTGAAAATAAAGTATTCATTCCCGCGAAAGCAACAGTTTCCATTCGCGTGAAAATAAAATGTTTATTCCCGCGAAAGCATTGGTTTGTATTCGCGTGAAAATAAATTATTTATTCCCGCGAAAGCATTGGTGTTCTTCCGTAGAAACAATGTTTCATTAATTTAACCTTATGATAAATGGCATGATTTCAGCTATATAAGAAGCACTGTTTTTACACAGAAAGCAGTCACTTCGACATTAGCAACTGAAGGAGCAAGATCTACTACAACATCATCTACTACAACTGCTAGAAGGACTTTTCTGTTTGGAGGTAAGTCAACTTGATTGAGTATAAATTTAATTTTTATCGATTTAGATACTAACAGTGGTATGATATTGAGTAAATATATATATATGTATATATATCTTCAAATTGGTTTTGGAAAAGAAATCATAACATGGATTTTTACTTTATCTTTTAGAATGTCGACACAAATCATATCAAAACAACTGAAGAATAAAGAACCAAAACCTTCACAAGACAAGAAGGTGATTGATGACAATGTACTTCTTCAACGCACTACGATTCCCTTTCAAAGCGCCAGTCTGAATACTCTGGCAACTCTCATCATCAAAAGCGCCTCTCTGTTAAGTACTCTATCTCCAGCTTCCAGAAGAAACATTGAAAACATAGTCAAAGTTGAAGATTTACCAATACCTACAGTTATGCAGGTGTTAACCGTTGAGCTCCATGATGAAACGAACTGCACCATCATATACAACTATAAAAAGGATGGAAAGGTAGTTAGAGTGAAGAGCACTATTCCATTAGCGGCGGGATTACTTGTCAATGAAGCTTCGCAAATACGACCACTGGTTTTGATCTACATGGGTGTTGAAAAGACTGGAAAAGCAATTTTTCGTGCTGCTACAGAAACAGGAACTACTTTGAGGTGTAAGAATGTATTTGATGTATTACCAGAAAAAAGTATGCGACAAATCAATGCTTATTTCGAGGTAGCTAATCTTCAGGATTTCCCAACAGATAGTGTCATATGTTTCCAAAACCCTGAAGTTATAACAAAGTCTGACAGGCGATGGAATGGAAATGAAGAGACTCTTCTAGTTCAATACAGAAGTGTTGTAGATGAAGAATTACTGATCGGAGATATGCGCATTCCTCATCAAATAGCTTCTGCTGTGACATCGGAGAGATTTGGAGTGATTTTGTTCAAGGGTCTGAGTCGAAACGCAGACAATTCAATTTTCTACAACATCAGTGTACTCGCAGCTCATCAAGCCTTCGTCCAAGCCTCGGAACTGGCTGATAATCCAAAATCTGAGGATTTTCTCAATCACTTCGATGATGCTGAAAAAGAAGACTGTGGAGAACAAACTCTCGAGAAGCTAATCTATAACTCAAGGGATTCATATCACTATAGGTAAGTTTTATTAATTTTTACCATAATTTTAAAAAGTTGATTTGTGAAAATTTAGTGTATTCTTACAATGAAAAACCCCTTAAAATGATAAATTTGTGAACATTTTTGTAAAAAATTTTTAAGTTATATATATATATATATATATTTCGAATTAAAAAAGGATTTTGTTGTATCATCAGTGTTTTTTTTACATAAAAGTTGGAAAAATAACAAAAGGTGATAATTATTTTACAAAAATGTTCAATTTTTCACATAAATGATCAACTCATAACCTTTTTTGTAAAACATTTTTAAATTATATCTATTTCGGATTAAAAAAAGGACTTTTTTGTGTAATCAGTGTATTTTTTTACATAAAAGTTTTAAAAAATAACAAAAGGTTATAATTATTTTGCAAAAATGTTTAGTTTTTCACATAAATGATCAATTCATAAACATTTTTTGTAAAACATTTTTAAATTATAGCTATTTCGGATTAAAAAAGGATTTTTTTTGTGCAATCAGTGTATTTTTTTTACATAAAAGGTTAAAAAAATAACAAAAGGGTATAATTATTTTACAAAAATGTTTAGTTTTTCACATAAATGATCAATTCATAAACATTTTTTGTAAAACATGTTTAAATTATATCTATTTCGGATTAAAAAAAGGACTTTTTTGTGCAATCAGTGTATTTTTTACATAAAAGTTTAAAAAATAACAAAAGGTTATAATTATTTTACAAAAATGTTTAGTTTTTCACATAAATGATCAATTCATATACATTTTTTTTGTAAAACATTTTTAAATTATATATATTTTGGATTAAAAAAAAGGGTTTTTTGTGTAATCAGTGTATTTTTTTAGCTAGAAGTTGAAAAAAAATCACACCAAATGATAAAAAAGGACTTTTTCGTGTGTAATCAGTGTATTTCTTTTACATAGAAGTTGAAAAAATAACGAAAGTTTATATTTATTTTACATTAATTTTAATCATACTATACTAATACATCATTTTTTATTTTAGTCCATTTTATCGTAAAAAGAAAACAGAGTAAAGAACTTTCCCTAAGAAATATTGAGCTGAATGATGTAACTCAGTGAGTTATTTTCCTGTTATATATAAAATGTAAACTATCTAATGTAGCTAAGAGTAAAATTTATTTATATAATGAATAACTTTTGTATTTTAGTCAATTATTGGATCACAGAGAATACGGAATACAAGAGTTCCTCCCTGGGTCTAATAATATACCAGAAGAATATCGAGAAAGATATTGTTCAAGAAAAGCACTTTGTAACCATTGATATCGTAAGCTATAGTAGTTTGTATTACAGAAAATTTACTATAAAACAGTTTTATGAATGTAAAAACTAGATATGGTATTTTCTATTACAATTATTTACTTGTAAATTTTATTCATCTAGAGAGGTAATTTGGTGATTTTTTGACAGTTTTTAAAAAAGTTAAAAAGTACAAAAAAAATCAAAAAATATCGAAAACTGTATATTTCAATGATTATTTTTTAAAAGTAAATTTTATTCATCTAGAGAGGTAATTTGGTGATTTTTTGACAGTTTTTAAAAAAGTTAAAAAGTACAAAAAAATCAAAAAATATCGAAAACTATATATTTCAATGATTATTTTTTAAAAAGTTCAAAAAAATGTAATAAAGCTCTGTTTTGAAACATAAAAAATTTAAAAGGATTGTGTAGGATAAAATTCTCACTCTCACTCAAAAAATTATTAAAAATTGAATGAAATAAAAAAATATTTTCCCAAATACCATGAAAAACTCTATATATATACATTGTTTTTAAAATAATATCGAAAACTATATATTTCAATGATTATTTTTTAAAAAAATAAAAAAAATTTAAAAGGAAGGTGTAGGATAAAATCCTCACTCAAAAAATTATTGAAAATTGAATGGAATAAAAGAATATAAAGTGAAAATCGCTATATATATTTATTTTTTTAAAATAATATCGAAAACTGTATATTATAATGATTATTTTTTTAAAAAGTTGAAACAACAAAAAAATTTGTAATAAAACCCTGTTTTAAAACATAAAAAATTAAAAAGGAATGTAATAAAAGAATATTTTACCAAAATACCTCATTTTTTTTTGTAAATATCTAGTAAAAATTTCTGAAATATTGTTGGTAAAATTTACTGGAAAATGGTTTCAAGTGTGTCAAAGACTAAATATGATGTTTTCATTGAAATGTTTATTTTCAAAAGATCCAAATAATAACATTGAATCAATTAGTTAAATTTAACAGTCAAATTCTTTTTTATCAAGTAGGCTTAATGTTTCTATTGTGATTAATTCTCAAATATTGTAAACTTGAACTATCTAGAGGAGTAATTTGTCGATTTTGATGTGTTTTTTTAAAAAAATTATCATGTAATACCACATACTTCAGTTCTAATTCGTTTTGAACAATTTCATGGGAGACAAAGAATAAAAAAGTTACATTGATTTAGTTTTTAGAATTAAAGTTGCTATCAAAAATGGATTGTTCTTCTTTAAAAAAAAAATGATTACGTAATACTACATGCTTCAGTTCTAATTCGTTTTTAGAATTGAAGTCGCCATCGAAAATGGTTTGTTCTTGAATGGGTAAAACCATAGCCTCCTCCTCCTCATCATGACAAAAGCTTTCTGATGGTTGCGTTTTGAAAAACAAATTGCGTTGTTTTAGTTTTCCGAATTGAAATTGCCATCGAAAATGGTTTGTTCTTAAACGGGAAAATCCATAGCCTTCTCATCATCATGTCTAAGTTTTCTACCCCAATATCTCTAACCTCTCAGAGATAGGAATTGTTCTGTTTAAAAAATAATGGAAATTGTATGTATAAATGATTGTTTTTGAAAAAAATGGTAAATTTTTGAAAAAAATTCAAAAGGAAAATGCAGGATAAAACCCTCACTCAAGAAACTAATTTTGTATGATAGGGTGCTCACCTAATAATAAGAAAATAATCAATGATTTATATTTAAACAATTATTGAAAGAATTAATGAAAATTGAATAGAATAAAGGAAATATTTTACCAAATAGTCTGTTTTTTTTTGTAAAGATATACAAACAGATAAAATTTAACCATTTAAAGGATGATTTCTTTTTTTGCAAAAAAATAATGAAGATTTAATGAAATGAAAGAATATTTTACCAAATACCTTGTTTTTTTTGTAAATTTATACAATTAGAATAAGAAAATAGTGAATAATGTATATTTAAGCAATTATTGAAAAAATTAATGAAAATTGAATAGAGTAAAGGAAATATTTTACCAAATACCCTGTTTTTTGTAAAGATATACAAACAGATAAAATTTAACCATTTAAAGGGTGATTTCTTTTTTTGCAAAAAAAATAATGAATATTTAATGAAATGAAAGAATATTTTACCAAATACCCTGTTTTTTTTGTAAATTTGTACAATTAGATGAAATTTAACCATTTAGAGGATGATTTGTTTTTGTAAAAATTAATGAAAATTGAATAAATCGAAAAAATATTTCACCAAATACCTCTTTTTTGTAGATGTAAACAAATAGATGAATATCTAACAGCAATTATTGAAAAAATTAATAAAAATTGAATAGAGTAAAGGAAATATTTTACCAAACACCCTGTTTTTTGTAAAGATATACAAACAGATAAAATTTAACCATTTAAAGGGTGATTTCTTTTTTGCAAAAAAATAATGAATATTTAATGAAATGAAAGAATATTTTACCAAATACCCTGTTTTTTTTGTAAATTTGTACAATTAGATGAAATTTAACCATTTAGAGGATGATTTGTTTTTGTAAGAAATTAATGAAAATTGAATAAATCGAAAAAATATTTCACCAAATACCTCTTTTTTGTAGATGTAAACAAATAGATGAATATCTAACTTTATCCATTTTTTTCCATTTGGGATCATGTTTTGAAGGTTTTCAAGATAGTTTTTAGTAAAAGCTTATGCATTGATTTGATTGTCATTACAAGTTGTAGTGTTTGGTATTATTTAATATTTACTGACTCTAGCTATATTATATGAAATTTTCCCTACTTATTGCACAATAAATGTATATATTCACATATTGTTTCATTTTTAATTACTGTATTTATTCAATGTAGATGTAATGAGTCGAATTACAAAAAAATATCAAAACTTAAATGCCATACATTCAAAATCTAGATGCTCTATGAGTCAAAGTTATGTATATAATTATGTACAAGATTATCAAAACTTGAATGCCATACATTCAAAATTTAAAAGTTCAAATTAAGTAAAAAAATAATCAAAACTCAAATGCCACTTAAATGCCATTCAAATGCCACTCAAGTACCCCTCAAGTAAAATACAATATAAACTCGGCGAATTCATCCAACGCCGTAACCCATTGTCTCAACTCCAAGATCAAATCCACAAAAAAACACTTGGTAGGGAGATCTGCTCATATATTACTACTAGCCATGATACCCAATCATACCACATGCACATGTAGAGTGGAAGTTGATGATCCGAATAAGGTAGTCTTGGTTCCTCGGACTCTTTTTCTATGTAATCCAGGTTCTGTCTTTATCCTTGATAAGAGGGTATATAGTCCTCTGGGGCTCAGAATATCTTTTCCAACTATCTCCGGCTAACTAGGTATGAATACTGGCCCAAGGTAGTCCTGGGTCCTTAATAAGTTATTTGCAGGATACAGTGTTGAGGGGTGATTCAAGGCAAAGGGTGAAAGAGGGTGGGATAGGGTCAGTTTCACCTCAAAACTCTCTCACAGGTTCCCACTGCAACCGCAACAATAGAGGCCACACTATGCAAATCTATTACAATACAACAACAGTAAGGCATAAAATTATCAACTACGAGAAGGTAAAACAAAGTAATTTTTTTCGCACAGAATAAATTTTTTTAAATTTAGTTACTCAGCAACTATCGGTGTGAAACACAAATTGATTTTTTTTCTGACGGCAATACATTACTCTACATCATGATATATCTTTTAATGTGGTGAGCCTGCTTAGATAAAGCTATCTGTACTAGATACATCCAGCCTGCTTGTGGGAAAACCAATAAGAGAACAGTGCTTCAACTACTTCTAAGCTCTATAAGTAGTAGCCGAGTGCTCACCAAGGTCGTTTGGTATTGTGTCGTGCTTGTGAAAATATCCCACCTGAACCTTTGTATCGTTTCCTCCATTAAACTGTATAATTTACATTAAAATTGCTGCTTTGTTGGTTACAGTCTGGTTGTTAGGTTGAGTCGAGGTCGAGTCGAGGTCAAGTCAAGATCAAGTCGAGGTCGAGCCGAGGTCGAATCGAGGTAGAACTGAGGTCGAGCCGAGGTCGAGCCGAAGTCGAGTTGAGGTTGGGTCGAAATCAAGTCAAGGTCGATTTGAGGTTGAGTTGAGGTCAAGCCTTCGTCAAGTATAAACCGAGAGTTGTAAAAACCTGTCTAAAAGTCTATCCACCACACGCAACGATTTTGTCACGGAAATGGGAAAACGACTATTTATTTTACCGTCAACTATCAAAATTTTCTCCGTTTGCCGCAATCGTCTAGAATCAAGCGTTTGATTCCCTCACGCTGATTGGCCAACACAGATTGCTTGTATCCACTTTGTTTTTTTTTTGTATTTTTTCAGCTGTAACAGCCCATGCGCTCATATAAACTGTTTATGAGCACAATCGTGCGCATAACTGTTGTGTGTGGAGTGCAGCATCGGGACTACAGTAGGAAAACCCTCGAAGTGCTAAATTTGTGGCGGTAAAACACTGTGTGTGGCAGGCCTTAATTCACATACTAATAACTCTAAAGTGTTATTATCAGTGGTATTAGCTATCATACCATGAACTACACCCATTCCTTACCCTAATACAGTACAAAAAGGAAAATCTGAACAGTATTAACAAAACAAGTTTTAGACAACATTTTGAGCTGTTGGTTTTTCACATGTAATGGGGACCCGGCAGATTTTAGGTGCTCACCAGGGGGTGCTAATTTGATGATACCGGAAGTTTACTTGAAGTTTTATGATAATATCGTTAAGATTTTCAAAAATCCACTACTTTTATTTTTATTTTTTGCTTTAGAAGTTTCTTCTCACTGATATATTGAAATGGCAGGAGCTCCAATGTCTGTTTTAGCTCACTACATTTTTTTTGGCACAATAAACAGTTATAATCAACTCGAATAATCACTTTTTATGAACGCTAACAATTCTGACTATAGATCGCTATATAAAATATAGAGTGAGCTCGTAAGAGTTATCTCCCATTTATTATTATTTATTACTTATTATTTATTTATTGTGTTGTTGTCATCAGGGATTAACACTATTCATTTTATTTCATTGTTAAATAATTTTCATTCAAGCACAAATTTGATCCAACTTGTGATTACGAAATTACAAGTTTCACTCAAAAGCCTTAAGAAGAAAATTAATTCATTTAGTTTAATTAATAATTATTATTATGATGATGATTATTTATAATAATAATAATAATATCAAAAAAATTATTATTCATTTGCCCTAAAAATTAAAAAATATAAAACAAACTTTTAAAAACAATTGCTATTTATTAGTCACATATCACAGGGTACACCAGATTTTTGGTACACTTGGGATTGTCATAAGAGTTTGTTATTATTATTATTGCTAGTCGTTGACTGGAGTTATGAAATCCGCAACAAACAATTTACGAGCAGTTGATGGGGATGGAGCTTGTAATAGTGAGGATGCGCCGCGTAAATCAAGCATAATAGTATATCGCTGTTGTTGAGATAAATTGACAGGGCGCACTGTAAGTTATTTACATTGGCAAACTTAGTTAGGCCCGAAATACGATACTTTGGTTCAACTGCATACTATCTATGAGCATCATTATTAAATTAATTTTTTCAAGTGAATAAAGCAAAATATTTTTCAAAAGAAAAAATTAGAGGTTATATTGATCCCTCAAGCTTCCTCAAACACATTTTTTTTGTCATATTAGCTGCTTAAATGTCTCAAATTAAAATAACAGTCAAGCAAGTCGTAAATTCTAATGATAAGTTATATTAGCAATTGAACTGCTTCCGGTTGCATCTACAAAGAGAAACTGCGTGCCGGATCCCCATTGTTGAACACAGTTTATTGAATACTTTTAGTATGAATGTATCCTTGGCAATGCCTATCAAGTGTCTAATGCTCGTGAAGGAAAAATCGAGTTTTTCCGAAGTACAATCTGTGATGGAGACAGGAAATTTGCAGAGTTCACGGTGGTAATAGATGGAACTTGCAATAGAGAATATGCCTGTATAGTAAAAGATGAGACAGGAAAAAATAATTTGAGTATGATGTCATCGTCTATCACAGTAGGTAAGGCCAATTTAAACATACTTGTATAGAGACTTGTATCATGGACTCACATGAGTGCATGGTTACATAGCAATGAATTATTACATAGCGAACTACGTTTTGTGGAAACTTAATTCTGAAAATCCATATCCTGTAAATTAAGTTTTAGAAATTGCTTTGGCTAAAACAAATAAAAAATTTATTGCTGGAAGTATTATTATTTGTGCTCAAGCTTTGATACTGCACTTAAACTTTTATTTTTATACCTACACTAGAAAATTAGTTTCCATTATTTTTTCAATTTTTTTAATTAACATTGATGCAGTTAAATTGAGAAAACTGAAGACAAGTTTGGGTATACAAGTCGCCAATAATAAATCATCAGAGTGTAGCGAGTTTATGAATGTTATCAACAAATTCAGCTGCTATCTGATTTAAATAGCCGATAAGTATGGCAGCTCAGAATTCTAAAACTCCTAAAAACTTTACAAGCCATGTTAACGCTTTTGGAAATATCAGATTTCTTCGCGAGCCATCCAATGGCTCTTTTAAATTGTTCAGATCAGTAGAAAATGTGAGCTCATCCACTGGTTCGCCTTAACTGTTTTATGCTTTTTTACTCTTGGCAGTAGTATAATAGAAAGTAATCACCGTATAAAAATAGACTTGCCGACAAGTTGTGTTGACTATTGAAAAACTTATCTTGTAGTGTATCACGTAATATTTGTGTAACTTGTTGCATTAACATTAGCCAAGCAGAGGGTGCAGATCTGTCTGATTATTTTTGACTGATTTACCAGCTAAAATATTTAGAATTCAATGTAAAGGGTCAAACTTGCAGTAGATTGCTAAAATGTGTATTGACACATGATGAGAAAAACTGGCGATAATGATGGTGTTGTTCCCTCTATTGTAACATCAATCGGTGAATAAATTTCATTGATGAACCAATAAATATTGCTTAAAAACCAAGTTTCCTCATTTGCATTCATGAGCAAAAAACAGAATGCAAATGTGAAGAGAGCTTTCAAACAAGCACATCTTCATTAAATATTTAAGAATTTTCTTGATCATTTTTTACTCAAAAATAAGCAATAGTTTCATGTTTGGACATTTGCTGGCATATTGTAATGGATTCCGGTCTGGTTACCACGGACATCCACTATGCTCAAGTATTTTGCCTCTCTCCAGAGGGGACACTGTACTGCTCGACAGTGACAACTGTGCGCAGGGTAACCGAATTATCCGGTAAGGCAAGAGCCCATGGCTCAGACAAACAATACAGCAAAGTGCTTGTGTAAGTGGCATATTCTCAAAGAGAAAGTGCTAGAGGGTGTTTAGTCCTCTAGGGTGTTTGTGGCAACATGAGAATGAATGCAAAGAGTAAGGCAAAAGTCTCTCCTTTTATAGGAGAGCTCACAGGTATAAAACATATAACAGCTAGAGCACAGGAAGTAATCTAACCAATACAATCAATTATATAAATAGGGAACCAATCAGACAATGCAATAGGGTTAAATAGTAAGGGTGCCAAGTGGCTAAGGACGGAGTCCTGCCTCCTATTGTCCAATCAGCGGTCCTGCAGGGCTACCAGGCTATAGGTAGAGTAGAGTCCACTAAGTCAGTAATCCGAGAAAGGGTAGTTCCGGTTCCTGACCTTGACTAAGATCCTACATGGTTTTGGGGATCCTCCACTTTGTCGGCCATCTTGTGCCGGCCCAGTACAGCTATACCGGGTCGGTAAGGGGTCAATACCGGCCCTGCAGGGGTGACTACTGGCCCTGCACACTATGCCACCGGCACAGTAAGACTTTCCACCCAAACAGCTGTTGACCGAACGCTGTGGGTTGAAGTCTAGCGCATTGTGGATAGTAAACGACCTGTTTACTAGCAACTTCCACCAAAATCTAGCGCAATATGTCCAGTGGCAATAATGCTTTACATAGTACTATAAGTGTATTCATAACTGTTTGAAATTTTTTGCTGAAATTTTTAAACATTTTGGACATCAAAGTCTATGACGGAGTCAAACAGATCATGTGATTTCTCATCAGTACGGTTACTAACTCACCAGAATAGTCACTTTCATTCAGATAACCATAGTCAGAGGCTTATTTGGTAAGGCGACTGCCCTCTTGACATTGACTGACCTCACTGGAGTTATCTGTGTCTCTCTGTGTGCCATTGTTGGCATGGTGGCCTTCACTAGCCATATGATCAACGTAAGAAGGACCAGTTGCGTTGGTAGAGAGTGCAAGCGCGGAGCAAAACAGGATCTCTCAGGCTGGCATGAGTCTACTCCTTAGAGGTGCCTGTCAATAGCAGAAAACAGACTAGTTGACATGCAATAAATATATACAAAGGCCGCCTACCTCTCCAGTGTCTCCGGTTGTAAAAGGGGTTCAGCACCTGCTCCGTTTATCTCCCAGCGTTTGTGAAATGAGCCCCAGACCTTACTTGGCGTGATAAAGGGAGATGTCCAGTAGGCATCACATACCTAATGCTGTCTCAGTTGTAGTATCTGCTAAATGTAATGGATATCGGTCTTGTTGCCACGGAAGTCCACTAGTCTCAAGTATTATACCTCTCTCCAGAGGGGACAGACACTGTGCTGATTGACAGTGACAACTAGGTAGAAGACTGCCGGATCATTCGGCATACACAAAGCTCGCGCAAACAAACTGCACAGACTGTGGTTTGAATATTGGCTTTTATTCCTCAATACCAAAGTCCTAAGGTGGCAATCCACTAGGGTGATTGGCAAAACATAAGTGAATTAATGCAAACAATATGAACAATGCCAGCCCTTTAATAGGTAAGCTGGCAGGAAATAACTTAAATATAACATATAAGAGTAATAGAACAGGAAATGAACAAGCCAATAAAAAGGTTATATAAATAAATAACAAATAAATTAAGGAATATTATTTAAAGGTGGCTAATGGGTGGGCTCCTGTCTCTATTGTCAAATCACATACTCTGCAGGGCTCCCAGGCTATATCCAGCTTGTGGTCTTCTCATCTGGTAATCTGAGGAAGGTGCTGCCAGTTCTTGTCCTAATGTGGGTTCCTAGATAGAACTTTGATATTGCCCAGAAGTTTATACATAGGTGATTCGGCTTGCCTTTATAATTAATAAATACGCATACTTATGTGTGCCACTAATAAATTACTCATAGTTTTCCATTACAATGCAATGACTTACGGCAAATCACTTATGGACACTGAGAAAGTTTGTTTGTGACTAGTCTAAGCTTTTAGTAAAACTAATAGATTTTTGGCCAAGAAGATGTTTCTCAGTTACACTTCATGCAAAAAAATCGGATCAACTATAGCGCCTCGAGATAAATTTTGCAAGAAAATATGCTTTTGATGATTAAAAGACTGATTAATATTGGTTGATGTCTCCGAATCAGCTTACCCATTCTGTGCCTTTACTATCTGTCCGTATGAGTGGTGAAAATAATTCTATATTCAATATAGATGCATACACAAAGTTCTGGAACATACCACAGTGTAGGATAGATGGAGCCGTAAAGACAGGCCAATTTTTCAATATACGTTTTAGAGTGAAGAAACCGATGCATAGAGCAGCGTGAAGCCAAAAGTTACACAAATAAACCCACAAAAGCTAATTTTAGAAAGTGTAAAAAGCAAAAAGCGCAAGCAATTCAACCTAAACTAACTGACGTGCTGTGGTGAATTTTGGCATTTTGGCATTTTGTATATACCTATACCCTAACCCAGATGTGACTCTGACACTATTAACTAGTCAGACAGGCCTCCTCCAAGTGATGTATCCAGTAGCCATCGCTTAGAAGTAGATGATTTGTCACACCGATCCTGCAGCTTACCTACCCTGCAGCTTTCCTTACCGACCCTGCAGCTTCCCTTACCAACCCTATAGTAACCTTTGCCGACCCTGCAATGACCTTTACAGACCCTGCAGTGACATACCAGGTCGGCAACAAGATGGCCACTCTAGCCAGAGTTGATCTGTATCAACTCCCAAAGACGTATCCAGGGACCTAGCTACCTCCACATACTGTCTACCTGGATCGTAAGGCTAATTAGACTAAGGACTTGATTGCATAATTTTATTCCTTGCCACTAGGAGCCTTATCATTTTAACATTGTGTGCTTTTGTATGTACTGTCATCCGATTGGTTGCAGCACTTCCTGTTATGTTTTATTGGTTGCACCAACATGATGCAATACACGTTCTGTGATCAGCCTGTAAAACACTGCTCTTTCATATATACTGTAGTAGTTTTGCACTGTCTACTACGACACAACGATATCACTCGGAACAACTTCTTCAATGTATTTCGGAGTCACTCCGAATTGACTTTAACAACCTTCACGGGTCCTAGACCCAGACATGCAATGACAGAGTTTTCCTTAACAATATTTGTTTCATAATCTATTTAGCAAAGTACAAGGGTATTTAGCAAGCTCCACTAGACTTCTGATTGTAATGCGCAGAAAAGGTTCCTTTTATAGAAGAATCAGAGGAAAGTTCACCCCCTTATTAGGGTGAACCAATCACACAATGCAATAGGAACAATAAATCAATCAAAACAGATAACATACATTTAGTGAACAAGACAAGCCAATTAAAACAGCGAGCACAAGGTAAAGTGTGCTGGGCTACTTTTCCCGCTCTTTCTTTTGGCTTGGAACTTTTCCACTCCTTATTAGGACATCCTGGTACTTTTCCACTCCTTATTAGGGCATCCATCACTTAGCTTGCTCTTCCGGTTATTGTACTCTTCTCATGCCCTTTCTGAGTAAGGCATCTGGTTCCAGAAATCCCAGGCTATCTGAATCAACTTCTTTGTATTCAGGCCCGAGGTAGCTGACCCGGGGTAACCCGGGGTAGGTTATATATGATATAGAGTGTCTATACAGGGTCGGGGTCCTTGGTATCCATTTTTGTGTGGGAATTTGCACCGAGGCGGAAGGGGAAGGGACCAGGGGTTGTGTCTAGCTTGTTGATCGACAGGATAAGGGGTGGAGGGGGGGTCTGGGGTGGGGGGGGGGGGAAACTGGGGGTGGATTATATTCTGTAAATCTCTAACAATACTTTACCACTTATCACTTACTGCTACTGCTGTGGACTTCTCTAGGCAATTGCCTCCCTAGAGCCTGATGTGTGGACAATTGAAGTATTTTATTACATAAAACTACACTTAATTTGTCTGAGCCAAAGGCTCACTAGTAGTGAAGTCGTTACCGACTTCTCTGTTGCACTCTGCAGGTCTGACCGACCCTGCTTTACCTCTAGGAGAGAGGTGTTGATTTGCTGCTTCACGAGCTAGCGCTGTGAACGGCTGTTGTCAGTGGACGGCGGTAGGAGCCCTGCCAACAGGATCCACTACAGTGCTACGCTCACGCATTTCATAAAGCAACAATATTGTACTATTTTAGACTTCAATGAGTACTTCACCAATATCAGTGTGGCAGAAGTGAATGGGTCAATCATCAACCATTTTACAACGGACCATTTTTGGACGCCGATAATGTTTGTTTGTGAGTGGTCTGAGCTTCCAGTGAGTCTAGTTCATTTTGGACATCGACGGCATTTCTCAGTTAATCTTCAAACCAAAAGATCAGATCAGCTATGGCGTGATGAGGTAAGCTTTTGGAGGAAAAAAACTTGAAACTTTTGATAGTTAAAAAATGGATGAATAATGGTTGAAATTTCCTAACATTGTTCAGTTAATAACACACAAAAAATGTAGTAGTCAGTTGTTTGTCTATAGCTGTAAAGTTTGTTTTGTAAGCATAACTCGAATAGTATATTAATAGGGATTATTATTTTAAAAATGAAAATATTGATTACGTATGCGAGAACTTTATCTCATTTTGTAATATTGCAAGGGTGCAAAAAACATCATTATCAAAGGAAGACAACTGTAACCATGGTGACAAACAAGAACATTAATATTCCCTTTGTCACAAACATTACTTTAATTGTCACATACGCTAAATGTATACGTATACAGTGATAAAGTTGTGTATTCCCAGTAAATATTTTTGTCGTTATAACATGTACATAATGTAAACAGCACGATTGAATTTTGTTTGGAAAAAGCAAGGCGTAAGGAATTTTTGGATCACAAAAGTCTACACCTTGAAAAAATGGTACAGGAAAACGCATCCAAATGCAACTTGGGTAATTGCTCCTGGCATGATTTATATGTACTAGCATCCGAAATCATCAGCCTATTTTATACTGAGTTTACATTTTGTGTTCTGCTTCGCAGTGAATGACGAAAGATGCATCCCAGTGACAACTTTGTATTTAGTTATGGAAAGAGACATTAGACAAGCATTTTAATAGCTATTACCAGCCAATATGTACATCGCTATTAAACATTTATCGTTTTGCAACAATGTTTGTGATCAATTATTGTTATTTAGATATAAAAATCAAAGAATTATTTTCTTACTAACAAAAGTATGAAAAATAACAGCGTATGTTACTAATATTAAGATTATTTGAATTACATTAACACTATTAATAATGAATATTATGGTTTATCATTCCATTGTAATTCAAATTTTAAAAATAGTTTCAGCATGCGTCATGACCTATCATTACTCATTATTATTATTAGAAATAAAACTTTGGCCTCATCGCTGTTGTCTTATTGTAGTTGACATAAAACAGGTTGTATCTTGCAAAAAAAATGTTATAATTAGAACTGTCCCACACCGTTCAGGATTGAGTTCCATCATAAATCTCGCAAGTTTTGGCATGGGTGTTTGCAATTCCAACATGAAGATTGTAAGCAGTCTCTTTTGTGTTGACTCGTACAGAAATCATATGCTTATAACAAATAAATCAAAGTATTGCGGACTCTCAAAAAAATTTTGACACAAAGCTGAGCAGAAGAATCAATGGGAGCTGGAGATTGGAGTGCAACAACTTAGTCCGCCATCAGCTTCTATCATATACAGCCACAGACACTCCATATCACCAGAGTAGTAATATATGAGCAGATCTCCCTACCAAGTGTTTTTTTGTGGGGTCATTATCTGGGGTTATGCAATGGGTTACGGCGTTGGATGAATTCGCCGAGTTTATATTGTATTTTATTTGAGGGGTATTTGAGTGGTATTTAAGTGGCATTTAAGTGGCATTTGAGTTTTGATTATTTTTTTACTTAACTTAAACTTATATGGCATATAGATTTTGAATGTATGGCATTTAAGTTTTGATAATTCTATACATAATTCTAACTCATATAGCATTCAAGTTTTGATAATTTTTTACATAATTCAAATTCATATGGTTACTTGAGAGAGAGAAAGGAGAGAGGGGAGAGGGGAGAGGAGAGGTGAGAGAGGAGAGAAGAGAGAGGAGAGAGGAGAAAGAGGAGAGAGACTTTTTAGTTTTCTATACATTCATGTATATATGGATAATTATGTACATATTTATGGTTATATTTACATTTACACTACATAATATACATTTATTACATAATAAGTATATTAAATGCTATAAAATATGTTGGAAAATCACCAAATTAGACCTCTAGATGGTTAAAATCTACAGTATTTGGGAAATAATATGATTATATACATTGATTACATAATAAGTAGGGAAAATCTTCCTATATAATATAGCTAGAGTCAGTAAATACTAAGTAATACAAAGCACTACAACTTGTAATGACAATCAATGCATACATACATACATATGGTATCTTGAGAGAAAGAGAGAGAGGAGAGAGAGAGAGGAGAGAGATTTTTTTAGTTTTCTATACATTCATGTATATATGGTTAATTATGTACATATTTATGGCTATATTTATATCTACATAGAGAGAGGAGAGAGGAGAGAGGAGATATATCTACATTGAATTTTAGTTATTTACATAATAAGTATATTGAATACTATAAAATATCTTGGAAAATTGTCAAATTAGACCTCTAGATGGTTAAAATTTACAGTTTGATAATTTTTTTACATAATTCGAATTCATATGGTTACTTGAGAGAGAGAGAGGAGAGAGGGGAGAGGGGAGAGGAGAGATGAGAGAGGAGAGAAGAGAGAGGAGAGAAGAGAGAGGAGAGAGAGGAGAGAGACTTTTTAGTTTTCTATACATTCATGTATATATGGATAATTATGTACATATTTATGGATATATTTACATTTACATTGCATAATATACATTTATTACATAATAAGTATATTAAATGCTATAAAATATGTTGGAAAATCAGCAAATTAGACCTCTAGATGGTTAAAATCTACAGTTACAGTATTTGGGAAATAACTGCAAGAGAGGAGAGAGGAGTATTTGGTAGAGGAGGGAGGAGAGAGGAGAGAGAGGGGGCTTGAGCATAAATATCTTGGAAAATTGTCAAATTAGACCTCTAGATGGTTAAAATTTACAGTATTTGGGAAATAACTACAATAGAAAACATTATGAATGTATGGCATTTAAGTATTGATAGTTTTTTACATAATTTGAACTCATATGGTATCTTGAGAGAAAGGAGAGAGGAAAAGAGGACAGAGGAGGGGAAATAATTGCACTCAAATGAAAAAAATAGATGAAGCTAGATATTCATCTATTTGTATATATCCAAAAGAAAACAGGGGTATTTGGTGAAATATTCTTTTATTCCATTCAATTTTCATTAATTTTATTTGAGTTGAAGTATTATTTACAATGGTTAGAATTTATTAACATTACTGCTCAATCCTTTATCCAACACCTACAATAATTCTTAGTAATAGTAGTGTAATGAGACTGAGTAATAATCTACACACACCTTGTTCACTCTGTATGCTGTAGCACATGTTTTTCCTTTAGTTATCTGCAGTTACTTCAATTGGATCTTATCCAGATGTTTTATAGTCTTTGCTGCTGCTGTGTTTTGTCTCAAACAGAAGTCCAAAGTAGGCATTGTGTCTACAAAATACAAAAAAATTGATTGTTACAATTGATTCATTTATTTTCATTGACTTTATCTACATATACATAAAGTAGCGAACAAACAGTTTGTGTGAGTATGAAACTATCTAGAGCATAAATACTTCTTTTAGTTATATATATTTACACTTATTATGTTTACCATACATGTAATCAGCGTTAATTTTTGATTTTTGTTTAAAAACTATTATTATTTCTGGTAAAAAACTACATTAGTTAAGTTTTAGAATCATATAAATGAAATTCGTGTCAATTTAGCATCTACTGCATTATATATTTACAATATTACTTTGTAAATATTAGTGAAAAAAATTATGAAATACCTGCGAGTAATTAAGTAATTCAGTAAGGAAATTGATTGGAATCGTAGTAATATTTTTCAAATACAACATTGCTTTGCAACGACTATTAATGAAAGCGATTATGAAATGTTGATGAGTAACTAAGTAATCTAGTAAGGAAAACTGATCGAAATCACGGTAATATTTGTTAATAGATACTTGCGACAGGTTTTATCAACGAAAAAGTCAAGCGATTTTCAAATGTTTACGAGTAACTAAGCGATTCAGTAGAAAAAACTAACAGAAATCACGCGATATCCGTTTTTGAAATATTTACGATAAACCAAATTGGGACATTGCTGTTATCAACCAAAAGATCAAGCGAGTATCAAATGTTTACGAGTAACTAAGTGATTCAGTTGGCAAAAACCGATTGAGATCATGTGACATCCGTTACAAATATTTACGTCAAGTTAGCAACGGAAAAAACAAAATATTTCTTAGAATATTCGCTATAGCAAGTTACGATAATTTTGTACTCGCTCTAAAGGTAAAGGTTTTCAGTCCATTTTTGGTCAGACCAAAATTTATGTGAGACGTTTTAGGCATTATTTCAGTCAACGTAATGTTACCAGTTCATTTTCACAAGTTTTTATTATTTATTTTAAAAATAAATAATTAGAGCTTTCTACTGGTGTTAAATTATTATTGATTGTTTTTTACCTTATCACCACTTAGAGCCAGATGATTTAATTAACTAAAGACAAATAATTATTTTAGCGTTTCTTACCTTGATGCTCTCCTAGTAGCTGTAGTAGATGATGCTTCTCCGCTTGCTGTTGAAGAACTGGATGCTTTCTATGTGAAAACAGTGGCTCTTAAATAGCTAAAGTTGCACTGATTAAACCCTATGAATCAGCATTTTTTCCAATGCTTTCGCGGGAATAAAAACTGTTTATTCCCGCGAAAGCAACGGTTTCCATTCGCGTGAAAATAAATTATTTATTCCCGCGAAAGCAACGGTTTCTACTCGTGTGAAAATAAATTATTTATTCCCGCGAAAGCAACGGTTTGTATTCGCCTGAAAATAAAATGTTTATTCCCGCGAAAGCAACGGTTTCCATTCGCGTGAAAATGAAGTATTGATTCCCGCGAAAGCTTTGGTTTGTATTCGCGGGAAAATAAAATTTCTATTCCCGCGAAAGCAACGGTTTCCATCCGTGTGAAAATAAATTATTTATTCCCGCGAAAACATTGGTTTGTATTCGCGTGAAAATAAAATATTTATTCCCGCGAAAGCAACGGTTTCCATTCGCGTGAAAATGAAGTATTGATTCCCGCGAAAGCTTTGGTTTGTATTCGCGGGAAAATAAAATTTCTATTCCCGCGAAAGCAACGGTTTCTATCCGTGTGAAAATAAATTATTTATTCCCGCGAAAACATTGGTTTGTATTCGCGTGAAAATAAAATATTTATTCCCGCGAAAGCAACGGTTTCCATTCGCGTGAAAATGAAGTATTGATTCCCGCGAAAGCTTTGGTTTGTATTCGCAGGAAAATAAAATTTCTATTCCCGCGAAAGCAACGGTTTCTATCCGTGTGAAAATAAATTATTTATTCCCGCGAAAACATTGGTTTGTATTCGCGTGAAAATAAAATATTTATTCCCGCGAAAGCAACGGTTTCCATTCGCGTGAAAATAAAGTATTGATTCCCGCGAAAGCAACGGTTTCCATTCGCGTGAAAATAAAGTATTGATTCCCGCGAAAGCTTTGGTTTGTATTCGCGGGAAAATAAAATTTCTATTCCCGCGAAAGCAAGGGTTTCCATCCGTGTGAAAATAAATTATTTATTCCCGCGAAAACATTGGTTTGTATTCGCCTGAAAATAAATTATTTATTCCCGCGAAAGCAACGGTTTGTATTTGCCTGAAAATAAAATGTTTATTCCCGCGAAAGCAACGGTTTGTTTTCGTCTGAACATAAAATGTTTATTCCCGCGAAAGCAACGGTTTGTATTCGCCTGAAAATAAATTATTTATTCCCGCGAAAGCAACGGTTTGTATTCGCCTGAAAATAAAATGTTTATTCCCGCGAAAGCAACGGTTTCCATTCGTGTGAAAATAAATTATTTATTCCCGCGAAAGCAACGGTTTGTATTCGTGTGAAAATAAAATATTTATTCCCGCGAAAGCAACGGTTTGTATTCGCCTGAAAATAAATTATTTATTCCCGCGAAAACATTGGTTTGTATTTGTGTGAAAATAAAATTTGTATTCCCGCGAAAGCAACGGTTTCCATTCGCGTGAAAATAAATTATTTATTCCCGCGAAAACACTGTTTTTTATTCACGCGAAAAAACAGTTTATATTCCCGCGAAAGCATTGGAAAAAATGCTGATTCATAGGGTTTTATCAGTGCAACCTTAGCTATTTAAGAGCCACTGTTTTCACACAGAAAGCATCCAGTTCTTCAACAGCAAGCGGAGAAGCATCATCTACTACAGCTACTAGGAGACCATCAAGGTAAGAGATGCTAAAATAATTATTTGTCTTTAATTAATTAAATCATCTGGCTCTAAGCGGTGATAAGGTAAAAACTAATCAATATCAATAATTATTTAACACTAGTAGAAAGCTCTAATTATTTATTTTTAAATTTTATGCTAGTTTGAGACAAAACGCTGTATATAAAGACAATGAAAATAAATGAATCAATTGTAACAATCAACTTTTTGTATTTTGTAGACACAATGTGTACTTTGGACTCTTGTTTGAGACGAAATGCATCAGTAGCAAAGACTATAAAACATCTGGTTAAGATCTACCAACAGCACACTTCTCCAACACAGCAAGAATTTCTTTCAAGATCTACCACCTACTTAGATGATACCAAACCAATGAAGACTCAAACTACATGAGTTTTGAAAACCAATGAAGACTCAAACTACATGAATTTTGAAGACAGCATACTTCTCCAACACAGCAAGAATTCCTTTCAAGATCTACCACCTATTTAGATGATACCAAACCAATGAAGACTCAAACTACATGAGTTTTGAAAACCAATGAAGACTCAAACTACATGAATTTTGAAGACAGCATACTTCTCCAACACAACAAGAATTCCTTTCAAGATCTACCACCTACTTAGATGATGCCAAACCAATGAAGACTCAAACTACATCAATTTTGCAGACAGCACACTTCTCCAACACAGCAAGAATTCCTTTCAAGATCTACCACCTACTTAGATCATATCAAACCAATGAAGACTCAAACTACATGAATTTTGAAGACAGCGTACTTCTCCAACACAGCAAGAATTCCTTTCAAGATCTACCACCTACTTAGATGATACCAAGCCAATGAAGACTCAAACTACATGAGTTTTGAAAACCAATGAAGACTCAAACTACATGAATTTTGAAGACAGCATACTTCTCCAACACAGCAAGAATTCCTTTCAAGATCTACCACCTACTTAGATGATACCAAACCAATGAAGACTCAAACTACATGAGTTTTGAAGACAGCATACTTCTCCAACACAGCAAGAATTCCTTTCAAGATCTACCACCTACTTAGATGATGCCAAACCAATGAAGACTCAAACTACATCAATTTTGAAGACAGCACACTTCTCCAACACAGCAAGAATTCCTTTCAAGATCTACCACCTACTTAGATCATATCAAACCAATGAAGACTCAAACTACATGAATTTTGAAGACAGCATACTTCTCCAACACAGCAAAAATTCCTTTCACAAGAATTCCTTTCAAGATCTACCACCTACTTAGATCATATCAAACCAATGAAGACTCAAACTACATGAATTTTGAAGACAGCATACTTCTCCAACACAGCAAGAATTCCTTTCAAGATCTACCACATACTTAGATGATACCAAACCAATGAAGACTCAAACTACATGAGTTTTGAAGACAGCATACTTCTCCAACACAGCAAAAATTCCTTTCAAGATCTACCACCTACTTAGATGATGGCAAACCAATGAAGACTCAAATAACATGGATTTTGAAGATAAGATGATAGCAAACCAATGAAGACTCAATGTTACACAACATTACTTTCTCTCCTGCTTAGATGATACCAAACCAATGAAGACTCAAACTACATGGATTCTACTTCGATGATGCTGAAAAAGAAAACTGTCCAGAACAAGAGCTCAAGAAGCTAATCTATAACTCAAGGCTATCATATCACTATAGGTGAGTTTTACTAATTTTTACCATAAATTAAACAAAATGCTGAATATATACATTTGACAAGTGAAAAAAGGACTTTTTTGGTGAAATTAGTGTATTTTTTACAACAAAATGCTGAATATATACATTTTTCAGGGAAAAAAAGGACTTTTTTGGTGTAAATAGTGTATTTTTTTACAACAAAAATGCTGAACATATACATTTTCTAGGTGAAAAAAGGACTTTTTTGATGTAATTAGTGTATTTTTTACAACAAAATGCTGAATATATACATTTTCATGGTAATTGTTTTAGATAGATGAAAGAGAATCAAAAACACTTGGTGAAAATAATGCTCAAGAAAGAACAAGTTGAACAATGTAACTTGGTGAGTTATTTCCCTTTTCTAATAATGTAAACTATCCAATGTAACTAGAACTATAATTCAAATTCATGTAATTATTTTATATTTTCGCTTAATCATTCTATACTAATGCATAACTTTTTTATTTTAGTTCATTACGAAATTAAAAGCACATAGAACAGAAGTCTTCCTTCCTAAGATATAACATCACTACATCAAAGACATCATTGTAAAGGAACAAACTATGCATTAACTGTTACTACTTTGTATTTATTACAAGTTGTAGTGCTTTGTATTACTTAGTATTTACTGACTCTAGCTATATTATATGGGGAGATTTTCCTTACTTATTATGTAATAAATGTATATAATCATATAATGATTCATTTTTAATCAATGTATTAATTCAATTTAGATATATCTCCTCTCTTCTCTCTCTCTATGTAGATATAAATATACCCATAAATATGCACATAATTGACCATATATACATTAATTGCTAGAAAACTAAAAGATTTCTCTCTCCTCTCTCTCTTTCTCTCTCAAGATACCATATGTATGTATGTATGTATGTATGTATGTATGTATGTATGTATGTATGTATGTATGTATGTATGTATGTATGAATGCATTGATTGTCATTACAAGTTGTATTGCTTTGTATAACTTAGTATTTACTGACTCTAGCTATATTATATAGGAAGATTTTCCCTACTTATTATGTAATCAGGTATATAATCATATAATGTTTCATTTTTGATCAAAATATTTATTCAATGTAGATATATCTCCTCTCTCTATGTAGATATAAATATACCCATAAATACGTACATAATTAACCATATATACATGAATGTATAGAAAACTACTAATGTAGTTTTTTTACCAAACAACAGTACATCAAAAACATTATTGTAAAGGTATATTATATAGGAAGATTTTCCATACTTATTATGTAATAAATGTATATAATCATATAATGATTAATTTTTGATCAATATATTTATTCAATGTAGATATATCTCTTCTCTCCTCTCTCCTCTCTTTCTTCCTCTCTCCTCTCTCTCTCCCTCTCTCCTCTCTCTCTTTCTTTATCTCAAGATACCATATGTATGTATACATTGGTTATCATTACAAGTTGTAGTGCTTTGTATTACTTAGTATTTACTGACTCTAGCTATATTATATAGGATGATTTTCCCTACTTATTATGTAATCAATGTATATAATCATAAAATGTTTCATTTTTGATCAATATAGTTATTCAATGTAGATAAAACTCCTCTCTCCTTTCTCTCTCCTCTCTCCTCTCTGTCTTCTCTCTCCTCTCTCTCAAGATGCCATATGAGTTCAAATTATGTGAAAAAAGTATCAAAACTTAAATGCCATACATTCAAAATCTAGCTGCCATATGAGTTCAAATCAAGTAAAAAAGTAATCAAAACTCAAATGCCACTTAAATGCCACTCAAATGCCACTCAAGTACCCCTCAAGTAAAATACAATATAAACTCGGCGAATTCATCCAACGCCGTAACCCATTGTCTCAACTCCAAGGTCAGATCCACAAAAAAACACTTGGTAGGGAGATCTGCTCATATATTACTACTCACCAGGAGTCTCTAAGAATCCTTTAGATCCTTAGATCCTAAAGAAGATGTTTGTGCGTTTATAGCCAAAGTTTCAGTCATTAACACGACGCATCAGCTGATGAGATCCGTTAAGCCAGCATTTGCTAAACAAGCTTTTTTCGCAAGAAAAAGATAATGTAAACATAAGTTTTTCAGTTGTGCAAAAACTTAATCAAAATCTAATATTCTTCAGCACAAATAAAAAAGTGACAACATGAGATTCGTTTCCACAAAACTTAAATTAAAATGTAGCATTCTTTTGAACAAAAAAACACCAATCTTTCACGCAGAGGAAACATTGAAAAAATATACTTTTTTTTGCGAGAAAATTTATAGGCATATAACTGAATATACACGATTGCATAACCTCTTAAGTATGTTCTGTAATGGATACATACTGCAATAGATTTGTGTAGACTGGGCATAAGCTGGAATATACACCTTCCAATGGAATGCAGATTGGCAGATTGCCAACAAACGCTTAAGGGAGAAGGGAGTCTCACATCCTAGCGGTCGCACCATTCTGGAGGACAGCCCATCACGACCAGTGTAGATCCATTAATAGGTTAGGAGAGACAAACAGATGCGAACAAATGTGTCAGTGTTTTCATATCACACTAAAGGATGAGCCAAGCTGATGGACTATGGATAACTGTTCATTTAAATATCATCTTTTATAACATATAGCAGTAGTAATATATGAGCAGATCTCCCTACCAAGTGGTAGGGAGATCTGCTCATATATTACTACATATAGCCCTTAATTGCATTATTGTGAGAGACTATTAGGAGCTTGTATGAATCAATTGACTTGTGTTGTGCTTTATATGTGGCTACTAGGAAACCTAGCAAGTATAGAAAAATAAATTTATTGCGAAATTATAGCTCATCTTGTTAGTTTGGCTGGTTGCCATATTGATAATACCGATAGTGCCAAGGGAAATATGAATTCGATTTTTTGGCTTTCAGTGTTACTTGTTGACACTATAATAGACAAGGCTTTTAGGCTAATTTCTCCAGAAGTGTTCATTTAAAGTCGAGTGTAAATCTTTTACAAGATCGTATTAAAAAACTTGACAGATATGTAATTTAGTTACATGTATAACTTTGGTGACAAATTACTTTACTCATTCGTGTTTAGTAGCCGGTTACATATCGAAACAGAAAACAAGATTTATTATTAACATTGAGTGAAAAAATGATGACTTCATTATCAAATGGTAAACAGACCATTTATTTTAAGGTTGAGTGTTATTTCACTGAAAATGAAGAGCCTCAAATAAATTCAAAGAGCTGGGAGACAATGACCCTAAACCAAGAAAGTTCTATATGTGATAGCAACTGGAGGTTTGCAAAGTTTGTAGTTGAATTGAATCAGCCAGAGAGAACCGAATACCGATGTTCTGTGAGTGGCGGATATGGTTTGTATAAATCAAACTCACAAGCTGTAAGAATGGGTACGTATACAATTGTATAGTTCTTCTATTGCCATATTAAACAGTGGTGGTTTGCTATTGCAGTACTCTAAAGACAAAATAATTAATTAGATTACTACTGAATTGGTAAAAATGATTTTGTGAATCCAGTATTTGGAATTTCAGCAACAAAATGCTCTATTTTTGCAATAACCACTGACAGTAAATGCTAAAGCTCAAAGCCCCAACCCAGTCTGATAATAAGCATATTTTTTAATTTGCCACCATGCCTGTATAAAGCTTTGACTTTGGAAATGATCTTTTCATCAGAAAGGACTAAACTTGAAAAGAAAACTTGAAAACCTAGAGAGTAAATTAGAAAAAAAGTTTCTCTTAAAGTCTTTAGTATCTTAATAAGCTATGTGGCATTTCCAAAAGATTTACATGATAAATATTAAGAAGAAAGATGAAAAAATAGCTATGCAGTCAAAACATTTGCTAAAAAAATGAACAATTGCTTGGAATTGTCAATAAAAAAAAACTGGCGATATGGCCAATGTCTTTTTTGGGCTGAACATTGTGTGCTAGTAAATTACAGGTATTCAAATAATCTTTATGAAATTAATTATTAAACATTGTATGTAATTTTTTTATAATTTAAAAAAATGCTAACATTGAGTTTAATAATTTTTCAATTATTTTTTTTCCAACCAGCTTACCCACTAGATAACACCACTCTTACTGCTGCCCTTCACCAACAACCGTTGCTGAAACCAATAGAGCTGAGTTTCTTCGGATCTGACATAAAGTTCATCTGTCGCTTTCAAAGTTCTGTAGAGAATCCCACAGCCAATTTTTCAGGGGCATACTTTAGATCCAGAGGTCCTGATATCACATGGAATGAAGAGGTAATCTTAAAGTAGTTTATTTAAAAAAGGTTTCAAACTAGCCGCAACTAGTGCTTTACTATAGTAAAAACATTGCAGTAAACTAATGATGTTTTGTTGCTGCGTAGAGTGGTATGAATGTACATAAATATATGTTCACTGCTGAAACTGACATGCACTGAAGCAGAAACTACTAAGTTTCCCAGCCTTTCACGCACCCGTTTTCTGCACACATCTGAGAAAATTTAAAAAGAGTGGAAAGCATACTAAATTAAAACTGTCTGGATTAAAAAGTTATTTTGTTTTTAGAATGTGGTTGGCTACATTTATTGAATGTTTCAACGCTCTAAGGAAGATAGTTTCGAAAAATATGTTTTCTGAATGAATTGTGCAAGTTTCCTAGCAAGTTTAGGAAACAAACTTTTAAACTAAAAAGTTACAATAAAATTGAAGTTAAAGCTGACTGGGCAAGCTTTCAAGATAAACTTTTTTACCAGACAGCTTCAATAATTTTTAATAATAACTTTCAACAAACTGTTTACAGGCAATGTGCTCAAGCTACTCCGAAGGAATCATACCAAAGCAAATGTCTAAACTGCTTAGGAATGATTCGGTTATCCGCTCTGATGATGGTATTTTCTGTGATCAACACATGATGTTTGCTACATTTGTGGCATCACTAAGTGGCAATTCCAATACAGAATATGGTTGCCTAGTTAACTACGAGACAGAGCGAGGAGAACGCACAATATTCCAACAGTCAAGTATCAATATAAGTATGCTCATCAAACAGTTTTAATGTTTATATTAATTTTTAAACATTTTTAAAGCAGTAATACCAAAGCTTGCTGAAAAGCAAAAAAAATGAGCAGTGTATATCTACTTCTATTGATTTATGTTAGTTGCACACAGTACTATTTCAGGTTTATTTTTAGGCAATATCAAAGTTTGCTTTGATGAATTATTTACCAATTGGGTGAGAAAATCTCCCCAAGCAAACTATTGTGGTAGATTTTGATGCAACAACCTTGTGAAAACCAACCTTCACATGCCCTTGCCTGCTAGAGGCGGTCTCTGTGATACAAAACAACCCTTTAGCGTAGTGTTGAAACAAGCAACAGGAGACCGGTTGTCCCTCTTGCCCACAGTGAAGCAAGAAGTGCTGCCTTCCCTGTACTACATATATGACTGGGCCGGTGGTGACCTTTTCTAGACAATGGTGACCTCTACCGGGCCGGTGGTGACCTTTACTAGACAATGGTGACCTCTACCGGGCCGGTGGTGACCTTTACTGGGCAATGGTGACCCTTACTGGGCAATGGTGACCCTTACTGGGCCGGTAGTAACCTTACTGGGCCAGCATCAAAAGAAGGGCATAATCTGAGAACTTGAGAATAGCCGTGAAGCTACGGAAGTACGAGTCTGTACAACATCTGCCTCCAAAAGACAGGAAAGATAGGCCTAGGACTTATCAGGAGTTGGGGGAGTACATCAGCAGACACTGACCCATTAACTCCATCACTTTATCCTTGGGCGCTAATTCTGTTTAATCATTTGCTATTATCGGTTCATTTGCTACTATTTTCAACCTTATATTGTCATTCGCTCAAATCACATCCTGTGCACATAATTGGTTACTGCTTGTGTTCTTTGCACATGGTTGGCTTATGACGATGCTAGTTTCCTGCGCTCCAGCCTACATAAGGCTGGAGCTTGACGATGTTGTGATGTCCTCTCCAGACAGAGGAAGAGTACTTGAGATTAGTGGGGTTCTGTGGTACCAACCAAGAATTCACCACAATTGTTGCAAAGAATAGCATAAATTGCTGGGTACTAAAAATGAGGCGAGCTGTTTTTAATCAAGCTTTGAAGTTAGCCTTTTGTTTACATCAAAATGAAATAAAAAAAACTGCGACATCTACGTTCCATGATAAAAAAATTGATGGTATTTCTCAATTGCTAGCAGCCAATTTAAGTTAAACTTTTAACCACAAGGATACAATTAAACAGAAGGCGAAGAGAAAATGTAACATAATTAATAACTATTCTAGCTTTTGATTATTATTAAAAGTTTTATTATCAAAAGTGTTATCGTTATTATCATTAATATCAATGTTATTGCTGTTAATATTATCATTTTCACCAAATTATTCTTGAATTTACCAAAAAGAAATACCTGGTAAACTATTTCGGATGGTTATGGAAAGTGTCGAAAAAATAATTACCCCTTATCTAGACTAGCACTGGTTCGGCTGCAAAATTTTTTTGTGCTGAATACAATATTTGACCATGCAACAGTGTGGAAATTAATGAGTAAATCACAGTACACACTAATCTTTGGTAATTGGAGTAATACGAATTCTAATGATTCTCTGCAAATAAATCAATTTTCATATGGTTTTAGTCTAACAAATATTTACTTGTGGCTCACAACCATAATTTCTAAAACATGGCATTTTTTTTCCAAAAAATCAAAAACTGAATGATCCATTGATCATCAGTCCAACCACCTCACAAGAGGCAACACAAAAGGATATTTTGTTTATATCACAAAATACTAGTAGGTTTTTAGTTTTGTTTTTGTCTAGTATTGGTTGGCATTTTTTGCATTGGCAGCTCTAAAAACTGTTCAACCGGTTGTTGCGTTGCCAGCATAAACACAGTTTGGAAAAATATGCCTCCCAGTACTGTGCATAATAACAGCCTATATTATGTCCATCCTGCTGTTATTAACATTGTTAATAAAATAAAGTCTATCTGCAGACATTTCTGAGTGTCACGATAACACTGTGTTGTAAACTGCAGGTTAATTGCTTAGTATTCTACTTCTGCTCAATAAGATATATTGATGCATTTTCATTTTGAGAAAAACATAATTATAAACAGGAGGAAAAAGCACAACCAAAATTGATTCCTTGACGGCGGTGCAGGAAAAATATTTTTTCCACCCGCTACAAAAACACAAATAAACATAAATTAATATTGTAAAGGACACCATCATTAGCAAACACCGTTGCTATGACAACATTTTATACATATTTTATTCTATTCCTATATTTTCTATATTTTACCACATGTATCACTACAAATTTCTATTCCGAGCATAAGTACCAATTATTATTATTCATTATTTATTTTCCACGAAGAATTATAAAACTATATTTTGGTGACTGTTGTGTAGCGTGGCTTACACTTCCTTTGTTCTACCTTTGTATATATTTTCCTGTATCATAATAATAAAATCAGAGTTGGCCTAACTCTCAGAAGCAATTTCACACTACACTGAACACGAAGAATAGACGCAAGCTGAAGATATACAGAACAACAACTTGATCTAGCCAACGATCGGTGCAGGCTAAGCTCAGTGGAAAGCGAACAGCCATTTTGACCCTTGCTGCGTATTCCCATAAGGCTTACGAAATCGAGTCCTTTGCATTCCACCAACAGTTCGGCTCCCGGTCAGTTCGCCCGAATAAGGTGGAGCTCAGTGGAAAGTGAGCTATTCACTTAGCCATCGCTGTGTATTCCCGGAGGGTGTACAGCATTGTGCACTCCATCCTCAAATCGGCCCTTACTGTCGACCTAGTAGATAACAAAATAACATACAAATAACAACACACTGCCTAACCTAAGATACATGCAATAATTTAGGTAGGTTTTACAGGTGTGTGCTACCACCCAGACGAAATTCCTGTATAATATATCTTTGATACAAAAACACTAACACGTGTGCTTGTCAGTCAAGGAAACCGCAGTCACAGTTGTGGCAGTTGGCTCCGTAGCATATTTTGAGTAAAAAGAAGCTAATAATAAAAATCGTTACACAACCTACTTTGAAAAAGTTAAGATTGCTACATTTCTTTTTTGTGCGAGTTAAAAGAACCATCTTGTATTTTCAGCCTACAAATACTACACGCCCACATTGAGTATTGAACATTCTAATGGATCACTACTTGACCCTATGTATGCTGATTACTTCTGGGTACCAATTATGTTTCGATGTGACTTCCCCAAGCCTCCAGCAAATATACACAATCATCACTCAAGTGAATACACAGTTAGTCTTCAGTCAAGGAACTCAAATCAAACATGGGGGAACGAGGTAACTTTATTATTGATTATTTGGATAAATATCTGTAATTTTTTTCATAGATACAATAAGTGCCTCAAACAAAGGACAAAAAATAATATATGTTCATGAGTCAAAACATCAGTATATGGAATTGAGCGTTAAATTAAATCATCATAAATATTTATTGGCAATTTTATATGTTGCTAAAAAATTATGGAGAAGCTAATTACCAATTTGTAATAAAATAAATGAAGAGAAAGTGAGAACTGTAGCACCACAAAATTTTTGTGAACGAGTTCTTTTTATATAACATATTTTTACTATGGTAACGGTCTCATAACATTTTTGAGACTATAAAATCAGTCCCTTAAAATGAAAAATTAGGCTAATTTCTTATCATTTATTTATTGTCGAAGTTCATTTGCAAGCTTCAAACAATATATATGCTTTCGCGGCGATCATTTTTCTTTCAGTAAGCTACTTGTATTTGAGCATCGAGATCCGAACGGTATAACAATTAATTAATTAACATAATACCAATTTGATTATTTTTCTTTGCATTTTGTTTGGAAATCATAGCGCAAAAATATTTTTAATCAGCTTGTAAAGTAATGCATCTGTTTTGCAGTATCGCAATTTCCATAGCTCGAAACTATTAAGCCTCATTGACCAAAACCTTGGACTCTAACCTAATCATCAACAAATAATTGTCCAAATTTAACGAGTCCACAACACTTTTACCTGTCTTGCGCAAAAATCAATCAGCCCAATCACCTCAACATTTTAAGTTTTAACGCGAGTTCAATTTTTAAGCTCGGAAAATGCCAACTGGCCTAAAAAGTGAAATAACTTTTATAAAATAAAAGTTCACTAAGATCAAATATTATTACATCTAATTTGAATCTAACCAATAGCACAATACAACGACCTCCGATGGACTAATGAAACTTTAAACCCTGATACCCACGTTTCCATAATTTGTCAATAGTATAAAATGAGCAGATCTAGAGTAACTGAATATGAAGCTGATGGGAAGAATGCAAGAAAATTTAACTTTGCTAATTTAGAATACATAGAAGGCTAAAGTCTTAAGGCTTGGCTACACAGGCCGATGTTTGGCATCAGACGGCCTTGCGATGGGCATGCCCGACACATCGGCACATCATGGGCGTTTTCGCTAGCATAACCAGCATGTTGATCTATGCCCGATGCCGAAGGCAAATCAGCGTTCTCTGATTGGTTGAAACAAAACATTTCCCCAGGCTCACCAAATTTAACCATTTACAACACATTTTCGTTATAATTTCTTGTCAACAACAAGCATCCACTTCAAGCTCAGAAGGAGGAACTTTTATGTTATAGAATTTGAACAGTGAATTAGTCCAATGAATTTATTTTACATGGCTAATGAAACAGGCGCAATTATTAATTTCAACATTACTGAGTACAATTATAACAATAATTAAAATTATTATCAAGTACAACAGTAAGATAAAAATAATCATTCATTATAAATGATGAATAATGACAATATCTTAAAGATTGAATAATAAATAAAACTAAAAGAATTATTGAAAGTAACTTTTTATTGTAAAAAAAACAGCCATACATCACAGTGAAATTATTTTCAATTTTTGTTGTCATTGTCACTTGTAACTTTTATATCAGGGAAATAAATAATTCGTTGTCGGAAATGAGACAAGCAAATACACACGCTCTGTGCCATATGATTGACTAGTTCGACCGCAGCTCACCAATGTGCTCTATTACATTGTCACGCTACATCGGCCTATGTAGCCACCTGCACGTCGTCACAATCCATTGCATAGGTGCATCGGCACCAAAAAAATTGATGCCGTGGCTGCCACGCGTTTAGCCTAAAGTGAGAAAAATGAACAATAAAACAATGGAACTCTGTAAGAAAAATATGATTCTTTTTGAGAAAGCTTGCGAATTTTGGCTTGAAACAAATTGTTATACAATTGTAAGGAAGGTTTTTATATAAATGTGAGAGAGGTTGTTATATGAATGTATGGTGGGTTGTTATGTAGCCCCCGGTAGCTCAGCATGCAGGGCCGGTGTTGCCCCCTGCAGGGCCGGTGTTGCCCCCTGCAGGGCTGGGATTGACTTCTACTGACCCGGTATGGTGACTCAAAGGCGGTCAAAGATGGCTGCCATAGCAGAGGACTTCCAAAACCAGCTAGGATCCTGCTCTAGAACAAGAACAGGAAATACCCTTCCTCGTATCAGCAGATATCAAGACCAAAAGCTAACCAGAGCCTTGGGACCCTGTAGGAAACTCTGATTGGACTGTAGGAGATAGGACTCCTCCTCTAGCCACTTGGCGCCTATCAAGTTTAAACCTTATTCTTTGCATGATTTGTCTGTTATTTATACATTTAACCCAATTGGTATAATCACTTCCTGTGCTTTTACTCTTATATGATTTTATTCTAATTACTTCCTGCCAGCTACCTATAAAAGGGCTGGAACTGTTCACATTCTTTGCATTCATTTACCATGTCTTGCCAATCACCCTAGTGGATTGCCACCCTAGGACTTTGGTTGTTGAGCAATAAAGTCAATATTCAAACCCCACTCTGTGTAGTTTGTTTTAGCAGTGGGCTCTGCCTATGCTGAATGATCCGGGTGTGTTTACCTAGGTGTCACTGTCGAGCAGCACAGTGTCCCTTCTGCAGAGAGGCATAATACTAGAGAATAATAGATATTCATAGAAACCAGACCGAAATCCATTACAGTATTTGTAGTTACCGTCAAGGAGTTATCATGACTTACACTAATAAGGTTATTCTCATCCTCCACAAAATATTCTACGTGGAGTTAAATGCTCTGTTAGCAAGTATAGGAAAATACTATCGATTTCTTATCAAATCACATCATTCTTACATTCAAACCAATGCTCACGCCAATATAACAACCCTGATCAAAATCAAAAATCCTGCCAACGTAACAACTTTGTCCAAATTGATAGAAGAAACAAGCATTTATAAAACAATTTAGTCGCATTAAAATTTCAAACATACACACACAGGCAAACACACATGCACAAACACACAATATTAGCTAAAAAAACTCTAACTGCCAGCGGTGCTGTCCAAACAATTTATGGCAACACAAATCTCTCAAATTGTTGCAATCACTATGTTCCCATGGTTCGAATTCGTTTGGGTTGAACTCATAAATCGTCCATTCGGGTCATGGAAATTGTGACTCATGCGAGTTGGTTCAGGTTCATTTGTGTTGGCTCAGTGCGGTTCTCAAACCATATTTGTTTGGGTTGAGCATTCATTAGGGTCATAGTAATCATTCATGTTAACGAATTCGAATTTTTCCGAGCTGCACTTTTGAGAAAAAAGCGTTAAACTGGCAATTTGGCTGTAAATCAGCTTTTGCTTATTTTCCAACTGCAGTTTTCACATTCAGAGAATAATAATCCTTTGCAAGCTTAACAACTGCTTTGTTATAAATTATTCACAATTTGTTCGGGAAACTGAATCATAGCTCTGTTTGATAAGTGGGTAAATTAACTTATTATTATTCTTATACTTACAGAAAAATTATCATTTTTTATTTTTTAGAATAATTGATTTATTTATTAATAATGATTAATCATCCTTTCTTATAGCTATCATTATATTTACTAATAATCATCTATAATTATAAACATTTGTTGCTTTTATTTTTGTTCATCTAGTTACTACTATTTACTAGTTTATGCTGTGAACATGCCACAAAGTTGACTCGTATTACTACTTCGTAATACTAGCGCAAATGTTTACTATCTCACGACGATAAAAAAATTATTGCACTTGCTACTTACTGCAAAGGAAGGAAAACTCCTGTATATGATTCAAAGTAGTAATATATGAGCAGATCTCCCTACCAAGTGTTTTTTTGTGGGGTCATAATCTGGGGTGATGCAATGGGTTACGGCGTTGAATGAATTCGCCGAGTTTATATTGTATTTTATTTGAGGGGTACTTGAGTGGCATTTGAGTGGCATTTAAGTGGCATTCGAGTTTTGATTATTATTTTACTTAATTTGAACTTATATGGTATATACATTTTGAATGTATGGCATTTAAGTTTTGATAATTTCTTTTCATAACTCGAGCTCATATAGCATCTTGAGAGAGAGGAGAGAGGAGATGTATCTAGGAAAATCACCAAATTAGACCTCTAGATGGTTAAAATCTACAGTATTTGGGAAATAACTGCAAGAGAGGAGAGAGGAGTATTTGGTAGAGGAGAGAGTATGTTGAGAGAGAGAGGAGAGATAAAAAGAGGAGAGAGGAGAGAGGAGATATATCTACATTGAATAAATACAGTGATTAAAAATGAAACAATATGTGAATATATACATTTATTGTGTAATAAGTAGGGAAAATCTCATACAATATAGCTAGAGTCAGTAAATATTAAATAATACAAACTTAGGAAGGAAGACTTCTGTTCTATGTACTTTTGATTCCATAATGAACTAAAATAAAAAGTTATGTATTAGTATAGAATGGTTAAACAGAAATTTAAAACAACTACAAACTCTTACTAAATAGCACTTTTTTTTATTAATTATTACCTTATCATCAAAAATTGACTGTTAATCGGATGTTTCTGTAGCTTGTCGTGTCTTACGTTGTTGAGTCCTTACCCTTCTAGCTTGTCTTTGAGCGGACTGTCGTTGCATGTTTCTTCTTTTTAGAGCAAGTTCTTTACGAGCACACTCGATAGAAATTGGTGTGTTTACCTGTTCTAGTTGATATTGTCGTTGTTGTAATACATAATGTAATCTCTGAATGTCTGATGTAACATCATTCCCTAAGAGCTTTAATGTTAGAAAAGATTCAGTTCGAAAACTATTTAGCTGCTCTATCAAGTCTTTCTGTATGAATTTACAATTGTTTGAGATAATTCGCACTCTCTCTTCAACTTTTTTATTGCATATGTTTTGTAGAAGTATCAAGTCCTCTTGAGTCAAAGATTTAGGCTGAGTTTCTGATTCTGTGTTGTTAACTATTTCCATTTTTGGTCATTGAATCTGAAAAAAACAAAAAAACAGATGATTAATTTTGTTCAGTTGTTTTAGTATAATAAATAATATATGAGTAAAAACCGTAATTTATTAAGTTTTTACCTTGATGCTCTTCTAATAGCTGTAGTAGATGTTGCTCCTCTGTTAGTCGCTGTAGAACTGGATGCTTTCTGTGTGAAAACTATGGCTCTTATATAGCTAAAGTTGTACTGATTAAACCCTATGAACACCATCTCGTGTCAATCTCTATGAATCAACATTTGTTCACGCGAAGGAAAGTCAATGCTTTCGCGGGAATAAATGAATTATTTTCACGCGAATACAAACCAATGCTTTCGCGGGAATAAATAAGCTATTTTCACGCGAATGGAAACCGTTGCTTTCGCGGGAATAAATAATTTATTTTCACGCGAATAGAAACCAATACTTTCGCGGGAATAAATAATTTATTTTCACGCGAATAGAAACCAATTCTTTCGCGGGAATAAATAATTTATTTTTACGCGAATAGAAACCAATGCTTTCGCGGGAATAAATGGTTTTATTTCCCGCGGATGAAAGTCAATGTTGTCGCGGGAATAAATACTTTATTTTCACGCGAATAGAAACCAATGCTTTCGCGGGAATAAATAATTTATTTTCACGCGAATAGAAACCAATGCTTTCGCGGGAATAAATGATTTTATTTCCCGCGGATGAAAGTCAATGTTGTCGCGGGAATAAATACTTTATTTTCACGCGAATACAAACCGTTGCTTTCGCGGGAATAAATACTTTATTTTCACGCGAATGGAAACCGTTGCTTTCGCGGGAGTAATTGGTTTCTATTCGCGTGAAAATAAAGTATTTATTCCCGCGAAAGCAACGGTTTGTATTCGCGTGAAAAAAAGTATTTATTCCCGCGACAACATTGACTTTCATCCGCGGGAAATAAAATCATTTATTCCCGCGAAAGCATTGGTTTCTATTCGCGTGAAAATAAAATATTTATTCCCGCGAAAGCAACGGTTTCCATTCGCGGGAAATTAAATCATTTATTCCCGCGAAGGCAACAGTTTGCATTCGTGTGAAAATAAAGTATTTATTCCCGCGAAAGAATTGGTTTCTATTCGCGTGAAAATAAATTATTTATTCCCGCGAAAGCATTGGTTTCTATTCGCGTGAAAATAAATTATTTATTCCCGCGAAAGCAACGGTTTCCATTCGCGTGAAAATACCTTATTTATTCCCGCGAAGGCATTGGTTTGTATTCGCGTGAAAATAATTCATTTATTCCCGCGAAAGCATTGACTTTCCTTCGCGTGAACAAATGTTGATTCATAGAGATTGACACGAGATGGTGTTCATAGGGTTTAATCAGTACAACTTTAGCTATATAAGAGCCATCGTTTTCACACAGAAAGCATCCAGTTCTACAGCGACTAACAGAGGAGCAACATCTACTACAGCTATTAGGAGAGCAACAAGGTAAGAAGCACTAAAATAATTATTTGTTTTTAATTAATTGAAACATCTAGGTTTTTGAATCTTAGTTTTTAAAAACAATCTTTTAATAAAACAATAATTTCAGTATATTTACATCATTAAACTAAGTTCTTTTACTTTTTGCAGGTATGATGACATCACACTCCAAAGCACTTCCTAAGCTCCATATTGAACCAACCACAGCTACCAACAACACTAACGCTATTTCCACTACAACCATCATTTCCACCACCAATGGTATTCACATTGATGATAAAAGATCCAACCCTAACACCTTTAATGATACATCTTCTCGCTCAAACACCAATACTCATGCTGATATAGCAATGAAACATCATGTAGTTTCAGCTGCCTCTCCTTTGAGTCCCACACCGGACTACACATATCTGCATGAGAACAGTGAAGTCAAACGAACGGAGGATATCAAAAAACCGACAGTGACATTATCTCGAGCTTCAATTTCCTTTTTATTCAGCAACAGCAAGAATAATACCGTAAACAAACTTAGAGAGTTTGAATTGCTCGAGATGGCTGGAATAATGACAGGAGCTATGCAGAAAGGAATGTTGGAAATCGGAAATTTTGTGAGTTTGTTGGATTTACCAATTCCTACGATATTGGAGGTTTTCGATGTTAATTACGTTGAAGATTATGGTATATTGGACTATGAATATGTTTTAAAAGACAATCATCGAATTCGAGTCAAGTCACTGATTGACAAAGAACTTACGGTGGAGCTACAGGAACTTGATCCCGGCTCTTCACAAATCCTAGTGTACATGGGAAAGCTAGAAGAAAATCAACCCGATCTGCGTATTGTAGGAGATAATCATCATCAAGGGCTAAAACAACGAGTTATAGCCAAAATCTTGAGAAAAAAATCATTGAAACAGTTGCAAGCATACTTTGATATTATCACTTTCGATAATATTCCTGTCAACACTCTTCTGACATTCACTAGACTTTCAGTTTGGAAAAATTTGAAGTCGAAGCAGCGAAAACGAAAACAAGATACATCACCTTTACGTATCACTCACACTGTCACTTACAGATACATGATGAATGACGGATCTTTGATGACTGGGAAGATTGTTGTCCCTCCTGAGAATGTTTTGAAGATCAAAAATCATGACTGTGGTATGATCCACTATAAAAGTACGATGACAACTGAAAGCGGCACAAAGAAACACATTCTCACGATTCTGAGTGTTGAAGAAGCTTTGATGCTTCTATCTACTTCAAGTGAAAAAGAAGGAATAGCTTTCAGACTTTCTCTATTTGATGATGCTGAGCTGATGAAAAGTTATGATGATGATGTTGCTGCTGATGATGCTGCTGATGATGATGATGATGACGATGATAACATTGATGCTTATACTGATGAAGAAGATGATAATATGACGGATGATGACTCTGAAAACAAAAAATTTGAGGAAAAAGATGAAGTTGTCGACAATGATAGTGAGAAAAGCAATGAAGATGACAATCACATTTCAAGCGAAGCTAGCAGGATTTCAATATCGGAAATTTAATTAAGGTATGTTAATCTTCACTAGTAATAAGTAACTACTAATAGCCGTATTTTTTCACCATAGTATAATGTAGTTGTTATAACGACATCTATGTATGCTTTTAGATAGAATACGTGTACAAGTGAATGACCGTCGACTCGCCAAAATCTATCAGCAACAACTCATGAACATTAAATTATATATTATTTGTATTGTGCAATAATTTGTATATATTTAGTGTAATAAAGTATTTTATTCATATTTAACATTAGTAATTTAGCCAATTTGTAAAACTTTCGGGGTTACAACTCTAAAATGTTACAAAATTTCAATGTTCCGACACAAAAATAAATATTTCAAGTTATCGTCTCATTTTTCAAAAATGTTAAGACAACTCCCATTTATAATTTCTAAACTTCGTTTTTGAAAAAATATGTAAAAGTTGTCGGCACATTGTGTCAAAATGGTAAGACAACTCCGCTTTTGCACAAAAAAATTGTGAAAAAATGTTTTATAATTTGTTTGAGAAACCAAAAACAGTAGAAGACTTTTTACAACCACAAGCATTATACTTTAGGTTTTACAGTTTTGTGAATTGGGTGTTGATAGTTTGTCACGATATGACATAATAATTAAGTAATTATAGTCTTTTTCATAACAATGCTATAGATTCAGTAATACAGATGTGAAATTTACTGTTTCATCACTTGGATGCAGTATGAAGGTAGTTGATGTAATATTTATTTTGTAATATTATGCAAAGTAATACAGTAAGAATGAAGCGTATGGAGTTCTCAACCACAAAACAAATAAAAATAATGCATTAGGTAAACTAATGACAGAACAATTCTACATGAAGTGTATACATATGAATAAAGTATTCATAAAAAACACAGACTATTGTCTGTATATATAATATATATAGAGAGTATTTATAAAAAAACATCCTATTAACTATATATTTTGTGGTAAGAAATTATAAAATAGGATAGTTGCATAAAACCTATTCCAGAGCCATGATAATATTAAAAAATATAGTGAAATAAAAATTTTAAAACTCACCTAAGAGTGCAGTTAATACAAGAATTTCTTCTTGAGAAAAATCTGAATTTTTTTGCATTTTCTGTCTAATAGACGCTAATTTCAATTTAACACAATCATTAAAACCCTTTTTTTTCAGTCCATCTTTTATATTCAAAATTAATTTCAGTGAAGTTATATCAATCTTTTGGCTTTGTTTTAAATCTACTTGAGTTTGTGGGTTATCTGTTGTATTAGATTCTAAAACACTGGTTTTTGGACTGCACTGTGAACTAGCAACAGAAATTAAGTCATTATTACTTTCTTCAGTTTCTGAAAAATCAGAATCTGAAGATATAAGTGCTCTCATTTTTTTACGCTGGGTTTTAAGTAAAAGCTTTCGATCTCCAGCAACCGGTTTTTTAGCTATTGCCAACCATTTACACCCTAATCCCTCAAAATCTAAATCGATATTTCCAGAAAAATAACCTTCTATTGGATAGAGATATACTAACATAAAATTTTTGGGAAAAGTAATGTTCATAACTAACTCAGAATATTTTTTATTAATAAATAAAACAAAATTATCATAACTAGCAATATCAACAACAAAAAACATTTTAGTTTTCAAAATACAAGTATGTTGCTGGAGTTCTCTCAAAGTTGTATGTGATTTTCCGCATAAACAATAAAAAATAAACAAGTGAGCAAAAAAATGTCTTGAAAGAACTCGGCCAGGCTCATGCATCTTCCCTAATTTAAACTTCTTACCACAAAATATACACGAAATACTGTCTTTTTTTTCTTTCAGTGCTTCGCTCAGAGTCTTTGTACAATACGATATCAATAATAACGAAAGCACTGAAAGAAAATAGCTTGTGTTTTTGTTATCGATATCTACAAGCAAAATAAACAAATTCTCATTATATATATAGATAACTGTCTTGAGTATGGTATATGTATATAAAGATAACGCATATCACTTACACTTGAAGCACTCCTTATCATCTTTTATCTCTCCATCTATAACACTTCTGTTTCTGTACTGCTCTAGCTGCAGGTTCTCTGCTTGAACTAAAATAGAAAATACGAATGTAATTATGTTAGTTTTTGAAAAATTTATTAAAATTGAATGAGTATGTAGTAAATAATATTTTTATCATACTTACATTCAAATGTGTGGCGATCATAGGAGAGAAATGATTCATCTTTCCCTATATAGCATGCACTTGCAATGAATCGTGTAGATGTTTTCTCTACAAAAATAACGTAGTAAATGTAGAGTCGTTATTATTTTACCTACAGAAAAATTTACATTTTTCATAATACAGAAAAATACTTACTCATAGCAATGTGCGTGGTAGGCTTGGTCTTTTTTGGCTTCTCCGTTTCCTTAAAACATTCTTCCAACCACCTCATTGTTTCATCATCGGTAGAGCTTAATAAAGCAATAAATCAAGATTGTGATTAATTAAAAACTCTATATAATACAGTTGAATAATAAAGTTTCAATAATATACTTACATGGCACTGAAATCTATTTCGTCTATATTTAGTTCTAATGCATCATTTGAGGTTGTAGACCTACAAGTAATATATATATATATATACATTTGTATAAATTTATAAATGTAACTGCAACAAAATTGTAAAAGATAGTATAAATAACTTACTCATTTGTTGTAGGGATAATGCTAGCCATTGTTGTTTTGCAGAGTAATACTTAGAATGAAGTATAAATGAAAACTGATACTGTTTAAAAAAATAGTTTCTCTTATATACAAAACATTGAAGTCATTTATCAAGATTAATTTGTAGACTGATTTTCTGATTATTACTATGATAAATGATATTGTTTTTTTAAAAAAGTGGAAGACGATTAGGAAGTTGGTTAAAAAAATAGGAAGATAGAGATTAAATAGATTAATAAGCTTAACCACCACAAACACTCCTGTAAACTGTCTTTCCATCTAGCTAAAATTTTTGAATGTAGAGCGTTGGATAAACAAATTTTACAACCTCTAGGTTGATACTCTTTTAAATATAACTAGCTAGGATGAAACTTACATTTCATTTGAATGACAACTCACATCCTTCAAACATATTTTTATAGCAACAATTTTCATATAGACACATCAACAGCAAAACAATGATGCGGTGTAGTTCCATCTTTATATCATCAGACAGTAAATTAATATGTGAGAGCTTCAATTATAGTTTACACCATTAAGTATGAGTTCGGAATGTAATAAAATACTTTACAGGTACTGATAGCATTTAATAACTAGTTCAATTGCAGTTTATTGATATACTCTACTATAACACACACTACCACAAACAATCATATAGACACATCATCAGCAAAACAATGATGTAGTGTAGCTCCATCTTTATATCATCAGACAGTAAATTAAAATGTGAGAGCTCCAATTATAGTTTACAACATTAAGTATGAGTTAGGAATGTAATAAACACTTTAAAGATATCTGATAGCATTTAAATATGTATATGTAACATATAACTCTCAATTTATTAGACAAAACAGCTTCCTAAAAATAGAAAATATACTATGTATGTTGATACATTATTTGTATTTCACACAAAAAACAATGAGATATTTTAAAAAAAGTAACAGTCTAACTAATAAAACAAGTGGATAAAGTCATGCTTTGCTCATGTTTTTTTAGACGATAGCGGAGATAACTAGGATTAAAAGTAAAACACAAATCCGTTTTGGTGGAAGGCTGTATCTATATTAACTAATATGTAATGAAACAATAAAAAACAGGAGATAGATGCAATCAAGTTCTCTTCCTTTTTAGGTTGAATTCGACCTATAATTCCATCATCTATGGATGTTTGTTGTTTTGTTTTAAATAGAAATAGCATGATAATAAATAGTGCTTAGGTGTAACTAATGACTTTTCTCGAGCGACACACTTGATATTAAAAAGATCAAAACATATAGGATTAAGCGAGATGATGATTAATGTCTTTTCTGGAATGAGTTTATTAGTAAAATGACACTTGCGGGGCACTTGCGTTATATTATAATTAATTACTTTTTAAAAATGAACTGGTAACATTACGTCGACTGAAATAATACCTAAAACGTCTCGCATAAATTTTGATCTGACTGAAAATGGACTGAAAACCTTCAAGGTGCGTAAAAATTATCGTAACTCGCTATAGCGGATATTCTAAGAAATATTTATTTTCTCGTTGGTAACTTGACGTAAAATATTTTGTAACGGATGTCACACGATCTCAATCGATTTTTTTCAACTTAAACGCTTAGTTACTCGTAAACATTTGATACTCGCTTGATTTCTTTGATAACAGTAATATCCCAATTGTGTTTATCGTAAATATTTCAAAAACGGATATTGCGCGTTTCAGTTGGTTTTTCCTACTGAATCACTTAGTTACGCGTAAATATTTGAAAATTGTTTGAATTTTTCGTTGATAAAACATGTTGCAAGTATCTTTTAACAAATATTACCCAATTGTGTTTATTGTAAATATTTCAAAACGGATATTGTGTGCTTCAGTTGATTTTTCCTACTGAATCACTTAGTTAATCGTAATTATTTTGAAAATTGTTTGATTTTTTCGTTGATAAAACATGTCGCAAGTATCTTTTAACAAATATTACCGTAATTTCAATCAGTTTTCTTTACTAGATTACTTAGTAACTCATCAACATTCATAATTGCTTTTATTAATAGTTGTTGCAAAGCAATGTTGTATTTAAATAATATTACTTCAATTCCAACCAATTTCCTTACTGAATTACTTAATTACTCCCCAGTATTTCATAATTTCTTTCACTAATAATTACAAAGTAATATTGTAAATATATAATGGAGTAGATACCCAGGGCTGATACTCCTTCAAATATACCCACCTGGCTAAGCCAACACTTAAAAAATGTACCCCTATCCACTTGGTTGTCAGTCCAGCCCACACCCCCTAAACACTTGGTGACCCGCATCCCACTGTATGATGTTAGCAGGGGTTATGAGCAAAAGAAATACTCTACATATACCTGAGTGAGTTTAAATATGCAACTGCATGCCAATTTAGTGCGTATTCTGGAATTGAGAACACTTTACAACAATAGAGTGTAGTATGTAACATGTAACACTTGGTTCATTGGGTAAAATATCCCCTAAAGTAGCAAATCCACTATGTGTGTACCTTGCACAAAAACACCCCCTAAAACTTGTTTTTAGGCTGAGCCTTATGGGTCTTTTTAGGGGGAGTATCAGCCCTGGGAGTAGATACTAAATTGACACAAATTTTTTTCATATGAATTTAAAACTTAACTAATGTAGTTTTTTTACCAAACATCAGTACATCAAAAACATTATTGTAAAGGTATATTATATAGGAAGATTTTCCATACTTATTATGTAATAAATGTATATAATCATATAATGATTCATTTTTGATCAATATATTTATTCAATGTAGATATATCTCTTCTCTCCTCTCTCCTCTCTTTCTTCCTCTCTCCTCTCTCTCTCCCTCTCTCCTCTCTCTCTTTCTTTATCTCAAGATACCATATGTATGTATACATTGATTGTCATTACAAGTTGTAGTGCTTTGTATTACTTAGTATTTACTGACTCTAGCTTTATTATATAGGAAGATTTTCCCTACTTATTATGTAATCAATGTATATAATCATATAATGTTTCATTTTTGATCAATATAGTTATTCAATGTAGATAAAACTCCTCTCTCCTTTCTCTCTCCTCTCTCCTCTCTGTCTTCTCTCTCCTCTCTCTCAAGATGCCATATGAGTTCAAATTATGTGAAAAAAGTATCAAAACTTAAATGCCATACATTCAAAATCTAGCTGCCATATGAGTTCAAATCAAGTAAAAAAATAATCAAAACTCAAATGCCACTTAAATGCCACTCAAATGCCACTCAAGTACCCCTCAAATGAAATACAATATAAACTCGGCGAATTCATCCAACGTCGTAACCCATTGCATAACCCCCAAGACCAGAACCACAAAAAAACACTTGGTAGGGAGATCTGCTCATATATTACTACTATTCAATTCAAATTATTGTGGTAGATTTTGGTGAATGTTCATAGTAAACTGGAAGTTTGCTCCACCATTTCTCCACTCAGTGCGCTGGCAATGCACCTACATTCATCGGTAAGATGCTGTACCGGTAGCAAAGCCATACTGTGCCGGTGGCACAGTATACAGGGCCGGTGCTGCCCTCTACAGGGTCAGTAGTGGCCTCTACAGGGCCAGTAGTGACCTCTACAGGGTTGGTATGCTGACTCAGGGCCGGTATAAGATGGCTGCCATAGTTGTGGACTTCCAAAAACCAGCTAGGACTTTCCATCAAGCCAGGAACCGAAGCTACCTAACTTAACGTCTGCGGTAACTAGGACCACAAGCTATCCAAAGCCTTGGAATCCTGTAGGACAGTCTGATTGGATAATAGGAGACAGGAATTTGCCCTTAGCCACTTGGCACCTTATTTATTTAACCCTTATTGACTGTATGATTGGTTAGTTATTTATATGTGCACTTGTATTGGCTTGACTTCTTCCTGTGCTCTTACTGTTATATACTGTATGCTAATTAGTTCCTGTGAGCTCTCCTATAAAAGGTGAGACTTTTGCCACAATCATTGCATTCATTCTCATGTCTTGCCACAAACACCCTAGAGGAATAAATACCCTCAGGACTTTGTCTTATAAGAAATATAGCCACTTACACAAGCACTACGCTGTATTGTTTGTCTGAGCCATGGTCTCTTGCTATACCAGGTAATTCGGTTGCCTGATACACAGTTGTCACTGTCGAGCAGCACAGTGTCCCCTTTGGAGAGAGGTATAATACTCGAGCCTAGTGGATGTTCGTGGTAACCAGACCGGAACCCATTATATTATCATAGCAACCGTCAGCAGTGCCAACCCGAATGAATGCTAGCCAGCTTAAATGAACGACCAATCCAAATGATTTCGCACCATAGGAACATGGTGATACACTAAGTTCCGATGGTGCGAATTCGTTCGGGTTGAACTCATAAATCGTCCATTCGAGCCATGAGAATGGTGACGCGTATGAGTTGGTTTGGGTTCGAGCCATGGGAACATGGTGATTACAAGCCAACAATAAACATTCATTCTTTACAACAATTCCTCATTTCAGACTTATACACAATTATTATATAACTTTGGTGAAACATCCATAACAAGTTACCTCAAACAGACTTGTTAGCTCTAAATATGCTAGTCTTACACTTTCTTTCTAATTTTTTTTTACTTTTCATTGTAGGATCACATCTTGTAATACCATAAGTTCACATTTCTCAAACTTTCACAGTTCTCTTCAAATTTTTCACATTTCCAAGTTTCACAGTTAGTTACTGGAGTTCTGCTCCTATGATACTTCTAAAACTCTGAATTTGGGATCAGACTATTATCACATCTACGACAGGAGGCACGTGTGGTCTAGTGGTTAAAGTGCTTGCACTTCAATCCTGGATCTGGGGGTTCGATTCCCAGCACGGTTATCTGTGAGCGAGATATTTGGCTTCCTATATGCTCTGCCTGGTCGGATATGGGCATAAAAATAACGTGATCCCTAGTTTGATTGCACTCTCCATAATAACTATGGAGTCATGCTAGTAAAAGATCCCCCTCTGCCTTTCCGGAAGAGTAGCCGGTAACGGCGGGCATGGGTATAGGGCGCTGCTCACGCAAGCTCCAAGCTTATGAGACCCGTCTTTAGGGTTGCCCACAAGGCACAGCTCAGAAAAACAGAAAAACAGAGCCTCAACAAAAAAACTTTGCGTAAAGATAAAGAGATTTTCCCTTACTATACTAATAGAAAGTAGGACCCATCGCTCAGGGGATAAAAAGTATCGAGGGCAATCTGTGTGTCAACCCTTTTTAAAAGAATGAGCATAAATTTCATGGCGTGAACCTTCAAACATACAGGTGAAATAAACTTGTGGGGGAGCTACGACATGAGGGTAACTAAAATTGCAAAAGTTACACGAGATCTGCTCCTGCTACTCTACTCATATCACAACAGTTGCACAGCCAATAATAATTTATTCAACTCAACTTTATTTAATTAGTAAAAATAGTAGTAACTGCTTAAAGTGTCTCAGCAGCTGAACAGCTTCAGGTTCTTTGAGCTCTGAAGTTATCAATTATTCGGTATTGTATTTTCAATCTCTTTTTTAATAGCTTTTTAATAGGTTATCCCTCAGCAAAATCTCGTGATTTTTGGTCTCCAGTTTCTTTCCTTGCCGTAAGTAAAACTTGAAGCTGCTGCAAGTAGTTTGGTGTGAAACAGTTACCTTGGTGGTAAAAATGTCATTTACATTCTACTATTTAGTTTAGATAGTTATTGTTTTAGAACTGAGCAAAAGTTGAAAAACTTTTGAAAGTTTTTTATGAAACCCATCAAATGGAAGGATATCAAATTTTCTGCCTGTCTTGTGAAATTATTTTGCTGAAAACCGTGTTCCTTAAATGATTTTGGTTCAATTTCAGGCTCAGTGCCTTTTGCAAATGGCACAGAAAACGGTTTCAGTTGCAACACCTGTAGTTAAGCGGGAAAAGTCTGCAAGGTTGTATGTGGTTGGTAGTGGTATCACCTGCGATAACAACTGGGAGTTTGCCCACTTTGAAATGCTAGCAGTTGAGGGTATCAGGGAAGAATACAGATGCCATGTGGAGGATGTTGAAAGGGAAACAGCATTATACTCATCTACTGAAATATTGGGTATGCTTTATATTACTAAATACCAACCTGGTGCTGAGCAATCGTTATTAGATTTGGCTATTTAATTTTAATTGAAAAGATATACTGCTGAAGAAGATTTATATTGACTGAATTCTTTGGATACTCATACATTTTGTGCCCAAAATGGCTTGAAGACAGTCCCGGTGTTTCACAGCGGCCATCCTGCATTAATTAGCTTTGTAAATGAGTGAACATTCATCACTTTTGTCAATGATTTTTGCCTGTTACTGCCATCCCAACACAGGGTAGCATGCAGCGCCTGCACTGGATGTTGCAAGACCACTATTGACCTTTGCGGGGCCATTATTGACCCTTTTCGTGCCAGTATTGAGGCTTGAAAGGGTAGTATTTGGTCATACATTGTCAACAAAAATGGCTGCCTAGCCAGATGGAAAGCTTGATCTTAGTTTGATAAATCCAGGAGGGCCTTACTACCACAACATGAGTCCACCACCAGCAGCTGCGTACATATGGCCTCAGGACCCGGTAGGAGATGGAACAGCTACCCTATAGACACTCAATATACTAACTCAGCCCATTACCACTTGGTGTTAATTTAATTAAATCACTTGTGTACAGTGTATAATTCTTTACTATATTTAGCCTTGTTTCATTAATTGTGATTACTACTTTCTCAACACTTGATTGGTCATGTTGCCTATTGACCATCTGTTTCCTGTAATTTAGACTATGGAAGGCTGAACTTTCTCATTATACATTGCACTTGCTCTCAGGTTACATACTGCTTCTGCTATTGTCGATAGCCACCCTAGAGTTGCATAGCATCAAAGCACTTGCTTCTTTATCAATACGACTGGTATTTTTCGAGCTAATGGCTGTAGTATAGGTAATCAAAGTCATTGAACAAATGGCATCAGCCATACCAACTGTGTCCCATCTGGTGAGAAGCGTAATACTTGATCTTTGGGTGTATTCTGTGGCAAACAAGGCCAGAATTCACTACAATGCTTTCTCATAAACAAATAATTATACGTAATTGTTTGTGAGATTTCAAAGTGCATATTAAAATGTGCCTAGTATTTTGTGATCAGTAAATGTACATATATTGACCTATATTATATACCTATACCTATAACTATACCTATACCTAAACCTATACCTATACCTATACCTATACCTATACCTATACCTATACCTATACCTATACCTATACCTATACCTATACCTATACCTATACCTATACCTATACCTATACCTATACCTATACCTATACCTATACCTATACCTATACCTATACCTATACCTATACCTATACCTATACCTATACCTATACCTATACCTATACCTATACCTATACCTATACCTATACCTATACCTATACCTATACCTATACCTATACCTATACCTATACCTATACATATACTGACTTAATGAGTACAGTAATTAGGATTGGAAAAAACAGAATTATTATGCAAAAACAAAAATTTCAAACCCAACAGTTGCTATCAACGGCGTTGAAAATTTTTTAATGCAACTCAAACAATAACATAATTTCATATCTGTAATTTTTTATTACAGATTTCTCAACATACAACCCTATATTTGTCGCTGAAGATTTGAATGGTTCGATCATTGAGTCTTTGAACACCGAGTACTTCGGGAAACCCATCAGGTTTTCTTGTAGCTTTGGCAAGCTTCCAATACATGCAAAACAAAGGTCCATCATCTCTCAGTTCTATACGGCAAGTCTCGAATCAAGAAACGTTGAGGGACAATGGGAATACGAGGTACTAATAACAAGATTTAGTATTTAAGATAAACGATGCAAAAAACTAAAAACAAAAACAATAATGGCTCCAAAATATCTTACCTCCTGTAAAACGGTTCAGCACTAATTAAAAATCACCTGCTTAAGAAAGTAATAGTTTAAGGAACATGTTAGTAGTAGTATATGAGCAGATCTCCCTACCAAGTGTTAATTTATCAAAATGTAACTGAGGAAAATTCCTTGCTCAATCCAACTTTGATAGATGTGATATTGATGGAGGTTTTGTCATATTTAGTCAAGCCTGAGCCCTTCTTCATCCTTCCCCCACCCTAAAACCCCCTACACCCATTACCCTATCAACTACAAAAGTTTAGGTGACCCCGGAGCCTTTCCCCCTTCAGTATATACACATACTTTCTTGAACTTAGGACATCGGCTATCGCGACCTTGTATAGACCTTGTATCTTATATATATATATACATAGTAAGCCTACCTTGGGTCACCAGGGCCTGTCAAGAAAGATGGCTGATAAAGAAAGCCTGGGACCCTAAGAGCTAGAAAACTTTCACTTTACAAAGACCGAGGCCATAAAAAGGCCAGGAACAGAGGTTAGAAGGTAGAGATGCCTAATAAGGAGTGGAATACTTCCAGTACCATCAAAAGAACGAGAAGAAAGCCCAGGGCCACTTTGCCATGGGCACGCCTCTCTCATTGGCTTGCTTTGTTATGATAAATTGTATTGCCCTTTTTGATTCACGTATGATTTGTATCATTATGTGTTATTGGCTCACTCCTAATAAAAACGTGAGTTTTACTGTCTCCTCCTATGAAAGGAACTCCTGCACATGAGGAGAGCAGAAGTCTATTGGATTTTGCGTATTAACTATGTTTTATTGCTAAATAGAACGATATAATAAAGTGATTTATTCGTACAAAAACTTTTTGTGATTGTCTGGGTGCGGACTCCGCAGCAGTTGATACATACTGCTTGGACTTCATAAATTTACACCTTATTAGTTTGTCAGATTGCCTTGCTGAGTTTTTTAGTGCTCTACCATATTAGGTACAACTCAGTGCTACTCGGCAGTACATAGGTGTTAATCGGAAAGTGGACACCACTTTCGATATTGCTTCACTAGGTAGAATCCAACTAGGTATAGCTGGGTATAGCTCGGTATAGCTCATTACAGCTTAGTGTGTTAATATACTGGTGAAACCAGGTACAGATTGTGGTCTCCCCAGCATTGTCCTTTGCAAGCTCTGTAGTAGTTTGAAAGTAAAAGTGAAAGTAAAATCCTTTACAATATACTGTAGCGGATTTTGGGGGCCGACCAAACGTCCACCAACAACACCTCACTCCAGAGGTCAACTTCCAACAGAGGAGTATAGCGACTCCACAACTGTTCTCAGAGCCCACGGCTCAAACGCACAACTCAATGTCTTGTTGAGTATACCATAGTTTATTATACAAGCTAACAGAGCACGGTATAATAACGGTAAATGTATTATGGTACTTGGCTCAATCACAAGCAGAATCCCAATACAATACAAAGAATAATGAGAAGTTTCTGCCTTTTATAGGCAGAACCGGAGAAAATATAGGCCCAAATAAGGGGGCAACAAATCAGCAGTGGCAGGAAGTAATTGCACTAATCAGAACATGAGATATAAGTAAGTTGATACAACATTGGCTAATATAGGGTTAAATATGCAAGGCGCCCAGAAGTAGGGGGCGGAGCTTATCAGTCAATCTTGCTGATTCATGATGGTGCAATGAGTAGCTCTAGTTCCTGGTCGTTATGGCTTGTGGTCCTTGGCTTTGGTCTTGTCTGAGGACAGCTACGCTGCAAAGCCGGGCTCCTGCATCTTTGGTATCAATTTAGGCTCTCAGGCTATAGTAGTTCTTCCCTCACCGACCCGTTATAGGGCCGGAGTAGCAATATATGAGCAGATCTCCCTACCAAGTGTTTTTTTGTGGGGTCATAATCTGGGGTGATGCAATGGGTTACGGCGTTGAATGAATTCGAGTAGTAATATATGAGCAGATCTCCCTACCAAGTGTTTTTTTGTGGATTGGACCTTGGAGTTGAGACAATGGGTTACGGCGTTGGATGAATTCGCCGAGTTTATATTGTATTTTACTTGAGGGGTACTTGAGTGGCATTTGAGTGGCATTTGAGTGGCATTTGAGTTTTGATTAGTTTTTTACTTAATTTGAACTTATATGGCATATAGATTTTGAATGTATGGCATTCAAGTTTTGATAACTTTTTTACATAACTCGAACTCATATGGTATCTTGAGAGAGAGGGGAGAGGAGAGAGGAGAGAGGAGAGATGGGAGATGAGAGAGGAGAGAGAGGAGAGAGATTTTTTAGTTTTCTATACATTCATGTATTTATGGTTAATTATGTACATATTTATGGCTATATTTATATTTACATAGAGAGAGAGGAGAGAGGAGATATATCTAAATTGAATAAATACATTGATTAAAAATGAATCATTGTATGATTATATACATTTATTACATAATAAGTAAGGAAAATCTCCCCATATAATATAGCTAGAGTCAGTAAATACTAAGTAATACAAAGCACTACAACTTGTAATAAAGACAAAGTAATAACAGTTAATGCATAGTTTGTTCCTTTACAATGATGTCTTTGATGTACTGATGTTATATCTTAGGAAGGAAGACTTCTGTTCTATGTGCTTTTAATTTCGTAATGAACTAAAATAAAAAAAGTTATGTATTAGTATAGAATGATTAAGCAAAAATGTAAAATAATTACATGAATTTGAATTATAGTTCTAGTTACATTGGATAGCTTACATTATTAGAAAAGGGAAATAACTCACCAAGTTACATTGTTCAGCTTGTTCTTTCTTTAGCATTATTTTCACCAAGTGCTTTTGATTCTCTTTTATCTATCTAAAAGCAAACAAAAAATACTTGCTTTATAAGTATGCTGTAATAAATACACTAATTACACCAAAAAAGTGCTTTTTTAACATGGAAAAACGTATATATACAACATTTTGTTGTAAAAACTACACTAATTACACCAAAAAGTCCTTTTTTTCACCTTTAACATGTATATATTCAGCATTTTGTTGTAAAAAATACACTAATTACACCAAAAAAGTCCTTTTTTCACCTGGAAAGTGTATATATTAAGCATTTTGTTGTAAAAAAATACATTATTTACACTAAAACAGTCCTTTTTTTACCTGGAAAATGTATATATTCAGCATTTTGTTGTAAAAAATACATTATTTACACCAAAACAGTCCTTTGTTCGCCTGAAAAATGTAGATATTCAGCATTTTGTTGTAAAATACACTAATTTAAAAAAAGTCTTTTTTTCACTTGGAAAATGTATATATTCAGCATTTTGTTTAATTTATGGTAAAAATTAGTAAAACTCACCTATAGTGATATGATTGCCTTGAGTTATAGATTAGCTTCTTGAGCTCTTGTTCTGGACAGTTTTTTTCAGCATCATCGAAGTATAATCCATGTAGTTGAGTCTTCATTGGTTTGGTATGATCTAAGCAGGAGAGGAAGTAATGTTGTGTAACATTGACTCTTCATTGGTTTGGTATCATCTTGTCTTCAAAATCGATGTAGTTTGAGTCTTCATTGCTTTGTCATCATCTAAGCAGGTGGTAGATCTTGAAAGGAATTCCTGCTGTGTTGGAGAAATATGCTGTCTTCAAAATCCATGTAGTTTGAGTCTTCATTGGTTTGGTATCATCTAAGTAGGTGGTAGATCTTGAAAGGAATTCTTGCTGTGTTGGAGAAGTGTGCTGTCTTCAAAATCCATATAGTTTGAGTGTTCATTGGTTTGGCATCATACAAGTAGGTGGTAGATCTTGAAAGGAATTCTTGCTGTGTTGGAGAAGTGTGCTGTCTTCAAAAATCCATGTAGTTTGAGCCTTCATTGGTTTGGTATCATCTAAGTAGGTGGTAGATGTTGAAAGGAATTCTTGCTGTGCTGGAGAAGTGCGCTGTTTTCAAAATCCATGTAGTTTGAGTCTTCATTGATTTGGTATCATCTAAGTAGGAGGTAGATCTTGAAAGGAATTCTTGCTGTGTTGCAGAAGTATGCTGTCTTCATAATCCATGTAGTTTGAGTCTTCATTGGTTTGGTATCATCTAAGTAGGTGGTAGATCTTAAAAGGAATTCTTGCTGTGTTGGAGAAGTGTGCTGTCTTTAAAAATCCATGTAGTTTGAGTCTTCATTGGTTTGTTATCATCTAAGTAGGCGGTAGATCTTGAAAGGAATTCTTGCTGTGTTGGAGAAGTGTGCTGTCTTCAAAATCCATGTACTTTGAGTCTTCATTGATTTGGTATCATCTAAGTAGGTGGTAGATCTTGAAAGGAATTCTTGCTGTGTTGAAGAGGTATGCTGTCTTCAAAATCCATGTAGTTTGAGTCTTCATTGGTTTGGAATCATCTAAGTAGGTGGTAGATTTTGAAATGAATTCTTGCTGTGTTGGAGAAGTATGCTGTCTTCAAAATCCATGTAGTTTGAGTCTTCATTGGTTTGGTTCAAAATCGATGTAGTTTGAGTCTTCATTGATTTGGTATCATCTAATTAAGTCGTAAATCTTGAAAGGAATTCTTGCTGTGTTGGAGAAGTATGCTGTCTTCAAAATTCATGTAGTTTGAGTCTTCATTGGCTTGGTATCATTTAAGTAGGTGGTAGATCTTGAAATGAATTTTTGCTGTGTTGGAGAAGTATGCTGTCTTCAAAATTCATGTAGTTTGAGCCTTCATTGGTTTGGTATCATCTAAGTAGGTGGTAGATCTTGAAAGGAGTTCTTGCTGTGTTGGAGAAGTCGACTGTCTTCAAAATTCATGTAGTTTGAGTCTTCATTGGTTTGGTATCATCTAAGTAGGTGGTAGATCTTGAAATGAATTCTTGCTGTGTTGGAGAAGTGTGCTGTCTTCAAAATTGATGTAGTTTGAGTCTTCATTGGTTTGGTATCATCTAAGTAGGTGGTAGATCTTGAAAGAAATTTTTGCTGTGTTGGAGAAGTGTGCTGTCTTCATCTTCATTAGCTTGGTATCATCTAAGTAGGTGGTAGATCTTGAAATGAATTCTTGCTGTGTTGGAGAAGTGTGCTGTCTTCAAAATTGATGTAGTTTGAGTCTTCATTGGTTTGGTATCATCTAAGTAGGTGGTAGATCTTGAAATGAATTCTTGCTGTGTTGGAGAAGTGCGCTGTCTTCAAAATCGATGTAGTTTGAGTCTTCATTGATTTGGTATCATCTAATTAAGTCGTAGATCTTGAAAGGAATTCTTGCTGTGTTGGAGAAGTATGCTGTCTTCAAAATTCATGTAGTTTGAGTCTTCATTGGTTTGGTATCATTTAAGTAGGTGGTAGATCTTGAAATGAATTTTTGCTGTGTTGGAGAAGTATGCTGTCTTCAAAATTCATGTAGTTTGAGTCTTCATTGGTTTGGTATCATCTAAGTAGGTGGTAGATCTTGAAAGGAGTTCTTGCTGTGTTGGAGAAGTCGACTGTCTTCAAAATTCATGTAGTTTGAGTCTTCATTGGTTTGGTATCATCTAAGTAGGTGGTAGATCTTGAAATGAATTCTTGCTGTGTTGGAGAAGTGTGCTGTCTTCAAAATTGATGTAGTTTGAGTCTTCATTGGTTTGGTATCATCTAAGTAGGTGGTAGATCTTGAAAGAAATTCTTGCTGTGTCGGAGAAGTGTGCTGTCTTCATCTTCATTAGCTTGGTATCATCTAAGTAGGTGGTAGATCTTGAAATGAATTTTTGCTGTGTTGGGGAAGTATGCTGTCTTCAAAATCTATGTAGTTTGAGTCTTCATTGGTTTGGTATCATCTAAGTAGGTGGTAGATCTTGAAAGGAATTCTTGCTGTGTTGGAGAAGTGTGCTGTCTTGAAAATTGATGTAGTTTGAGTCTTCATTGGTTTGGCATCATCTAAGTAGGTGGATCTTGAAAGGAATTCTTGCTGTGTCACATAAGTAGGAGAGAAAGTCATGTTGTTTTACATCTATCGTTGGTGTTGGAAGATCTTGACCACATGTTTATAGTCTTTGCTACTGCTGCATTTCGTCTCAAACAAGAGTCCAAAGTAGACATCATAACTACAAAATACAAAAAATTGTTAGTTACAATTGATTCATTTATTTTCATTGGCTTTATCTACATAGAGTAGCGAAGAAAAAGTTTGTGTGAGTATAAAACTATCTAGTAGAGATAAATTTATATCTAGGTTCAACTAGCATTGAATAATTATTATTATTTTGTTAATAATAAATAAGTAGAGTCGGCTACTTTACTAGAACTTGGACAAACACTTATTTTAAAAATGAATAATTAGAGCTTTCTACTAGTGTTAAATAATTAATGATAATAATTTACCTTATCACCACTTAGAGCCAGATGATTTAATTAACTAAAGACAAATAATTATTTTAGCAATTCTTACCTTGATGCTGGATGTTCTCCTAGTAGCTGTAGTAGATGATGGTTCTCCGCTTGCTGTTGAAGAACTGGATGCTTTCTGTGTGAAAACAGTGGCTCTTAAATAGCTAAAGTTGCACTGATTAAACCCTATGAATCAGCATTTTTTTCCAATGCTTTCCCGGGAATAAATAGTTTATTTTCACGCGAATAGAAACCGTTGCTTTCGCGGGAATAAATAATTTATTTTCACGCGAATAGAAACAGTTGCTTTCGCGGGAATAAATAGTTTATTTTCACGCGAATAGAAACCGTTGCTTTCGCGGGAATAAATAGTTTATTTTCACGCGAATAGAAACCGTTGCTTTCGCGGGAATAAATAATTTATTTTCACGCGAATAGAAACAGTTGCTTTCGCGGGAACAAATAGTTTATTTTCACACGAATAGAAACTGTTGCTTTCGCGGGAATAAATAGTTTATTTTCACGCGAATAGAAACCGTTGCTTTCGCGGGAATAAATAATTTATTTTCACGCGAATAGAAACAGTTGCTTTCGCGGGAATAAATAGTTTATTTTCACGCGAATAGAAACCGTTGCTTTCGCGGGAATAAATAATTTATTTTCACGCGAATAGAAACAGTTGCTTTCGCGGGAACAAATAGTTTATTTTCACACGAATAGAAACTGTTGCTTTCGCGGGAATAAATAGTTTATTTTCACGCAAATAGAAACCGTTGCTTTCGCGGGAATAAATACTTTATTTTCACGCGAATAGAAACTGTTGCTTTCACGGGAATAAATAGTTTATTTTCACGCGAATAGAAACCGTTGCTTTCGCGGGAATAAAAAATTTATTTTCACGCGAATGGAAACCGTTGCTTTCGCGGGAATAAACAGTTTTTATTCCCGCGAAAGCATTGGAAAAAATGCTGATTCATAGGGTTTACTCAGTGCAACTTTAGCTATTTAAGAGCCACTGTTTTCACTTAGAAAGCATCCAGTTCTTCAACAGCAAGCGGAGAAGCATCATCTACTACAGCTACTAGGAGAGCATCAAGGTAAGAAACGCTAAAATAATTATTTGTCTTTAGTTAATTAAATCATCTGGCTCTAAGTGGTGATAAGGTAAAGAATAATCAATAATCATTTAACACTAGTAGAAAGCTCTAATTATTTATTTTTAAAATAAATATTAAAAACTTGTGAAAATGAACTGGTAACATTACGTCGACTGAAATAATGCCTAAAACGTCTCGCATAAATTTTGGTCTGACCAAAAACGGACTGAAAACCTTTACCTTTAGAGCGAGTACAAAATTATCATAACTTGGTCAAGACAACGACATTTACCGTAAATGTCGTTGGTCAAGAGAACGACTCCATATCGTAATAGGAGGATAACTCCACAGTGCAACTAGTTGAGTTCTTCAACTAGTGTTAAATAATAATTTTAATCACTTACCTTAATACAGAAAGTCTCCTAGTAGTTGTAGTAGATGTTGATACTTCAGTCACTGTTGTTGGAGTGGATGCTTTCTGTGTAAAAGCGATGCTTCTTATATAGCTAGGTTGTACTAGGTACCGATTGACACGAGCTGATTCCAATGAAAAGCCTTTATAATATATAAGGTCTTTACGTAGAAAACTCACGCGAAAACTAAAAAAACATTCTTCGCGGGAGTTTTCCGTCTTATATGTTATAAAGGCTTTACGCAAAAAACTCACGCGAAAACCAAAACTTCTTCGCGGGAGTTTTCCTTCTTATGCGTTATGACAGCTTTATGTAAAAAACTCACGCGAAAACGGAAAAATAAAAAAAACTTCTTCGCGGGAGTTTTCCTTCTATGTACTATAAAGGCCTTGCGCGGAAAACTAACGGTAAAAAAAATTCCGTGAGTTTTCTGCATAAAGCCTCTATAACATAAAAGAAGGAAAACTCCCGCGAAAGAATTGTTTTGTATTTCCCGTTTTCGCGTAAGTTTTCCGTGTAAAGCCTTTATAGTACATAGAAGGAAAACTCCCGCGAAGAGAATTTTTTTACTGTTCAACATTTCGCGTGAGTTTTCCGCGTAAAACCTTTATGACTTATAAGAAGGAAAACTCCCGCGAAGAATTTTTTTTTCAGTTTCGGTTTTCGCGTGAGTTTTCCGCGTAAAGACCTGCTTATATATTATAAAGGCTTTTCATTGGAATCAACTCGTGTCAATCGGTACCTAGTACAACCTAGCTATATAAGAAGCACCGCTTTTACACGGAAAGCATCCACTTCAACAACAGTGACTGAAGGATCAACATCTACTACAACTACTAGGAGACTTTCTGTATTAAGGTAAGGAATAATAAATAACTATTTAACACTAGTTGAAGAACTCAACTAGTTGCACTATGGAGTTATCCTCATATTACGATATGGAGTCGTTCTCTTGACCATAGAAGTATCTCTCCTAGATAATTTTATGCTCATAGAACCTATCCTGTTTGCGCTCAAGATCGCAGTCTTTTGGCATTGATTGACAGAATTGTCGTAGGTCCGAGAGAAAAAATAGGTTAGCCTTAAATGACATCTTGAACGACAGGTTGATTTAGAACTTTACAGCCAAAAAATGATTACAACTTTCATTATTGTATTGTTTTACTTTATTATCAACATATAACAGTTATTATTCATTGTATTTAATATGAAAAATAATTTTTACTGATAATGATTATTATTCTTATTATTATTATTACTATTGTTAATATTATTGTGATTTCATTTGGTTTTCATTGTTACTTTATTGAATTTTGTTCAAGTCTTGTGATCTAAATAATAAAAGAATGATAAATATTTATTTACCACTAGTTGAAAAACTTACCTACTTGCACTATGGAGAAAATAGCCTCCTACAACCAAATCCGCTTGTGTTACAAACCCTGTCTTTGGATATTGATAAAAATGTTATCTTCTTTGTATTATGATTAAATAATAATAAATAGCTCACATTTTTTAAAATATTTCTTATTTTTTGTCTTTTTAGATTGGATAGTTAAGATGGCAATTTTTGTATTTTGTAGACACGATGCCTACTTTGGACTCTTGTTTGAGACAAAACGCAGCAGCAGTAAAGACTATAAAACATCTGGATCAGATCCAATTGAAGTAATTGCAGATAACTAAAGGAATAACATGTACTACAGCATACAGAGTGAACAAGGTGTGTGTAGATTATTACTCAGTCTCATTACACTACTATTACTAAGAATTATTGTAGGTGTTGGATAAAGGATTCAGCAGTAATGTATTAGCAAGCATTAGCAATAAACATAGACTTTTCAACAATGACATTAACCAAAAAAAATAGTATAACAAAGTCATGTTTGAGCTAATAAGTTGTTGCTAAGATGTTTGAATTAACAACTAGGTAGCTAAAATAAGTTTTTCATGAGGATCTCCTGACAGTTGTGATTCCTTGAGTGGTGAGCAGACTTTTAAATCTACTGTAGTTATCTTTTGTTGATCTTATTGAGTCTTTATCAGTTAGTACATCATGCAACAAATTCTTTGATAGCTTAGCGCTAAGCCATCTTCCCTTGAGTTTTATCCTGTCAGTATCCAGATCGTATTTTCCAGAATCTCTCAATTGATACAATATTTTTACACCTAACGCTTGATTGTCTTTACTAGCTGTCATGTCGGATACTTTCTTTTTAAACTCTTCTAATTGTTGCATCATTCTCTCCGAATCTCTATTGCTATCATCGTCAATTGTGTTTCTATCAAACGATGATGGTGAGAGCTTTGGTGTTTTAGCAGAGCTCCAGCTCTTTGGTTGCTTGTACTCTCCCCTAATCTTTCCAACATCACTCCGATAGGCTATATGGATTTTGAAGACAGCACACTTCTCCAACACAGCAAGAATTCCTTTCAAGATCTACCACCTACTTAGATGATACCAAACCAATGAAGACTCAAACTACATGGATTTTGAAGACAGCATATTTCTCCAACACAGCAGGAATTCCTTTCAAGATCTACCACCCGCTTAGATGATGACAAAGCAATGAAGACTCAAACTACATCGATTTTGAAGACAAGATGATACCAAACCAATGAAGAGTCAATGTTACACAACATTACTTCCTCTCCTGCTTAGATCATACCAAACCAATGAAGACTCAACTACATGGATTATACTTCGATGATGCTGAAAAAAACTGTCCAGAACAAGAGCTCAAGAAGCTAATCTATAACTCAAGGCAATCATATCACTATAGGTGAGTTTTACTAATTTTTACCATAAATTAAACAAAATGCTGAATATATACATTTTCCAAGTGAAAAAAAGACTTTTTTTAAATTAGTGTATTTTACAACAAAATGCTGAATATCTACATTTTTCAGGCGAAAAAAGGACTGTTTTGGTGTAAATAATGTATTTTTTACAACAAAATGCTGAATATATACATTTTCCAGGTAAAAAAAGGACTGTTTTAGTGTAAATAATGTATTTTTTTACAACAAAATGCTTAATATATACACTTTCCAGGTGAAAAAAGGACTTTTTTGGTGTAATTAGTGTATTTTTTACAACAAAATGCTGAATATATACATGTTAAAGGTGAAAAAAAGGACTTTTTGGTGTAATTAGTGTAGTTTTTACAACAAAATGTTGTATATATACGTTTTTCCATGTTAAAAAAGCACTTTTTTGGTGTAATTAGTGTATTTATTACAGCATACTTATAAAGCAAGTATTTTTTGTTTGCTTTTAGATAGATAAAAGAGAATCAAAAGCACTTGGTGAAAATAATGCTAAAGAAAGAACAAGCTGAACAATGTAACTTGGTGAGTTATTTCCCTTTTCTAATAATGTAAGCTATCCAATGTAACTAGAACTATAATTCAAATTCATGTAATTATTTTACATTTTTGCTTAATCATTCTATACTAATACATAACTTTTTTTATTTTAGTTCATTACGAAATTAAAAGCACATAGAACAGAAGTCTTCCTTCCTAAGATATAACATCAGTACATCAAAGACATCATTGTAAAGGAACAAACTATGCATTAACTGTTATTACTTTGTCTTTATTACAAGTTGTAGTGCTTTGTATTACTTAGTATTTACTGACTCTAGCTATATTATATGGGGAGATTTTCCTTACTTATTATGTAATAAATGTATATAATCATACAATGATTCATTTTTAATCAATGTATTTATTCAATTTAGATATATCTCCTCTCTCCTCTCTCTCTATGTAAATATAAATATAGCCATAAATATGTACATAATTAACCATAAATACATGAATGTATAGAAAACTAAAAAATCTCTCTCCTCTCTCTCTCCTCTCTCATCTCCCATCTCTCCTCTCTCCTCTCCCCTCTCTCTCAAGATACCATATGAGTTCGAGTTATGTAAAAAAGTTATCAAAACTTGAATGCCATACATTCAAAATCTATATGCCATATAAGTTCAAATTAAGTAAAAAACTAATCAAAACTCAAATGCCACTTAAATGCCATTCAAATGCCACTCAAGTACCCCTCCAGTAAAATACAATATAAACTCGGCGAATTCATCCAACGCCGTAACCCATTGTCTCAACTCCAAGGTCTAATCCACAAAAAAACACTTGGTAGGGAGATCTGCTCATATATTACTACTAATTCGCCGAGTTTATATTGTATTTTATTTGAGGGGCATTTGAGTGGCATTTGAGTGGCATTTAAGTGGCATTTGAGTTTTGATTATTCTTTTACTTAATTTGAACTCATATGGCAGCTAAATTTTGAATGTATGGCATTCAAGTTTTTGATAATTTTTTTACATAATTATATACATAATTCTAACTCATAGGGTATATATGTTGGAAAATCGCCAAATTAGATCTCTAGACGGTTAAAATCTACAGTATTTGGTAATTTTGACTCATATGATATCTTGAGAGAGAGGAGAGAGGGAAAGAGGAGAGAGGAGAAAGGGTAGCATTAGCCCTCTAGATGATTAAAATTTACAGTAAATTTTGTGTAATACAAAGTACTTTAACTTCATTTATTCACTTGAGACTACATATCATCAGCATTCGAGATCGAGTTTACATATAAGAATAATTGAATTTGTATACATCTAGAGAGGGAGAGAGGAGAGAGGTTAAAGGAGAGAGAGAAATAGAGAGAAAGAGAAGAGATATCTTGAGAGAAAGGAGAGAGAGGATACCATTAGTCCTCTAGATGATTAAAATTTACAGTAAATTTTGTGTAATGTAAAGTACTTTAACTTCATTTATCCGCTTGAGACCACATATTATCAGCATTCGAGATTGAGTTTACGTATAAAAATAACTGTGTTTGTATATATCTAGAGAGAGTGTTTAGAGGAGAGAGAGAGGAGACTTGAGCATAAATATTCCTGGTAAATTATTTATTTACAATATTATTTGTAATTATTAGTGAAAGAAATTATGAAATACTGGCGAGTAATTAAATAATTCAGTAAGGAAATTGGTTGGAAACGTAGTAATATTGTTTAAATACAGCATTGCTTTGCAACAATGATTAATAAAAACAATTATGGACGTTGGTGAGTAATTAAGTAATCTAGTAAGGAAAACTGATTGAAAATCACGGTAATATTTGGTAAAAGATACTTGCAACATGTTTTATCAGCGAAAAAATCAAACAATTTTCAAATGTTTACGAGTAACTAAGCGATTTAGTAGGAAAAACCAACTGAAACACGCAATATCCGTTTTTGAAATATTTACGATAAGCATAATTGGGATATTGCTGTTATCAAAGAAATCAAGCGAGTATCAAATGTTTACGAGTAACTAAGTGATCAGTTAGCAAAAATCGATCGAGATCACGTGTCATCCGTTACAAAATATTTTACGTCAAGTTAGCAACGAGAAAATAAAATATTTCTTACAATATCCGTTATAGCGAGTTACGATAATTTTGTACTCACCCTAAAGGTTTTCAGTCCATTTTCGGTTAGATCAAAATTTATGCGAGACGTTTTAGGTATTATTTCAGTCGACGTAATGTTACCAGTTCATTTTCACAAGTTTTAAAAAGTAATTAATTATAATACAACGCAAGTGTCACTTCACTAATAAACTCATTCCAGAAAAGCCGTTAATCATCATCTCTCGCCTAATCCTATATGTTTTGATCTTTATAATGTTATGTGTTATAAAGCCGCTCGAGAAAAGTCATTAATTTAACCTAAAAAGGAAGAGAACTTGATTGCATTTATCTCTTGTTTTTTATTTTTTGATTACATATTAGTTAAGACAGCTACAGACTTCCACCAAAACGGATTTGTGGTGTATCTCTAATTCTAGTTATCTCCGATATCGTCTAAAAAACATGAACAAAGCATGACTTTATCCACTTTTTTGTTAGTTAGACTGTTACTTTTCTTAAAATAACTCATTGTTTTTTGTGTGAAATACAAACAATATATCAACATACATGGTGTATTTTCTATTTTTAGGAAGCTGTTTTGTCTAATAAAACAAGAATTATATGTTACATATACATATTTAAATGCTATCAGATAACTTTAAAGTGTTTATTACATTCCTAACTCATACTTGACGTTGTAAACTATAATTTAAGCTCTCACATTTTAATTTACTGTCTGATGATATAAAGACGGAACTACACTACATCATCAATGTTTTGCTGTTGATGTGTCTATATGCGATGAACTGCAATTGAACTAGTTAATCACACATTATATTTTTGCTATAAAAATATGTTTAGAGGAAGCGAGTTGTCATTCAAAATGAAATGTAAGTTTGGTTCTAGCTAGATGTATCTTAAAAGAGTATCAATCTAGGGATTGTAAAATTTGTTTATCCAATGCTTTACATTCAAAGAATTTTAGTTAGGTGGAAAGAAAGTTTACAAGGGTGTATGTATGACTTAAGCTTATTAATCTATCTAATCTTTATCTTCCTATTTTTTAACCAACTTTTTAATTGACTTCCACTTTTTTAAAAACAATATCAGTTATCATAGTAATGATCAGAAAATCAGTCTACGAATTAGTTTTGATAAATGACTTCAATGTTTTGGTTTTGTATGAAAATCAGTCTACGAATTAATCTTGATAAATGACTTCAATGTTTTGTATATAAGAGAAAGTATTTTTATACTAAGCAGGATCAGTTTTCATTTGCACTAAGTACAATATTTCAAGTATAGTATTAGAACACAAAACTACAAAAAATGGCCAGCAATATCCCTACAAGAAATGAGTAAGTTATATTATACTATCTTTTACAATTTTGTTGCAGTTACATTTATAAACTTATACAAATGTATATATATATATTACTTGTAGGTCTACAACCTCAGATGATGAGCTAGAGCTGAATATTGATGAAATAGATTTCAGTGCTATGTAAGTATATTATTGAAACTTTATTATTCAACTGTATTATATAGAGTTTTTAAATAATTACAATCTTGATTTATTGTTTTATTAAGCTCTACCGATGATGAAACACTGAGGTGGCTGGATGAGTGTTTTAAAGATGATGAAGAGAAGACGGAAAAGAGCAAAGCTAGCACGCATATTGCTATGAGTAAGTTTTTCTGTTTTATGAAAAATGTAAATTTGTCTGTAGGTACAATAATAATGACTTTACATTTACTATGTTATTTTTTTGTAGAAAAAACATCTTCACGATTCATAGGAAGTAAACAATGTGTTGGGAAGAACGAAAACTTCCTGTACTATAAACGCAACACATTTGAATGTAAGTATGACGAAAATATTACTTACTACATACTCATTCAATTTATAAAAAAATTTTTCGAATTTTTTCAAAGAAATAGCATAACTACATTCGTATTTTCTATTTTAGTTCAAGCAGAGAATCCTCAATTAAGGCAATATAAGGAAGTAAGTCTTCTAGACGGAAATATAAAAGAAGATAGAGAGTGTTTTAAGTGTAAGTGACATGCATTATCTTTATATATATATATATACATATACCATGCTTAAGAAAGTTATCTATATATGATGAGAATTTGTTTATTTTGTTTGTAGATATTGATAACAAAAGCCCTAGGTATTTCCTTTCAGTGCTCACATTGTTATTGATAGCATATGGCACAAAGATGTTGAGTGAAGCACTGAAAGGAAACAAAAACAACGTCTCTTGTATATTTTGTGGTAAGAAGTTTAAATTAGGGGGATTGCATGAGCCTGGCCGAGTTCTTTCAAGACATTTTTGTGCTCACTTGTTTATTTTTTATTGTTTATGTGGAAAATCGCATACAACTTTGAGAGATCTTCAGCAACATAGTTGTATTTTAAAAACTAAAATGTTTTTTATTGTTGATATTGCTAGTTACAATAATTTTGTTTTATTTATTAATAGAAAATATTCTGAATTACTTATGGATATTACTTTTGCGAAAAATCTTGCGTTAGTGTATCTCTATCCAATAGAAGGTTATTTTTCTGAAAACATTGTTTTAGATTTTGAATTAGGGAGTAAATGGTTGGTGATAGCTAAAAAACCTGCTGCTGAAGATCGAAAACTTTTGATTGAAAACCAGTGTAAAAAAATGAGAGCACTTATATCTTCAGATTCTGATCTTTCAGAAACTGAAGAAAGTAATAATGACTTAATTTCTGTCGCTAGTTCACAGTGCAGTCCAAAAACCAGTGTTTTAGAATCTAATACTATAACAGTTAAACCTCAAACTCAAGTAGATTTAAAAGAAAGCCAAAAGATTGATGATAAGAAAATTGATTTAACTTCACTTAAATTAATTTTGAATATAAAAGATGGACTGAAAAAAAAGGGTTTTAATGATTGTGTTAAATTGAAATTAGCGTCTATTAGACAAAAAATGCAGAAAAACTCAGACTTTTCTCAAGAAGAAGTTCTTGTACTAACTGCACTCTTAGGTGAGTTTTAAAATTTTTATTTCACTATATTTTTTAATATTATCATGGCTCTGGAATAGGTCTTATGCAACTACCCTATTTTATAATTTCTTACCACAAAATATATAGTGAATAGGATGTTTTTTTTATAAATACTCTCTATATATATATTATATATACAGACAATAGTCTGTGTTTTTATGAATACATTTCATGTAAAAAATGTTCTGTCATTAGTTTACCATAGACTTTATGCAACTATCCTATTTTATAATTTCTTACCACAAAATATATAGTTAATAGGATGTTTTTTTATAAATACTCTCTATATATATATTATATATACAGACAATAGTCTGTGTTTTTATGAATACTTTATTCATATGTATACACTTCATGGAAAATTGTTCTGTCATTAGTTTACCTAATGCATTATTTTTATTTGTTTTGTGGTTGAGAACTCCATACGCTTCATTCTTACTGTATTACTTTGCATAATATTACAAAATAAATATTACATCAACTACCTTCATACTGCATTCAAGTGATGAAACAGTAAATTTCACATCTGTATTACTGAATCTATAGCATTGTTATGAAAAAGACTATGATTACTTAATTATTATGTCATATCGTGACAAACTATCAACACCCAATTCACAAAACTGTAAAACCTAAAGTATAATGCTTGTGGTTGTAAAAAGTCTTCTACTGTTTTGGTTTCTCAAACAAATTATAAAACATTTTTCACAATTTTTTGTGTAAAAAGCGGAGTTGTCTTACCATTTTGACACAATGTGCTGACAACTTTTACATATTTTTTCAAAAACGAAGTTTAGAAACTATAAATGGGAGTTGTCTTAACATTTTTGAAAAATGAGACGATAACTTGAAATATTTATTTTTGTGTCGGAACATTGAAATTTTGTAACATTTTAGAGTTGTAACCCCGAAAGTTTTACAAATTGGCTAAATTACTAATGTTAAATATGAATAAAATACTTTATTACACTAAATATATACAAATTATTGCACAATACAAATAATATATAATTTAATGTTCATGAGTTGTTGCTGATAGATTTTGGCGAGTCGACGGTCATTCACTTGTACACGTATTCTATCTAAAAGCATACATAGATGTCGTTATAACAACTACATTATACTATGGTGAAAAATACGGCTATTAGTAGTTACTTATTACTAGTGAAGATTAACATACCTTAATTAAATTTCCGATATTGAAATCCTGCTAGCTTCGCTTGAAATGTGATTGTCATCTTCATTGCTTTTCTCACTATCATTGTCGACAACTTCATCTTTTTCCTCAAATTTTTTGTTCTCAGAGTCATCATCCGTCATATTATCATCTTCTTCATCAGTATAAGCATCAATGTTATCATCGTCATCATCATCATCAGCAGCATCATCAGCAGCAACATCATCATCATAACTTTTCATCAGCTCAGCATCATCAAATAGAGAAAGTCTGAAAGCTATTCCTTCTTTTTCACTTGAAGTAGATAGAAGCATCAAAGCTTCTTCAACACTCAGAATCGTGAGAATGTGTTTCTTTGTGCCGCTTTCAGTTGTCATCGTACTTTTATAGTGGATCATACCACATTCATGATTTTTGATCTTCAAAACGTTCTCAGGAGGGACAACAATCTTCCCAGTCATCAAAGATCCGTCATTCATCATGTATCTGTAAGTGACAGTGTGAGTGATACGTAAAGGCGATGTATCTTGTTTTCGTTTTCGCTGCTTCGACTTCAAATTTTTCCAAACTGAAAGTCTAGTGAATGTCAGAAGAGTGTTGACAGGATTATTATCGAAAGTGATGATATCAAAGTATGCTTGCAACTGTTTCAATGATTTTTTTCTCAAGATTTTGGCTATAACTCGTTGTTTTAGCCCTTGATGATGATTATCTCCTACAATACGTAGATCGGGTTGATTTTCTTCTAGCTTTCCCATGTACACTAGGATTTGTGAAGAGCCGGGATCAAGTTCCTGTAGCTCCACCGTACGTTCTTTGTCAATCAGTGACTTGACTCGAATTCGATGATTGTTTTTTAAAACATATTCATAGTCCAATATACCATAATCTTCAACGTAATTAACATCGAAAACCTCCAATATCGTAGGAATTGGTAAATCCAACAAACTCACAAAATTTCCGATTTCCAACATTCCTTTCTGCATAGCTCCTGTCATTATTCCACCCATCTCGAGCAATTCAAACTCTCTAAGTTTGTTTACGGTATTATTCTTGCTGTTGCTGAATAAAAAGGAAATTGAAGCTTGAGATAATGTCACTGTCGGTTTTTTGATATCCTCCGTTCGTTTGACTTCACTGTTCTCATGCAGATATGTGTAGTCCGGTGTGGGACTCAAAGGAGAGTCAGCTGAAACTACATGATGGTTCATTGCTATATCAGCATGAGCATTGGTGTTTGAGCGAGAAGATGTATCATTAAAGGTGTTAGGATTGGATCTTCTATCATCAATGTGAATGCCGTTGGTGGTGGAAATGATGGTTGTAGTGGAAATAGCGTTAGTGTTGTTGGTAGCTGTGGTTGGTTCAATATGGAGCTTAGGAAGTGCTTTGGAGTGTGATGTCATCATACCTGCAAAAAGTAAAAGAACTTAGTTTAATGATGTAAATATACTGAAATTATTGTTTTATTAAAAGATTGTTTTTAAAAACTAAGATTCAAAAACCTAGATGTTTCAATTAATTAAAAACAAATAATTATTTTAGTGCTTCTTACCTTGTTGCTCTCCTAATAGCTGTAGTAGATGTTGCTCCTCTGTTAGTCGCTGTAGAACTGGATGCTTTCTGTGTGAAAACGATGGCTCTTATATAGCTAAAGTTGTACTGATTAAAGCCTATGAACCCCATCTCGTGTCAATCTCTATGAATCAACATCTTTTCACGCGAAGGAAAGTCAATGTTTTCGCGGGAATAAATGAATTATTTTCACGCGAATACAAACCAATGCTTTTGCGGGAATAAATATTTTAGTTTCACACGAATGAAAAGCATTGCTTTCGCGGGAATAAATGATTTTATTTCCCACGAATGAAAGTCAATGTTGTCGCGGGAATAAATACTTTATTTTCACGCGAATACAAACCGTTGCTTTTGCGGGAATAAATAATTTATTTTCACGCGAATAGAAACCAATGCTTTCGCGGGAATAAATGATTTTATTTCCCGCGAATGAAAGTCAATGTTGTCGCGGGAATAAATACTTTATTTTCACGCGAATACAAACCGTTGCTTTCGCGGGAATAAATAATTTATTTTCACACGAATAGAAACCAATGCTTTCGCGGGAATAAATGATTTTATTTCCCGCGGATGAAAGTCAATGTTGTCGCGGGAATAAATACTTTATTTTCACGCGAATACAAACCGTTGCTTTCGCGGGAATAAATAATTTATTTTCATGCGAATAGAAACCAATGCTTTCGCGGGAATAAATGATTTCATTTCCCGCGAATGAAAGTCAATGTTGTCGCGGGAATAAATACTTTATTTTCACGCGAATACAAACCGTTGCTTTCGCGGGAATAAATAATTTATTTTCACACGAATAGAAACCAATGCTTTCGCGGGAATAAATGATTTTATTTCCCGCGGATGAAAGTCAATGTTGTCACGGGAATAAATACTTTATTTTCACGCGAATACAAACCGTTGCTTTCGCGGGAATAAATAATTTATTTTCATGCGAATAGAAACCAATGCTTTCGCGGGAATAAATGATTTCATTTCCCGCGAATGAAAGTCAATGTTGTCGCGGGAATAAATACTTTATTTTCACGCGAATACAAACCGTTGCTTTCGCGGGAATAAATACTTTATTTTCACGCGAATGGAAACCGTTGCTTTCGCGGGAATAAATGATTTAATTTCCCACGAAAGCAACGGTTTCCATTCGCGGGAAATTAAATCATTTATTCCCGCGAAGGCAACAGTTTGTATTCGCGTGAAAATAAAGTATTTATTCCCGCGAAAGAATTGGTTTCTATTCGCGTGAAAATAAATTATTTATTCCCGCGAAAGCATTGGTTTCTATTCGCGTGAAAATAAAATATTTATTCCCGCGAAAGCAACGGTTTCCATTTGCGGGAAATTAAATCATTTATTCCCGCGAAGGCAACAGTTTGCATTCGTGTGAAAATAAAGTATTTATTCCCGCGAAAGAATTGGTTTCTATTCGCGTGAAAATAAATTATTTATTCCCGCGAAAGCATTGGTTTCTATTCGCGTGAAAATAATTTATTTATTCCCGCGAAAGCAACGGTTTCCATTCGCGTGAAAATAAAGTATTTATTCCCGCGACAACATTGACTTTCATCCGCGGGAAATAAAATCATTTATTCCCGCGAAAGCATTGGTTTGTATTCGCGTGAAAATTATTTATTTATTCCCGCGAAAGCATTGACTTTCCTTCGCGTGAACAAATGTTGATTCATAGAGATTGACACGAGATGGTGTTCATAGGGTTTAATCAGTACAACTTTAGCTATATAAGAGCCATAGTTTTCACACAGAAAGCATCCAGTTCTACAACGGCTATCAGAGAAGCAACATCTACTACAGCTATTAGAAGAGCATCAAGGTAAAAACTTAATAAATTACAGTTTTTACTCATATATTATTTATTATACTAAAACAACTGAACAAAATTAATCATCTGTTTTTTTGTTTTTTTTTCAGATTCAATGACAAAAAATGGAAATAGTTAACAACACAGAATCAGAAACTCAGCCTAAATCTTTGACTCAAGAGGACTTGATACTTCTACAAAACATATGCAATAAAAAAATTGAAGAGAGAGTGCGAATTATCTCAAACAATTGTAAATTCATACAGAAAGACTTGATAGAGCAGCTAAATAGTTTTCGAACTGAATCTTTTCTAACATTAAAGCTCTTAGGGAATGATGTTACATCGGACATTCAGAGATTACATTATGTATTACAACAACGACAATATCAACTAGAACAGGTAAACACACCAATTTCTATCGAGTGTGCTCGTAAAGAACTTGCTCTAAAAAGAAGAAACATGCAGCGACAGTCCGCTCAAAGACAAGCTAGAAGGGTAAGGACTCAACAACGTAAGACACGACAAGCTACAAAAACATCCGATTAACAGTCAATTTTTGATGATAAGGTAATAATTAATAAAAAAGTACTATTTAGTAAGAGTTTGTAGTTGTTTTAAATTTCTGTTTAACCATTCTATACTAATACATAACTTTTTATTTTAGTTCATTATGGAATCAAAAGTACATAGAACAGAAGTCTTCCTTCCTAAGTTTGTATTATTTAATATTTACTGACTCTAGCTATATTGTATGAGATTTTCCCTACTTATTACACAATAAATGTATATATTCACATATTGTTTCATTTTTAATCACTGTATTTATTCAATGTAGATATATCTCCTCTCTCCTCTCTCCTCTTTTTATCTCTCCTCTCTCTCTCAACATACTCTCTCCTCTACCAAATACTCCTCTCTCCTCTCTTGCAGTTATTTCCCAAATACTGTAGATTTTAACCATCTAGAGGTCTAATTTGGTGATTTTCCAACATATTTTATAGCATTTAATATACTTATTATGTAATAAATGTATATTATTCAATGTAAATGTAAATATATCCATAAATATGTACATAATTATCCATATATACATGAATGTATAGAAAACTAAAAAATCTCTCTCCTCTCTCTCCTCTCTCTCCTCTCTCTTCTCTCCTCTCTCATCTCTCCTCTCCCCTCTCTCCAAAGACTATGCATTGATTGTCATTACAAGTTGTAGTGCTCTGTATGACTACATTGTAAAGAAAAATACTATATATTGATTGTCATTACAAGTTGTAGTGCTCTGTACTACTTAGTATTTACTAACTCTAGCTATATTATACAAGAATATTTTCCTACTTATTATGTAATAAATGTATATAATCACATATTGATTCATGATTGTCATTACAAGTTGTAGTGCTCTGTACTACTTAGTATTTACTAACTCTAGCTATATTATACAAGAATATTTTCCTACTTATTATGAGTAGTAATATATGAGCAGATCTCCCTACCAAGTGTTTTTTTGTGGATCTGACCTTGGAGTTGAGACAATGGGTTACGGCGTTGGATGAATTCGCCGAGTTTATATTGTATTTTACTTGAGGGGTACTTGAGTGGCATTTGAGTGGCATTTGAGTTTTGATTAGTTTTTACTTAATTTGAACTTATATGGCATATAGATTTTGAATGTATGGCATTCAAGTTTTGATAACTTTTTTACATAACTCGAACTCATATGGTATCTTGAGAGAGAGGGGAGAGGAGAGAGGAGAGATGGGAGATGAGAGAGGAGAGAGAGGAGAGAGATTTTTTAGTTTTCTATACATTCATGTATATATGGTTAGTTATGTACATATTTATGGGTATATTTATATCTACATAGAGAGAGGAGATATATCTACATTGAACAAATATATTGATCAAAAATGAAAATTATATGATTATATACCTGATTACATAATAAGTAGGGAAAATCTTCTGGAGAGAGGGGAGAGGAGAGATGAGAGAGGAGAGAAGAGAGAGGAGAGAGAGGAGAGATTTTTTTTTAGTTTTTTATACATTTATGTATATATGGATAATTATGTACATATTTATGAATATATTTACATTTACATTGAATAATATACATTTATTACATAATAAGTATATTAAATGCTATAAAATATGTTGGAAAATTACCAAATTAGACCTCTAGATGGTTAAAATCTACAGTATTTGGGAAATAACTGCAAGAGAGGAGAGAGGAGTATTTGGTAGAGGAGAGAGTATGTTGAGAGAGAGGAGAGATAAAAAGAGGAGAGAGGAGATATATCTACATTGAATAAATACAGTGATTAAAAATGAAACAATATGTGAATATATACATTTATTGTGTAATAAGTAGGAAAAAAATTTAAAGTAATTACATGAAATTGAATTATAGCTTTAGTTACATTGGATTGTTTACATTATATAGAAAAGGGAAATAGCTCACCAAGTCACATTGTCCAACTTGTTTTTTGAATTAGAGACTATCCATCGTTAAAACACTCATCATTTTTTTTCAGCAACATATCCTGTCTCAAAATCATCAAAGTCTCCACATAGAAAATCTTCAAGTTCATCATCATCATCAATTTCTAATATTGTTTTGTTGTACTTTGCTTGATCACAATATTGTTTCCAATACATTCGACCGAGACAGTATGGAGAGCAAAATGAAAGATCGTATTCTGTCTTAAATTTTCCGTGTGTTGTTTTTCCTCTGTAGATCATCACACCTGGAGTATATTTGTTAGCTTCTGAAGCATATTTGTCTGGTATGACGAGCGTCTTCAACAGCGTTTCTCCACATTGTTCAATGCTATAACGGATACAAATTACATTCGACTGACCTCCTTTAAATCGATGAGGAACGAATCTATCAACAACATCTTGGTAAGGAAAAATAGCGCCGGGTTGAAAACTATTGAGGGTGTTGATGTTCAAGAAGCTTTTGAGCTGACATTTAGTCAATGTACTAAAATATAGTGATTCCTCTTCAGCTTTCTTTTTGCTTAGAGGATGTCTGCTAACACGTCTGACATCATACCAAAGAACGTTTTTATTTTTTGGTTTTCCCTTTCTACCCAAATATACAACGTTAAACGGAGGAGGGTAATTATCACAGTTGAAGTTTTTAGCTATTTCAACTGGACAGAGGAGTATTTTGGGCTCGAGTTCATTTATATCTGAAGGATCATGGTAGTGTACTTGAGAATATCTACACTTCTCCTTACTTGATGGATGTATCACACCAGTCACTCGCATAATGCTTGGGATAGGAAGATCTTCAAATGTTTTGCAAATCGGAACTTTTGGTGAGTCAATCACTTGAGAACCTTCAGACTTTTCTAATTCCCTAGCTCTCCTTTCGTTGAGACATTCAACTGTTAAATGAGTTATAGCTGCGCTCTCCATTGTTTGCTTATCAACGGAAGTAGTTTGTTTTCTCACTGTTTGTTTTCGTTTCCTTACTATTCGCTTTTTTGGAGCAGTTTTCCTTCTCTTAGGAGTTGTTTTGCCGTTTTTCATTTTATTTTCTGTTGGATATGGATCTGTGCTAAGGAGCTCTTCAGAAAGAGCATCCATAACATTCTAAAAATAAAAGGGTAATATTTGCATGAGTGGCTAAGAGTGTATTTATTACTTAGAGTGTCTTATATATATATATGTATTTATGCCAAAAGCGGTTAAGATCATAGAGTTATGGTAGATTGAGAATGTGCTTATTAAACTATCAGGATGTGGAGACAGACAACAAAGGATGCGTTCAAATATATATATATATGTATTTACTTAATATCATACCGCTTTTAACATCTAAATTGGTAAGAAATAAAATATAATAGTTTGAACATAACATCTAAATTGGTAAGAAATAAAATATAATAGTTTGAATAAAATATTGTAAAATAATAAAAAACAACTAAAAATTTTTCATAAATATGTATGAAACGCTTCCAACATTAATTCTAAAATACCTACAGAAGAGGATAGAGCTTTATCTATTTGGACATAATTATAAATATGCTTTCTGAATTTATAAAAAGTTTTTTTGTTCCATGTCATGTTGTATAATTTTTTGAAAACTATTTGATTCCAAGCACTTCTTTCAATTTCTTTTAAAAAATCATTAATATTAACGACTTCCACCATCGACAAAACGATTTCGAAACCGTTTTTTATAATGTCATCAAAACGTTCTGTAGATATATCACGTTTCTTACAACACATCCCCATACTCATCATGTGTTGAGTTATACAGAATATTATAACTTGAAATGTCAAACGTTCTACAGCTTTTTTTTCAACAACATCATTATTTATCACATAGTTATGATATATTTCTGGAAGGAAGTCCTTTAAGTAGATTGGATTTGTTGTTGCGTTGTTCTAAAATACAAGCGATAATTAGATAACTAAAATAATTAAAGGTGTTCAACAGGTGTTAAATAGTATTTTTTATTAATTCTTACCTTTTCATCAGGCTGAGATTCTGACTTTAGATACAATGGTTGACTTTCTACGACTTGAGTATTCATTCTGAAAAAAACAGAAAAAATTGATTCAATTCTTTATAACCAATTTAAAGATAGATATGTCATAAAGCCTTCAAATAGTTGTGTTAGCTAGCGGAAATATTTGAGTTTAAGTTTTACCTTTATGAAGAGAGAACTCTTAGTAGTTGCAATGGAAGATGTAGTAGATAGATGTTGCTCCTTTGCTCACTGTTGTTGAACTGGATGCTTTCTGTCTGAAACCGTTGTCTCTTATATAGGTGAATGTGTGAAAATAAATATTTCATTCCCGCGAAAGCATTGGTTTGTATTCGCGTGAAAATAAATTATTTATTCCCGCGAAAGCATTGGTTTGTATTCGCGTGAAAATAAAGTATTCATTCCCGCGAAAGCAACAGTTTCCATTCGCGTGAAAATTAAATGTTTATTCCCGCGAAAGCATTGCTTTGTATTCGCGTGAAAATAAAGTATTCATTCCCGCGAAAGCAACAGTTTCCATTCGCGTGAAAATAAAATGTTTATTCCCGCGAAAGCATTGGTTTGTATTCGCGTGAAAATAAAGTATTCATTCCCGCGAAAGCAACAGTTTCCATTCGCGTGAAAATTAAATGTTTATTCCCGCGAAAGCATTGGTTTGTATTCGCGTGAAAATAAAGTATTCATTCCCGCGAAAGCAACAGTTTCCATTCGTGTGAAAATAAAATGTTTATTCCCGCGAAAGCATTGGTTTGTATTCGCGTGAAAATAAAGTATTCATTCCCGCGAAAGCAACAGTTTCCATTCGCGTGAAAATTAAATGTTTATTCCCGCGAAAGCATTGGTTTGTATTCGCGTGAAAATAAAGTATTCATTCCCGCGAAAACAACAGTTTCCATTCGCGTGAAAATAAAATGTTTATTCCCGCGAAAGCATTGGTTTGTATTCGCGTGAAAATAAAGTATTCATTCCCGCGAAAGCAACAGTTTCCATTCGCGTGAAAATAAAATGTTTATTCCCGCGAAAGCATTGGTTTGTATTCGCGTGAAAATAAATTATTCATTCCCGCGAAAGCAACAGTTTCCATTCGTCTGAAAATTAAATGTTTATTCCCGCGAAAGCATTGGTTTGTATCCGCGTGAAAATAAAGTATTCATTCCCGCGAAAGCAACAGTTTCCATTCGCGTGAAAATAAAATGTTTATTCCCGCGAAAGCATTGGTTTGTATTCGCGTGAAAATAAAGTATTCATTCCCGCGAAAGCAACAGTTTCCATTCGCGTGAAAATTAAATGTTTATTCCCGCGAAGGCACTGGTTTGTATTCGCGTGAAAATAAAGTAATCATTCCCGCGAAAGCAACAGTTTCCATTCGCGTGAAAATTAAATGTTTATTCCCGCGAAAGCATTGGTTTGTATTCGCGTGAAAATAAAGTATTCATTCCCGCGAAAGCAACAGTTTCCATTCGCGTGAAAATTGAATGTTTATTCCCGCGAAAGCATTGGTTTGTATTCGCGTGAAAATAAATTATTTATTCCCGCGAAAGCATTGGTGTTCTTCCGTAGAAACAATGTTTCATTAATTTAACCTTATGATAAATGGCATGATTTCAGCTATATAAGAAGCACTGTTTTTACACAGAAAGCAGTCACTTCGACATTAGCAACTGAAGGAGCAAGATCTACTACAACATCATCTACTACAACTGCTAGAAGGACTTTTCTGTTTGGAGGTAAGTCAACTTGATTGAGTATAAATTTAATTTTTATCGATTTAGATACTAATAGTGGTATGATATTGAGTAAATATATATATATATATATATATATATATATATATATATATGTATATATATCTTCAAATTGGTTTGAAAAAGAAATCATAACATGGATTTTTACTTTATCTTTTAGAATGTCGACACAAGTCATATCAAAACAACTGAAGAATAAAGAATCAAAACCTTCACAAGATAAGGTGATTGATGACAATGTACTTCTTCAACGCACTATGATCCCCTTTCAAAGCGCCAGTCTGAATACTCTGGCAACTCTCATCATCAAAAGCGCCTCTCTGTTAAGTACTCTATCTCCAGCTTCCAGAAGAAACATTGAAAACATAGTCAAAGTTGAAGATTTACCAATACCTACAGTTATGCAGGTGTTAACCGTTGAGCTCCATGATGAAACGAACTGCACCATCATATACAACTATAAAAAGGATGGAAAGGTAGTTAGAGTGAAGAGCACTATTCCATTAGCAGCGGGATTACTTGTCAATGAAGCTTCGCAAATAAGACCACTGGTTTTGATCTACATGGGTGTTGAAAAGACTGGAAAAGCAATTTTTCGTGCTGCTACAGAAACAGGAACTACTTTGAGGTGTAAGAATGTGTTTGATGTATTACCAGAAAAAAGTATGCGACAAATCAATGCTTATTTCGAGGTAGCTAATCTTCAGGATTTCCCAACAGATAGTGTCATATGTTTCCAAAACCCTGAAGTTATAACAAAGTCTGACAGGCGATGGAATGGAAATGAAGAGACTCTTCTAGTTCAATACAGAAGTGTTGTAGATGAAGAATTACTGATCGGAGATATGCGCATTCCTCATCAAATAGCTTCTGCTGTGACATCGGAGAGATTTGGAGTGATTTTGTTCAAGGGCCTGAGTCGAAACGCAGACAATTCAATTTTCTACAACATCAGTGTACTCGCAGCTCATCAAGCCTTCGTCCAAGCCTCGGAACTGGCTGATAATCCAAAATCTGAGGATTTTCTCAACCACTTCGATGATGCTGAAAAAGAAGACTGTGGAGAACAAACTCTCGAGAAGCTAATCTATAACTCAAGGGATTCATATCACTATAGGTAAGTTTTATTAATTTTTACCATAATTTTAAAAAGTTGATTTGTGAAAATTTAGTGTATTCTTACAATGAAAAACCCCTTAAAATGATAAATTTGTGAACATTTTTGTAAAAAATTTTTAAGTTATATATATATATATATTTCGAATTAAAAAAGGATTTTGTTGTATCATCAGTGTTTTTTTTTACATAAAAGCTGGAAAAATAACAAAAGGTGATAATTATTTTACAAAAATGTTCAATTTTTCACATAAATGATCAACTCATAACCTTTTTTGTAAAACATTTTTAAATTATATATATTTCGGATTAAAAAAAGGACTTTTTTGTGTAATCAGTGTATTTTTTTACATAAAAGTTTTAAAAAATAACAAAAGGTTATAATTATTTTGCAAAAATGTTTAGTTTTTCACATAAATGATCAATTCATAAACATTTTTTGTAAAACATTTTTAAATTATAGCTATTTCGGATTAAAAAAGGATTTTTTTGTGCAATCAGTGTATTTTTTTTACATAAAAGTTTAAAAAAATAACAAAAGGGTATAATTATTTTACAAAAATGTTTAGTTTTTCACATAAATGATCAATTCATAAACATTTTTTGTAAAACATGTTTAAATTATATCTATTTCGGATTAAAAAAAGGACTTTTTTGTGCAATCAGTGTATTTTTACATAAAAGTTTAAAAAATAACAAAAAGGTTATAATTATTTTACAAAAATGTTTAGTTTTTCACATAAATGATCAATTCATATACATTTTTTTTGTAAAACATTTTTAAATTATATATATTTTGGATTAAAAAAAAAGGGTTTTTTGTGTAATCAGTGTATTTTTTTAGCTAGAAGTTGAAAAAAAAATCACACCAAATGAAAAAAAAGGACTTTTTCGTGTGTAATCAGTGTATTTCTTTTACATAGAAGTTGAAAAAATAACGAAAGTTTATATTTATTTTACATTAATTTTAATCATACTATACTAATACATCATTTTTTATTTTAGTCCATTTTATCGTAAAAAGAAAACAGAGTAAAGAACTTTCCCTAAGAAATATTGAGCTGAATGATGTAACTCAGTGAGTTATTTTCCTGTTATATATAAAATGTAAACTATCTAATGTAGCTAAGAGTAAAATTTAAATTCGGTAAAATTTATTTATATAATGAATAACTTTTGTATTTTAGTCAATTATTGGATCACAGAGAATACGGAATACAAGAGTTCCTCCCTGGGTCTAATAATATACCAGAAGAATATCGAGAAAGATATTGTTCAAGAAAAGCACTTTGTAACCATTGATATCGTAAGCTATAGTAGTTTGTATTACAGAAAATTTACTATAAAACAGTTTTATGAATGTAAAAACTAGATATGGTATTTTCTATTACAATTATTTACTTGTAAATTTTATTCATCTAGAGAGGTAATTTGGTGATTTTTTGACAGTTTTTAAAAAAGTTAAAAAGTACAAAAAAAATCAAAAAATATCGAAAACTGTATATTTCAATGATTATTTTTTAAAAAGTAAATTTTATTCATCTAGAGAGGTAATTTGGTGATTTTTTGACAGTTTTTAAAAAAGTTAAAAAGTACAAAAAAAAATCAAAAAAATATCGAAAACTATATATTTCAATGATTATTTTTTAAAAAGTTCAAAAAAATGTAATAAAGCTCTGTTTTGAAACATAAAAAATTTAAAAGGATTGTGTAGGATAAAATTCTCACTCAAAAAATTATTGAAAATTGAATGAAATTAAAAAATATTTTCCCAAATACCATGAAAAACTCTATATATATATACATTGTTTTTAAAATAATATCGAAAACTATATATTTCAATGATTATTTTTTAAAAAAATAAAAAAATTTAAAAGGAAGGTGTAGGATAAAATCCTCACTCAAAAAATTATTGAAAATTGAATGGAATAAAAGAATATAAAGTGAAAATCGCTATATATATTTATTTTTTTTAAAATAATATCGAAAACTGTATATTATAATGATTATTTTTTTAAAAAACTGAAAAAACAAAAAAATTTGTAATAAAACCCTGTTTGTTTTAAAACATAAAAAATTAAAAAGGAATGTAATAAAAGAATATTTTACCAAAATACCTCATTTTTTTTTGTAAATATCTAGTAAAAATTTCTGAAATATTGTTGGTAAAATTTACTGGAAAATGGTTTCAAGTGTGTCAAAGACTAAATATGATGTTTTCATTGAAATGTTTATTTTCAAAAGATCCAAATAATAACATTGAATCAATTAGTTAAATTTAACAGTCAAATTCTTTTTTATCAAAAAGTTGAAAAAACAAAAAAATTTGTAATAAAACCCTGTTTTAAAACATAAAAAATTAAAAAGGAATGTAATAAAAGAATATTTTACCAAAATACCTCATTTTTTTTTTGTAAATATCTAGTAAAAATTTCTGAAATAATGTTGGTAAAATTTACTGGAAAATGGTTTCAAGTGTGTCAAAGACTAAATATGATGTTTTCATTGAAATGTTTATTTTCAAAAGATCCAAATAATAACATTGAACCAATTAGTTAAATTTAACAGTCAAATTCTTTTTTATCAAGTAGGCTTAATGTTTCTATTGTGATTAATTCTCGAATATTGTAAACTTGAACTATCTAGAGGAGTAATTTGTCGATTTTGATGTGTTTTTTTAAAAACAATTATCATGTAATACCACATACTTCAGTTCTAATTCGTTTTGAACAATTTCATGGGAGACAAAGAATAAAAAAGTTACATTGATTTAGTTTTTAGAATTAAAGTTGCTATCAAAAATGGATTGTTCTTCTTTAAAAAAAATGATTACGTAATACTACATGCTTCAGTTCTAATTCGTTTTTAGAATTGAAGTCGCCATCGAAAATGGTTTGTTCTTGAATGGGTAAATCCATAGCCTCCTCCTCCTCATCATGACAAAAGCTTTCTGATGGTTGCGTTTTGAAAAACAAATTGCATTGTTTTAGTTTTCCGAATTGAAATTGCCATCGAAAATGGTTTGTTCTTAAACGGGAAAATCCATAGCCTTCTCATCATCATGTCTAAGTTTTCTACCCCAATATCTCCAACCTCTCAGAGATAGGAATTGTTCTGTTTAAAAAATAATGGAAATTGTATATATAAATGATTGTTTTTGAAAAAAATGGTAAATTTTTGAAAAAAATTCAAAAGGAAAATGCAGGATAAAACCTTCACTCAAGAAACTAATTTTGTATGATAGGGTGCTTACCTAATAATAAGAAAATAATAAATGATTTATATTTAAACAATTATTGAAAGAATTAATGAAAATTGAATAGAATAAAGGAAATATTTTACCAAATAGTCTGTTTTTTTTGTAAAGATATACAAACAGATAAAATTTAACCATTTAAAGGATGATTTCTTTTTTTGCAAAAAAATAATGAAGATTTAATGAAATGAAAGAATATTTTACCAAATACCTTGTTTTTTTTGTAAATTTATACAATTAGAATAAGAAAATAGTGAATAATGTATATTTAAGCAATTATTGAAAAAATTAATGAAAATTGAATAGAGTAAAGGAAATATTTTACCAAATACCCTGTTTTTTGTAAAGATATACAAACAGATAAAATTTAACCATTTAAAGGGTGATTTCTTTTTTGCAAAAAAAAATAATGAATATTTAATGAAATGAAAGAATATTTTACCAAATACCCTGTTTTTTTGTAAATTTGTACAATTAGATGAAATTTAACCATTTAGAGGATGATTTGTTTTTGTAAAAATTAATGAAAATAGAATAAATCGAAAAAATATTTCACCAAATACCTCTTTTTTGTAGATGTAAACAAATAGATGAATATCTAACTTTATCCATTTTTTTTCCATTTGGGATCATGTTTTGAAGGTTTTCAAGATAGTTTTTAGTAAAAGCTTATGCATTGATTGTCATTACAAGTTGTAGTGTTTGGTATTATTTAATATTTACTGACTCTAGCTATATTATATGAAATTTTCCCTACTTATTGCACAATAAATGTATATATTCACATATTGTTTCATTTTTAATTACTGTATTTATTCAATGTAGATATAATGAGTCGAATTACAAAAAAATATCAAAACTTAAATGCCATACATTCAAAATCTAGATGCTCTATGAGTTAAAGTTATGTATATAATTATGTACAAGATTATCAAAACTTGAATGCCATACATTCAAAATTTAAAAGTTCAAATTAGGTAAAAAAATAATCAAAACTCGAATGCCACTTAAATGCCATTCAAATGCCACTCAAGTACCCCTCAAATGAAATACAATATAAACTCGGCGAATTCATCCAACGCCGTAACCCATTGTCTCAACTCCAAGATCAAATCCACAAAAAAACACTTGGTAGGGAGATCTGCTCATATATTACTACTATTATGTAATAAATGTATATAATCATATATTGATTCAATGTAGTTATATCTCCTCATTCTTCTCTCCTCTCTCTCTCAAAATATCATATGAGTTTGAGTTATGTAAAATAATTATCAAAACTTGAATGCCATACATTCAAAATCTAGCTGCCATATGAGTTCAAATTAAGTAAAAAAATAATCAAAACTCAAATGCCACTTAAATGCCACTCAAATGCCACTCAAATGCCACTCAAATGCCCCTCAAGTAAAATACAATATAAACTCGGCGAATTCATCCAACGTCGTAACCCATTGCCTCAACTCCAAGATCTAATCCACAAAAAAACACTTGGTAGGGAGATCTTCTCATATATTACTACTGGCCGGTAGTGGCACTGCAGGGCCGGTAGTGCATGCTGCAGGGCCAACAGTGTGTGCTGCAGGGCCGGTGGTACCTCTGCAGGGCCGGCAGTGAATACTGCAGGGCCGGCGGTAAATGCCGAGGGCCGGTAGGGTTTCTGCCGGCTTACTTGTTTGTGTTCTGGCTGTGCCAGGCTCTGTTTAGGCATGCCTGACACCCAGCAGTTGTCAGGGGGACCTTGCGCAATGATAATGGTCACAAAAATCCACCACAATACTGATAGTGAAATACAAAAAGCGCAGCCTAAGTAGCAACAGCCAGTCAAGTAGTCAGCGCATGGCTGAACTCCTCCGGAACATACTACAGCCAGTTAGAGGTAAGGGAAAGCTTATACTTCACATAATAGAAAACCAGAGCTGGCTTGAATACCATTATCATCAATGTTGACTGTTCACTTGTGCATATATATAGGTAGTTAATTTTCTCAGCCCAAGGCTTCAGAGGCGCTTTGTCTATCTATACACTCCAAGGAAATGCCTTTTGGTAAATATAAGAAGGACCCCGTGTTCAGATACTGGAGGCCGATCAAGCAACTTATACTGTGCTGGTGTAGGTTTTGCCACTAATAACGGGGGAGTAGCGGGTTCTATTTAGGGCAGTGTTAGAGGGAAACTGCAAAATTTACAGCGGGACAAGAACTGGGTTAAAAAACAAATAATTTTTTGCACTATTCTGCAATTAGATTTTCCCCCTACAAGACAAGGACTAGAAAATTGCTTTAAAAGTATTAATGCTAGGCAAGTGCGGTAGTTGTAGGTTAATCATGGGCAGTAGAAATCGGATGATGAAATAATCGAGTATATGAATTATATGCTAAAACAATGTCTACTAAAAAGTGATAGTATAATACAAATGTAGATAAACAATCTACAATATGTATATTCGTCAAAATCTGTTACGCAACAGCTTCACTTTGCTTCACAAACCACAAAAAATTGTATAATTTAGTATATTTATGTTACAAAAAACCCTAATGAGCATAAATAGCAACAAAATGTAGAGTACAATGAAATACTGTAGTGCTTTTTGCTGCTACTTGGCCACAACTGCTACTCTGCTTGTCTACTTGCGATTCTGCGACTAGCTATATAAGGCACCAACAAGACAAATCTTGAAGTTTGAGCCTTATTACAAAGAATAAAACTGAGCTCTCTGGCTCAGTCCCTCATGTTTATACAGAAATATAATATATACTACATGATATAGAACCAATCAGATTACATGATAACAATGAAACATATAGCAAATCGCTTAAGCATAGCGCTTATTTACTGTCTTATTGGTCCTTGACAGGAATGGAGGCAGGCTCCTGTCCGACCTTCGACCCTCTAATACCTTGCTTAAATTGTCAAGAATCGTCTTCTCTTGATACCGTTAGGGGAGACAACTTGTAATCTATTCTGTCATTCTCCACTAGTAATTATTGCCTGCTACAACTATCTCACCTGGTGCCACCTGGTGACTCATCAGCAAATTCTTCCACTATACCTCAACAAAACTTGTCACAGCAGTGAGATGTTATAAAACAGTCAGCGATGAAGATTATTTTGTGCTGCTGACAACCAGTGTTTGTTCTACGAGGGCTCACTCTGTGGCTGCTTTTTATACTGACTTTTTTGACTTCATGCCAACAAAAAGTACATGAAGCATATCCGAGCTCTTCTGGTACAGCTACATAAATATAATCAAGTTGTAGCCATTCTTCTCAGTATAGTGGTTTGGGAATAGGTAAAGGTAAAGATACGAACAGGTTCACAAACTTATAGACTCGTAAATGCTTCCCACAATTATACTCATCCATAAATAATGTAAATTAGTGCTCTAATACACAACCAGCATCTCTATGAAGCTCAAACTTGATTGAATTGGTCCAAAAACTCTTCATAAGAAATTTCAACATGACCTGTTACTGCAAACTTGTCAACATTTGCTTTTTTTCACAAACCTCTCGATTTTTTTTTTAGATTCGATGTCTATTCCAAGTGGATTCGGAGAGCAATTCCTCAATAGTTCCACAGCCTAGCAACTATCCGAATCTGCAAATAGTGGGAGATGGTGCTATTTGTAATGAAGATTTTGATTTCGCGACATTTACAGTCAAGTTGGTTGACCTCACCAGAACCGAATATAGATGCAGTGTAAAGGATTACACTAGAATTGCAGAAGTTCAATCTGCTATTATTGAGATTGGTGAGTGATCCTTATTTTTACAAACACAACGCACAAGCAGCCAACTGTAAACTTTTGAAGCGTACATTTTGCCATATCTGATGGTTTGTAACTTCCAGTCTAAGTTCTTAGCAGTTATCGATGATTTATAAATACCAACATGGTTTAAATAAAATTCCAATAAAATCAACCAAGGTAACTAATCCTACACAATACCAGAGATGACAGTGGGTGAATGTAAGTAACACTAGTGGTTGTTAATAATTTCTAGCGCTTCCAAAAATCAATTTTGTTCGATAATTTTAATATCTGTTCTCAACTAAAAAATGCTTAAACACATTATTTTAGCCATACCCAAAACATAATATAAAAGATCTAAAATATGTAGTTTTTTCCATGCAGAAGTAATGCGATGATGTTGCACAGCCAGCATCTCTAAAGCAAGAGCAATTTTTTTTTAACTGGAAAACTGTTTTCTTATCGAAAGTTGCCCAGAATAAGCTTAGTGAATTAGAAACTTGATTTGGAAAAAAAACAGCTGTGCTTGCATTTTCGGAGTTGTTGTTGTCAACAACAGTTAAACAAAAAACCAGAATAGATCGTTTTTTTTTCTTTACAAAACAAAGTAAAATGTATGAAAGTAAAATAATTAAAATATTTTAGTGAAATTGAAAAGCAATCTAAAGCTAATTCGCAAATTTTTTGAGTGTATTTGACATTAGCTATATACTCTTTTTTAACTGAAAGATTGGTCTAGTTTTGAGATATTGGCCGTGTAATATATCAAGTGACTTATGTTTGAACAAAAAGTGAGTTTTGTATTTTCTATATATTACATTTTATGTATGGCCCGCATATTCATACATACTATATTATATACGTTATATTTATAGGTAATTATAAATCAAAAAACAATATGGAGTCTTTGCTCAGTAATTTATCTTTTATAAGCTTTATTTACAAGCAGAAACAGTTTTTTATTTGAATCAAACCGAAAACTCCTGGTTTCCATGTGATTCCTTGCTTTCGTGCTCATTTTCTGCGGTCCAAGTTTTAATATAACGGATTACGAAGTAACGATGCCGCAAAAATTCAGTGGGTTCACCCGTTTTAAACTATGTTCCTTGGTTAGGCTGAAGACTAACCACAACAGTAGTAATATATGAGCAGATCTCCCTACCAAGTGTTTTTTTGTGGATCTGACCTTGGAGTTGAGACAATGGGTTACGGCGTTGGATGAATTCGCCGAGTTTATATTGTATTTTACTTGAGGGGTACTTGAGTGGCATTTGAGTGGCATTTAAGTGGCATTTGAGTTTTGATTAGTTTTTTACTTAATTTGAACTTATATGGCATATAGATTTTGAATGTATGGCATTCAAGTTTTGATAACTTTTTTACATAACTCGAACTCATATGGTATCTTGAGAGAGAGGGGAGAGGAGAGAGGAGAGAGGAGAGATGGGAGATGAGAGAGGAGAGAGAGAGAGGAGAGAGATTTTTTAGTTTTCTATACATTCATGTATATATGGTTAGTTATGTACATATTTATGGCTATATTTATATCTACATAGAGAGAGGAGATATATCTACATTGAACAAATATATTGATCAAAAATGAAAATTATATGATTATATACCTGATTACATAATAAGTAGGGAAAATCTTCTGGAGAGAGGGGAGAGGAGAGATGAGAGAGGAGAGAAGAGAGAGGAGAGAGAGAAGAGATTTTTTTTAGTTTTTTATACATTTATGTATATATGGATAATTATGTACATATTTATGGATATATTTACATTTACATTGAATAATATACATTTATTACATAATAAGTATATTAAATGCTATAAAATATGTTGGAAAATTACCAAATTAGACCTCTAGATGGTTAAAATCTACAGTATTTGGGAAATAACTGCAAGAGAGGAGAGAGGAGTATTTGGTAGAGGAGAGAGTATGTTGAGAGAGAGGAGAGATAAAAAGAGGAGAGAGGAGAGAGGAGATATATCTACATTGAATAAATACAGTGATTAAAAATGAAACAATATGTGAATATATACATTTATTGTGTAATAAGTAGGGAAAAAATTTAAAATAATTACATGAAATTGAATTATAGCTTTAGTTACATTGGATAGTTTACATTATATAGAAAAGGGAAATAGCTCACCAAGTCACATTGTCCAACTTGTTTTTTGAATTAGAGACTATCCATCGCTAAAACACTCATCATTTTTTTTCAGCAACATATCCTGTCTCAAAATCATCAAAGTCTCCACATAGAAAATCTTCAAGTTCATCATCATCATCAATTTCTAATATTGTTTTGTTGTGCTTTGCTTGATCACAATATTGTTTCCAATACATTTGACCGAGACGGTATGGAGAGCAAAATGAAAGATCGTATTCTGTCTTAAATTTTCCGTGGGTTGTTTTTCCTCTGTAGATCATCACACCTGGAGTATATTTGTTAGCTTCTGAAGCATATTTGTCTGGTATGGCGAGCGTCTTCAACAGCGTTTCTCCACATTGTTCAATGCTATAACGGATACAAATTACATTCGACTGACCTCCTTTAAATCGATGAGGAACGAATCTATCAACAACATCTTGGTAAGGAAAAATAGCACCGGGTTGAAAACTATTGAGGGTGTTGATGTTCAAGAAGCGTTTGAGCTGACATTTAGTCAATGTACTAAAATATAGTGATTCCTCTTCAGCTTTCTTTTTGCTTAGAGGATGTCTGCTAACACGTCTGACATCATACCAAAGAACGTTTTTATTTTTTGGTTTTCCCTTTCTACCCAAATATACAACGTTAAACGGAGGGGGGTAATTATCACAGTTGAAGTTTTTAGCTATTTCAACTGGACAGAGGAGTATTTTGGGTTCGAGTTCATTTATATCTGAAGGATCATGGTAGTGTACTTGAGAATATCTACACTTCTCCTTACTTGATGGATGTATCACACCAGTCACTCGCATAATGCTTGGGATAGGAAGATCTTCAAATGTTTTGCAAATCGGAACTTTTGGTGAGTCAATCACTTGAGAACCTTTAGACTTTTCTAATTCCCTAGCTCTCCTTTCGTTGAGACATTCAACTGTTAAATGAGTTATAGCTGCACTCTCCATTGTTTGCTTATCAACGGAAGTAGTTTGTTTTCTCACTGTTTGTTTTCGTTTCCTTACTATTCGCTTTTTTGGAGCAGTTTTCCTTCTCTTAGGAGTTGTTTTGCCGTTTTTCATTTTATTTTCTGTTGGATATGGATCTGTGCTAAGGAGCTCTTCAGAAAGAGCATCCATAACATTCTAAAAATAAAAGGGTAATATTTGCATGAGTGGCTAAGAGTGTATTTATTACTTAGAGTGTCTTATATATATATATATATGTATTTATGCCAAAAGCAGTTAAGATCATAGAGTTATGGTAGATTGAGAATGTGCTTATTAAACTATTGGGATGTGGAGACAGACAACAAAGGATGCATTCAAATATATATATATATGTATTTACTTAATATCATACCGCTTTTAACATCTAAATTGGTAAGAAATAAAATATAATAGTTTGAACAAAATATTGTAAAATAATAAAAAACAACTAAAAATTTTTCATAAATATGTATGAAACGCTTCTAACATTAGTTCTAAAATACCTACAGAAGAGGATAGAGCTTTATCTATTTGGACATAATTATAAATATGCTTTCTGAATTTATAAAAAGTTTTTTTGTTCCATGTCATGTTGTATAATTTTTTGAAAACTATTTGATTCCAAGCACTTCTTTCAATTTCTTTTAAAAAATTATTAATATTAACGACTTCCACCATTGACAAAACGATTTCGAAACCGTTTTTTATAATGTCATCAAAACGTTCTGTAGATATATCACGTTTCTTACAACACATCCCCATACTCATCATGTGTTGAGTTATACAGAATATTATAACTTGAAATGTCAAACGTTCTACAGCTTTTTCTTCAACAACATCATTATTTATCACATAGTTATGATACATTTCTGGAAGGAAGTCCTTTAAGTAGATTGGATTTGTTGTTGCATTGTTCTAAAATACAAGCGATAATTAGATAACTAAAATAATTAAAGGTGTTCAACAGGTGTTAAATAGTATTTTTTATTAATTCTTACCTTTTCATCAGGCTGAGATTCCGACTTTAGATACAATGGTTGACTTTCTACGACTTGAGTATTCATTCTGAAAAACAGAAAAAATTGGTTCAATTCTTTATAACCAATTTAAAGATAGATATGTCATAAAGCCTTCAGATAGTTGTGTTAGCTAGCGGAAATATTTGAATTTAAGTTTTACCTTTATGAAGAGAAAACTCTTAGTAGTTGCAATGGAAGATGTAGTAGATAGATGTTGCTCCTTTGCTCACTGTTGTTGAACTGGATGCTTTCTGTCTGAAACCGTTGTCTCTTATATAGGTGAATGTGTGAAAATAAATCTTTCATTCCCGCGAAAGCATTGGTTTGTATTCGCGTGAAAATAAATTGTTTATTCCCGCGAAAGCAATGGGTTCCATTCGCGTGAAAATAAATTATTTATTCCCGCGAAAGCATTGGTTTTTATTCGCCTGAAAAAAAAATGTTTATTCCCGCGAAAGCAACAGTTTCCATTCGCGTGAAAATTAAATGTTTATTCCCGCGAAAGCATTGGTTTGTATTCGCGTGAAAATAAAGTATTCATTCCCGCGAAAACAACAGTTTCCATTCGCGTGAAAATTAAATGTTTATTCCCGCGAAAGCATTGGTTTGTATTCGCGTGAAAATAAAGTATTCATTCCCGCGAAAGCAACAGTTTCCATTCGCGTGAAAATAAAATGTTTATTCCCGCAAAAGCATTGGTTTGTATTCGCGTGAAAATAAAGTATTCATTCCCGCGAAAACAACAGTTTCCATTCGCGTGAAAATTAAATGTTTATTCCCGCGAAAGCATTGGTTTGTATTCGCGTGAAAATAAAGTATTCATTCCCGCAACAGCAACAGTTTCCATTCGCGTGAAAATTAAATGTTTATTCCCGCGAAAGCATTGGTTTGTATTCGCGTGAAAATAAAGTATTCATTCCCGCGAAAGCAACAGTTTCCATTCGCGTGAAAATAAAATGTTTATTCCCGCGAAAGCATTGGTTTGTATTCGCGTGAAAATAAAGTATTCATTCCCGCGAAAACAACAGTTTCCATTCGCGTGAAAATTAAATGTTTATTCCCGCGAAAGCATTGGTTTGTATTCGCGTGAAAATAAAGTATTCATTCCCGCGAAAGCAACAGTTTCCATTCGCGTGAAAATTAAATGTTTATTTCCGCGAAAGCATTGGTTTGTATTCGCGTGAAAATAAAGTATTCATTCCCGCGAAAGCAACAGTTTCCATTCGCGTGAAAATAAAATGTTTATTCCCGCGAAAGCATTGGTTTGTATTCGCGTGAAAATAAAGTATTCATTCCCGCGAAAGCAACAGTTTCCATTCGCGTGAAAATTAAATGTTTATTCCCGCGAAAGCATTGGTTTGTATTCGCGTGAAAATAAAGTATTCATTCCCGCGAAAGCAACAGTTTCCATTCGCATGAAAATAAAATGTTTATTCCCGCGAAAGCATTGGTTTGTATTCGCGTGAAAATAAAGTATTCATTCCCGCGAAAGCAACAGTTTCCATTCGCGTGAAAATTAAATGTTTATTCCCGCGAAAGCATTGGTTTGTATTCGTGTGAAAATAAAGTATTCATTCCCGCGAAAGCAACAGTTTCCATTCGCGTGAAAATAAAATGTTTATTCCCGCGAAAGCATTGGTTTGTATTCGCGTGAAAATAAAGTATTCATTCCCGCGAAAGCAACACTTTCCATTCGCGTGAAAATTAAATGTTTATTCCCGCGAAAGCATTGGTTTGTATTCGCGTGAAAATAAAGTATTCATTCCCGCGAAAGCAACACTTTCCATTCGCGTGAAAATTAAATGTTTATTCCCGCGAAAGCATTGGTTTGTATTCGCGTGAAAATAAAGTATTCATTCCCGCGAAAGCAACAGTTTCCATTCGCGTGAAAAGAAAATGTTTATTCCCGCGAAAGCATTGGTTTGTATTCGCGTGAAAATAAATTATTTATTCCCGCGAAAGCATTGGTGTTCTTCCGTAGAAACAATGTTTCATTAATTTAACCTTATGATAAATGGCATGATTTCAGCTATATAAGAAGCACTGTTATTACACAGAAAGCAGTCACTTCGACATTAGCAACTGAAGGAGCAAGATCTACTACAACGTCATCTACTACAACTGCTAGAAGGACTTTTCTGTTTGGAGGTAAGTCAACTTGATTGAGTATAAATTTAATTTTTATCGATTTAGATACTAACAGCGGTATGATATTGAGTAAATATATATATATATATATGTATATATATCTTCAAATTGGTTTGAAAAAGAAATCATAACATGGATTTTTACTTTATCTTTTAGAATGTCGACACAAGTCAATACAAAACAACTGAAGAATAAAGAACCAAAACCTTCACAAGATAAGGTGATTGATGACAATGTACTTCTTCAACGCACTATGATCCCCTTTCAAAGCGCCAGTCTGAATACTCTGGCAACTCTCATCATCAAAAGCGCCTCTCTGTTAAGTACTCTATCTCCAGCTTCCAGAAGAAACATTGAAAACATAGTCAAAGTTGAAGATTTACCAATACCTACAGTTATGCAGGTGTTAACCGTTGAGCTCCATGATGAAACGAACTGCACCATCATATACAACTATAAAAAGGATGGAAAGGTAGTTAGAGTGAAGAGCACTATTCCATTAGCAGCGGGATTACTTGTCAATGAAGCTTCGCAAATAAGACCACTGGTTTTGATCTACATGGGTGTTGAAAAGACTGGAAAAGCAATTTTTCGTGCTGCTACAGAAACAGGAACTACTTTGAGGTGTAAGAATGTGTTTGATGTATTACCAGAAAAAAGTATGCGACAAATCAATGCTTATTTCGAGGTAGCTAATCTTCAGGATTTCCCAACAGATAGTGTCATATGTTTCCAAAACCCTGAAGTTATAACAAAGTCTGACAGGCGATGGAATGGAAATGAAGAGACTCTTCTAGTTCAATACAGAAGTGTTGTAGATGAAGAATTACTGATCGGAGATATGCGCATTCCTCATCAAATAGCTTCTGCTGTGACATCGGAGAGATTTGGAGTGATTTTGTTCAAGGGTCTGAGTCGAAACGCAGACAATTCAGTTTTCTACAACATCAGTGTACTCGCAGCTCATCAAGCCTTCGTCCAAGCCTCGGAACTGGCTGATAATCCAAAATCTGAGGATTTTCTCAACCACTTCGATGATGCTGAAAAAGAAGACTGTGGAGAACAAACTCTCGAGAAGCTAATCTATAACTCAAAGGATTCATATCACTATAGGTAAGTTTTATTAATTTCTACCATAATTTTGAAAAGTTGATTTGTGAAAATTTTGTGTATTCTTACAATGAAAACCCCTTAAAATGATAAATTTGTGAACATTTTTGTAAAACATTTTTAAGTTATATATATATATATTTCGAATTAAAAAAGGATTTTGTTGTGTCATCAGTGTATTTTTTTACATAAAAGTTGGAAAAATAACAAAAAGGTGATAATTATTTTACAAAAATGTTCAATTTTTCACATAAATGATCAACTCATAACCTTTTTTTGTAAAACATTTTTAAATTATATATATTTCGGATTAAAAAAAGGACTTTTTTGTGTAATCAGTGTATTTTTTTACATAAAAGTTTAAAAAATAACAAAAGGTTATAATTATTTTGCAAAAATGTTTAGTTTTTCACATAAATGATCAATTTATAAACATTTTTTGTAAAACATTTTTAAATTATATCTATTTCGGATTAAAAAAAGGATTTTTTTGTGCAATCAGTGTATTTTTTTTACATAAAAGTTTAAAAAAATAACAAAAGGTTATAATTATTTTACAAAAATGTTTAGTTTTTCACATAAATGATCAATTCATAAACATTTTTTGTAAAACATGTTTAAATTATATCTATTTCGGATTAAAAAAAGGACTTTTTTGTGCAATCAGTGTATTTTTTTTTACATAAAAGTTTAAAAAATAACAAAAGGTTATAATTATTTTACAAAAATCTTTAGTTTTTCACATAAATGATCAATTCATAAACATTTCTTGTAAACATTTTTAAATTATATCTATTTCGGATTAAAAAAGGACTTTTTTGTGCAATCAGTGTATTTTTTTACATAAAAGTTTAAAAAATAACAAAAGGTTATAATTATTTTACAAAAATGTTTAGTTTTTCACATAAATGATCAATTCATATACATTTTTTTGTAAAAACATTTTTAAATTATATATATTTTGGATTAAAAAAAAGGGTTTTTTGTGTAATCAGTGTATTTTTTTAGCTAGAAGTTGAAAAAAAATCACAAAATGTTATAATTATTTTACAAAAATGCTTAATTTTTCACGTAAATAACACGTTTTATCACATAAATGCCTTATTCATGAGTGTTTGTTGTAAAACATTTTTAAAATTATATATATATATATTTATATTTATACATTCCGAATCCAAATGAAAAAAAAGGACTTTTTCGTGTGTAATCAGTGTATTTCTTTTACATAGAAGTTGAAAAAATAACGAAAGTTTATATTTATTTTACATTAATTTTAATCATACTATACTAATACATCATTTTTTATTTTAGTCCATTTTATCGTAAAAAGAAAACAGAGTAAAGAACTTTCCCTAAGAAATATTGAGCTGAATGATGTAACTCAGTGAGTTATTTTCCTGTTATATATAATGTAAACTATCTAATGTAGCTAAGAGTAAAATTTAAATTCGGTAAAATTTATTTATATAATGAATAACTTTTGTATTTTAGTCAATTATTGGATCACAGAGAATACGGAATACAAGAGTTCCTCCCTGGGTCTAATAATATACCAGAAGAATATCGAGAAAGATATTGTTCAAGAAAAGCGCTTTGTAACCATTGATATCGTAAGCTATAGTAGTTTGTATTACAGAAAATTTACTATAAAACAGTTTTATGAATTTAAAAACTAGATATGGTATTTTCTATTACAATTATTTACTTGTAAATTTTATTCATCTAGAGAGGTAATTTGGTGATTTTTTGACAGTTTTTAAAAAAGTTAAAAAGTACAAAAAAAAATCAAAAAATATCGAAAACTATATATTTCAATGATTATTTTTTAAAAAGTTAATTTTATTCATCTAGAGAGGTAATTTGGTGATTTTTTGACAGTTTTTAAAAAAGTTAAAAAGTACAAAAAAATCAAAAAATATCGAAAACTATATATTTCAATGATTATTTTTTAACAAGTTCAAATAAAATGTAATAAGGCTCTGTTTTGAAACATAAAAAATTTAAAAGTATTGTGTAGGATAAAATTCTCACTCAAAAAATTATTGAAAATTGAATGAAATAAAAAAATATTTTCCCAAATACCAAAGGTTTGTAAATATAAAGTGAAAAACTCTATATATATATACATTGTTTTTAAAATAATATCGAAAACTATATATTTCAATGATTATTTTTTAAAAAAATAAAAAAATTTAAAAGGAAGGTGTAGGATAAAATCCTCACTCAAAAAATTATTGAAAATTGAATGGAATAAAAGAATATAAAGTGAAAATCTCTATATATATTTATTTTTTTTAAAAAAATGGCGAAAACTATATATTATAATGATTATTTTTTTAAAAAGTTGAAAAAACAAAAATTTTGTAATAAAACCCTGTTTTAAAACATAAAAAATTAAAAAGGAATGTAATAAAAGAATATTTTACCAAAATACCTCATTTTTCTTGTAAATATCTAGTAAAAATTTCTGAAATATTGTTGGTGAAATTTACTGGAAAATGGTTTCAAGTGTGTCAAAGACTAAATATGATGTTTTCATTGAAATGTTTATTTTCAAAAGATCCAAATAATAACATTGAATCAATTAGTTAAATTTAACAGTCAAATTCTTTTTTATCAAGTAGGCTTAATGTTTCTATTGTGATTAATTCTCAAATATTGTAAACTTGAACTATCTATAGGAGTAATTTGTCGATTTTGATGTGTTTTTTTTTAAAAAATTATCATGTAATACCACATACTTCAGTTCTAATTCGTTTTGAACAATTTCATGGGAGACAAAGAATAAAAAAGTTACATTGATTTAGTTTTTAGAATTAAAGTTGCTATCAAAAATGGTTTGTTCTTGTTTAAAAAAAAATTATTACGTAATACCACATACTTCAGTTCTAATTCGTTTTTAGAATTGCAGTCGCCATCGAAAATGGTTTGTTCTTGAATGGGTAAATCCATAGCCTCCTCCTCATCATGACAAAAGCTTTCTGATGATTGCGTTTTGAAAAACAAATTACATTGTTTTAGTTTTCCGAATTGAAATTGCTATCGAAAATGGTTTGTTCTTAAACGGGAAAAATCCATAGCCTTCTCATCATCATGTCTAAGTTTTCTACCCCAATATCTCCAACCTCTCAGAGATAGGGATTGTTCTGTTTAAAAAAATAATGGAAATTGTATATATAAATGATTGTTTTTGAAAAAAATGGTAAATTTTTGAAAAAAATTCAAAAGAAAAATGCAGGATAAAACCCTCACTCAAGAAACTAATTTTGTATGATAGGTTGCTCACTTAATAATAAGAAAATAATGAATAATTTATATTTAAGCAATTATTGAAAGAATTAATGAAAATTGAATAGAATAAAGGAAATATTTTACCAAATAGTCTGTTTTTTTTGTAAAGATATACAAACAGATAAAATTTAACCATTTAAAGGATGATTTCTTTTTTGCAAAAAAAATAATGAAGATTTAATGAAATGAAAGAATATTTTACCAAATACCTTGTTTTTTTTGTAAATTTGTACAATTAGAATAAGAAAATAGTGAATAATGTATATTTAAGCAATTATTGAAAAAATTAATGAAAATTGAATAGAATAAAGGAAATATTTTACCAAATACCCTGTTTTTTTGTAAAGATATACAAACAGATAAAATTTAACCATTTAAAGGGTGATTTCTTTTTTGCAAAAAAATAATGAACATTTAATGAAATGAAAGAATATTTTACCAAATACCCTGTTTTTTTTTGTAAATTTGTACAATTAGATGAAATTTAATCATTTAGAGGATGATTTGTTTTTGTAAAAAATTAATGAAAATTGAATAAATCGAAAAAATATTTCACCAAATACCTCTTTTTTGTAGATGTAAACAAATAGATGAATATCTAGCTTTATCCATTTTTTTTCCATTTGGGATCATGTTTTGAAGGTTTTCAAGATAGTTTTTAGTAAAAGCTTATGCATTGATTGTCATTACAAGTTGTAGTGTTTGGCATTATTTAATATTTACTGACTCTAGCTATATTATATGAAATTTTCCCTACTTATTGCACAATAAATGTATATATTCACATATTGTTTCATTTTTAATTACTGTATTTATTCAATGTAGATATAATGAGTCGAATTACAAAAAAATATCAAAACTTAAATGCCATACATTCAAAATCTAGATGCTCTATGAGTTAAAGTTATGTATATAATTATGTACAAAATTATCAAAACTTGAATGCCATACATTAAAAATTTATAAGTTCAAATTAAGTAAAAAAATAATCAAAACTCAAATGCCACTTAAATGCCATTCAAATGCCACTCAAATACCCCTCAAGTAAAATACAATATAAACTCGGCGAATTCATCCAACGCCGTAACCCATTGTCTCAACTCCAAGATCAAATCCACAAAAAAACACTTGGTAGGGAGATCTGCTCATATATTACTACTCACAACCACAAAAATTTAGCACTTCGTGTGCGTCACAAGTCAGTAAACTTGTTATCTAACCGTTTTTCTAAACTGAAATTACTTTTCACACCAGTTTTGTTTATTTCTGAAAGATAAATCTCCACCAAGTTTACATTTCAGGAGTAAAAAATGATGCAGATTTCAAATATGACAAGAAAACTGTTTTTGAAAAATCATGCTTTACAGCCTTCAAAGAATACATTGGTAATGAGTTTGGCCTTTCTTACTACCAATTACAAGTATGTAGCTAACTTCTGTTGGCACACCTTTTATCACATATCACCAGACCTACTGGACCAAGTCATTATATTTCCAATTTTTTTTGCACCGTTGAGCAGATTATGTGTCGAGTTGGCCAAGCTTGGTGATTGTGGGAAAGAATGGACCACTTAGCGAGCCAATAACTATGGATTCTTTTGGCTCAGAAGTGAAACTTGTTTGTCAGCTTCCAAAGTTCAAGGTGCCCAATAATAAAGATGGTTTTGCAAGCGTCTACAATGTGAACTTTCAATCAAGTCACCCATTGAATGGATCATGGTATCAAGAGGTGATTACATGCCGCATATTATCTGTTTAAAATATTGTAAAGCGCGTTACGCCTTAGTTACCAACCTTTTGTTTATACCTGTAACAAATAAGCCAGTGAATTGGCTCTTCAGTGCAAACAGAAGCAAAAGGTAACATTTAAGTGGCAAAAATCAAATGACAAGCTCGAACCTCTAGCTTCTGCTTGATATTGTTGGATTGCTAAACTGAAAATATTGTGCTCTGGTTATTAGTATTGTAGTGGATTTTGGGGGGCCGACCAAACGTCCACCAACAACGCCTCACTCCAGAGGTCAACTTCCAACAGAGGAGTATGCCAACTCCACAACTGTTCCCGGAGCCCACGGCTCAAACGTACAACTCAATGACTTGTTGAGTAAACCATACTTTATTACACAGCGTAACCAGCAATGTATAATAAGGGTAAATGTATCATGCTACTTGGCTTAAGCACAGGTAGAATCCCAATACAATACAAAGAGTCTAGTGAAGTGCTCTGCCTTTTATAGGCAGAACATGATTAACACATATGCCCAAACAAGGGGCAACAAATCAGTAGTGGCAGGAAGTGTTTACACTAATCAGATCATGAGATATAAATATACAATACAGTCATTGGTTAATATAGAGTTAAATGTGCCAGGCGCCCAGAAGTAGGGGGCGGAGCTTCTCAGTCAATCTTGCTTACTCATGGTGGTGCAATGAGTAGCCCTGGTTCTTGGTCCTTATGGCTTGTGGTCCTTGGCTTTGGTTTTGTTTGAAGACAGCTATGTTGCAAAGTCGGGCTCCTGCACCTTTGGTATCAATTTCGGTTCTCAGGCTATAATAGTTCTTTGCTCACCGACCCGGTATAGGTATGGTAATGGCACTGCAGGGCCGGTAGTACATGCTGCAGGGCCGGCAGGGTGTGCTGCAGGGCCGGTGGTACCTCTGCAGGGCAGGCAGTGAATGCTGCAGGGCAGGCAGGGAATGCTGCAGGGCCGGTAGGGTTTCTACCGGCTGACTTGCTTGTGTTCTGGCTGTGCCAGGCTCTATTCAGGCTTGCCTGACACTCAACAGTTGTCAGGGGGACCTTGCGCAGTGGTAGTAGACATAAAATTCCACCACAGTATGTCATAGCAAGCAATGTTAGTAGTATAATAGGAGCTGATCTCCAAAAGGTAAAAGGGACAATCGGGTTCTCTTGGTCCCTCATGTACCTTGTTTGTGCACTGATTGCCAGGAAAACACAGTGTGCATCTTTTTATGTGTACCAGGCATAGAATCTTTGTTTGTAGAATGATGCGAATTGTTCTATGGATAATTGTCTGTATATTCTCTTGGGTACATAGGCTTATGTGTTTTGTACAGCGACTCAATTGTTAAGTTTAAATCCTTGGTTCGTATCATGGTTTTAATTATTGTTGAAAATATTGCGTTGGAGACCTGGTTGTTACAACCATTTAAACTTTGGTTTGAATGTAGCTATCCAACTGACTGCTTTGTTTGTTGATAAATTATATTTTACATTTGCTAAATGTACTTTATTTACACTAGGTGAAATTCAATGATGAGTAAAATATTCATAATAAGGAGTTGTTGTTGAGTTTGATAAAATAGTTATAATAGGTAGTAAACTACTTATATAATAGGTAGTTAGAAATATTTATAATAATATTGATAAAAAACAATAATGTTTCATCTCCAACCATAGAAATGAACTCATAAGTAACAATGGTTAGTTGAAATAATCTACAAAAAATCGCCAACAGCAATAACGCCGTCAAACTCAGCAAATTCATCATTTTTAAAATCATCAACTTTTTTTATGGTTATCCAATTCTGTTGACTTCTCACCATAATACACTCAATGGTTTTTGCTGCCACTTACCGTAGCTTGATGCAAATAGAGAGACTATAATGTGACAAGTATTTCCATTGGATCCCTTTTTCCTTTTCTTTGTATGTCATCCGCATCAAGAGTGCACTTGTTAGCGTCTTCAATGCATCTGTTCGGTATGAGAAACATTTTTAGCTCTCTCTTTCCAATTTTTTCTCCAGCACATATCTGATGCATGGAGCTACAAATTCTTCTCCCTGGAATTGGGTTGAGATAAATCTAGTTAAAACCTTCATGTACAGGAACACAGCGCATTCAGTGAAAGTTGCAAGATAAATGATCTTGTAGCTACAAATGTGCTCATCTTTCAATAGCTGTCTCATTTCCTCAGCCCCAGCAACAACTTTATTCAAGAATAATTTTTCAATTGTAACTTGTTTGATATTGTAATGGATTCCGGTCTGTTACCACGGACATCCACTAGTCTCGAGTATTCTACCTCTCTCCAGAGGGGACACTGTACTGACCGACAGTGACAACTGTATAGGGCAACCGAATTACCCGGTAAGGCAAGAGCCCATGGCTCAGACAAACAGTACCGAGTAGTGTTTGCTATAGTGGCTTTATTACAAAGCAGTCCTGAGGGTAATTATTCCTCTAGGTGGTTAGCAATATAAGAATACATGCTATGGCTCATTGTAATGAATGCACAGAGTAACAGTAGGAGCTCTCCTTTTATAGGAGAGCAAATGAACACAAAACATATAAGAGACAATGCACAGGAAGTAATGCAACCAATGACATCAATTATATAAATACTCAACCAATCACAATGCAATGCAAGATAATACAAGGAGGTGCCAAGTGGCTAAGGGCGGAGTCTTTTCTCCTAACTGTCCAATGACGGCTCCTACAGGGTTCCCAGGCTGTATATAGAATTAGGTCCACTAAGTTGGTACTTTAGGGGTAGGCACTTCCTGTTTACGACCTTGACTAAGTTCCTGGACATCTTTACAGATCCTCGTCTAAGGCGGCCATCTTGTGCCGGCCCAGTACAGCTGTACCGGGTCGGTAGAGGTCACTACCGACCCTGCAGGGGTCAATACCGGCCCTGCTTACCATGCTACCGGCACAGTATGACTTCCTACCCAACAGCTATTAACCAAATGCTGTGGGCAGAAGTCTAGCGCATTGCTTCGCAAGGTTTCTAGTGTAAACTACCTGTTTACTCCTAGAGTGCACTGAAATCTACCACATACCTCTCTCCATTAAAGTCATAGCCTGGCTTTAATAACAAAATATCAAGAGCAGATATGTGTGGGGGTAACACCCGTACCCAGATTATATATTTGATTATATATAAAGTCAGGTACTATGCCATGAGATGACATAGCACCTCTCTCCAGAGAAGGTCGCCCTTGCAGGTGACCTCCCATAACTCAACTCCTCCTGGATCATAGGGGAAGCTAGTAGTCAGCTCCTTTTCTTCCTCCACGGGAGGGCTTGATGCTTGTACCAATCGTATGGTAAGCATGGGCGTCACGTTCATTTGTGAGCGCGCGTCTACAGCAACATGTGCATTACCAGTTTTATGCAACATGTCAATGGGCTGCCTATAGTGCAGCGGGGCTTGCTGTACCATAGCGTCATGTATGGGTGCGAGCAGTGGCCCTGGAAGTTCTAGTGCTAGCAGAACCTTCCTTATCTCAACTTTAGGAGACCGCCGTTCCTTTTCTAAGGAAAGCCAGCGCCTTCTCTCCTCTTCCCACTGTACCGTGGGGGTGCAAGCAACATCCCGTGCCGGGGTGTGGTGCACTGTGTTGTGCGGCACTAAGGTTGGTGGTGAAGACGTCGTGGGACGTTCACCCTTAGCTGCCACCACAGGCTTTCTCTCTCGGTAAGCTCTACAAGGGTAACTACTGCCTTGTAACTTCTCAGTCTTCCCTGACTGAATCTCTGGAGGACCCCGGGCCGGTAGGGAGTCATCCCGGGCCGGCAGGCGGGCAGCATCAAGCGGTGGGCACTTGATCTCCCGCTCTTTCTTATCTACTGCCCTTATGAGGGTGTCAGCAGTCCCAACTTGTGGGAGAGCGCTTACTCTACTGTCACCAGCGCATGGTGAGTCTAGAGGTACAGGTTTAGCATAGCTAGGTGGGCTGCCACTCCGTAGTGCTAACGGATCTCGTGGTGTGCAGTTCTCAAATAACCATTTTGAAAATGCCGCATTTAATTGCTCACCCTCTTTCTCTTTCTCTGCTAGCTTGACCTTCTCTACCTTGGTATACAGCTCTGCCGTTGGCATCGCTTCCAGTACTTCTGTGTCTGCACAGTTGGCTGATGGACAATTATCAAGGCCTGCATCCTGCAGCAAATCTGCCTTTTGGTCCTCGAGCTCTATGCATTGATCAGCCGCTATGGCTAGTTGGAGGATGGTCCTGTCACTGTCACTGCTAGGTACGAGTGGCTGGTCTGTGCTGCAGAGTTGTTTACAACTTTGTCTCACTCTGCCCGGCTTAACAGGAAGGGTTCGAGTACTGGGAGGTTTTGGCCACTTCTCCAACATCTTTAGACGGTCAGCCACAGTGATTCTGTTCACTGGGGGTTGTCGGGGAGCTCCTCGGGGTAGTCTACTTTTCTTTGTAGGGGTTGGATGGCTGAAGGGTGGCTGCCTCTTTCCAGCGGTGGGGGTCTCCTCTCTCCATCGCATGGGTGTAGCCAACGGGGGGGGAAACACTGTTTTGCCTATAGCTCCTACAGTTGTTGTCCGATCCGGCTCCAATCTTTTGCCATCTACCTGTGGCGGGGGGCTCTTCACAGCCTGATACATTCCACCTGTAGTTCTCCCTACAGTGGGTGGTTGTGTGGGGACGTCCTCTTCTTCAGGGGTGTAAGGGGGGTCCTCCGTCAGCTCTGCTTGCGCTAGACGGACACTGTCATTAAGTGGCCGCCCGTGCTTGTCCGTGCAAGGTAACACATGTCCGTCAATGATGACATGGGAGTCTGGAAACCTTAGGGCACACTCGTGTAAGGTGAGAAACGGCATGCCAATTATGGCATCTTCATTGATGTCACTAATGACGAAGTTAACGCTCGTTCTCAGTTTACGAAGCTGCAAGTTTACTTGCAGGGTACCGTAAAAGGGGATCCTAGACCCGTCAGCCATGAGTCCATGTGCCTCGCTGCGTTGCAGCGTGTCCTTCACCGACTGTGGCAATTGCTGATACAGATGCTTCGACAGCAAGTTGGTGGTGCAGCCTGTGTCAATCAACAGGGAGGCTGGTCTACCGGCTAACCTTCCAGCCAGGAAGTAGCTGGCCTGGTAAGGTCGCTCCAGCGGTGGCGCTGCCATTTGTGTTCTCCTGGGGGGTGGTCCACTCTCTCCTAGAGTTGCAGGACTGTAAGGGGGTTGACGAGCTTTCCGGCTACTGTCAGTCTGTGTTCTCCTGGGGGGTTGTCCACTCTTCTTCAGAGTTACAGGACTAATGGGGGCTTGTCGAGCTGTCCGGCTGTCCTCAGCGGGTGTCTGTGCTCTCTTGGGGGGTTGTCCACTCTTTTTCAGAGTTCCAGGACTGTACGGGGTGTCAGGAGTTGTCCAGCTGCAGTCAGCGGGTGTTGACGCTCTCTTGGGGGGTTGTCCACTCTTCTTCAGAGTTCCAGGACTGTACGGGGCATCAGGAGTTGTTTGGCTTGTCCAGCGGTGGTTGGTTGCTGTCGGTTGTATCTTGGGAGGTTGTCCACTCTTCTTCAGAGTTCCAGGACTATAAGGGATTGTGGGTGTGGTCCGGCTTGCCCAGCTGCAGTCAGCTGCCGGTGGCGCTACTGCGGGCGCCGGCCGTTTCCCGTCTGTCTGGGGTTGGTTGCAAAGTGAGCTGCGCGCTGAGTTCGGGGGCAGGTACTCACCATGTGACCTGGTTGTCCGCAGCCCCAGCAGCATGTTGCAGGCTCTGCCTCCAACTGTGGAGCGGGAGCCGCCTGTCTTGCCGCTCTCAGTGACCGTAGCTCTTCTGTTAGTAGCTTTAGGCTGTCCATGACTGTTGTCATAGGATCCGGTATGGCAGGTGTAGGGGTGTGGTGTGTCTGCTGTACGGCAGTAGCGGTGGAGACACGTTGAGACAGGCCCTTGGCAACCATCCTCATCCATTCCTCTTCCTCCTCGTCGGCATCCTCTTCCAACATCCGTACATGAGCCTGGCGCTCTTCAAACGGTGTTTTTATCTGCATATACTCGTTGCCGGCCCGGACTGCTTCAGCAATGTCAATGGGCTGCATGGCCAACAAGTGCCTTTGCAGGTAAGCATTCCCAACTGTGGTGCTGAAGATGTCCAGCATCATCCTCTGCATGGGTCGGTGAGGTAGATCTGCGTACGCAACGCGCACTAGGCGCTCTACTTCACTTGCATGCTCTTGGAGCGACGTCTTGTGTTGGCGGCGTAGGCTGGTCAGCCGGGACATAGCTTCCCTGGGTGTTAGCCCAAAACGTGCTCGTAGTGCAGCAAAGATACCCTGCAGTTGTGGAGGCTTTCCACAGTCCAATGCTTTACCTCGTAATGCATCCCTTAGGTATAACATGGCCGTGTTCTCTGGCCACTCATTCATTTCGGCTACCTCAACGAATCGGCTGATGAAGTACTCAACGTCTCCTTCGCCGTCGAACTTCGGAGCCTTTAGCCTAGCTGGTGCATTGTCTTGGTTGGGCCTCATCATAGCCGTCAATGCTTCGGTCAATCTATCAATGGCTGTAGCTTCTGGGTTGCCAGCGGGTGCTCGACCAGCGCTGCGTGCTCTCTGGGTGGCCATTCTTTGCAGATAGAGGAGTGATCTCAACTCAAATCTAAGAAATGGTCAGTACAACTGGATCCCGGGCCGGTATAGGTTAGATCCGGGTCGGTAGCTGTGTTTCCAGTGGCTCTAGCAGATCTAGGGGTTGGTCCAATGGATACTGTGGCAGTATCTGGCACTCCGTCGCTTGTAACAACCGTTACGAAACTTCTTGTACTGCTGCAGGGCGGAGCGAAGCTCTACGGGCCTACAGGCAGTAGTGTAGGGACACTGTAAGTGGATACAGTGCCGGGGTCACTGTTACCAGCTGAGTAGCACTCCAAGCTGAATAACCTCTGGTAGCTGAGTCTGTATAGCGGATACACGACTCTCTCATTCTTCTGTACAGTGCCGGTATCTCTATGTCCAGGTCGGAGCGAACTCTACGAGCCTGTAGAAGATACGGTAGCGTCTGTACTGGACTGCTGCAAACGGAGCAAGCTCTACGGTTGATGCAGACAGCCTTTAGTAGTGGATACTGTGCCGGGATAGCTGCTGCAGTTCGGAGCGCACTCAAACGAACCTGCAGAGAAATCCGGTAGTATCTTGCGTCAATTGCTCTTCCGATCTACTACTTCGGTAGATCGATTTCTCCTCCTCTCTCCAGATCTACACCCGGTAGATCACTTCTCCTTCCTCAGTGGTAGCTGGCCTGCAGTGCATTCGTAGGGCCAGAGGGTAGCGTGAAAGAGCACAGCGTGGGAAGGTACCGTTTATCCCACTGCTGCCACCAATGTAATGGATTCCGGTCTGTTACCACGGACATCCACTAGTCTCGAGTATTCTACCTCTCTCCAGAGGGGACACTGTACTGACCGACAGTGACAACTGTATAGGGCAACCGAATTACCCGGTAAGGCAAGAGCCCATGGCTCAGACAAACAGTACCGAGTAGTGTTTGCTATAGTGGCTTTATTACAAAGCAGTCCTGAGGGTAATTATTCCTCTAGGTGGTTAGCAATATAAGAATACATGCTATGGCTCATTGTAATGAATGCACAGAGTAACAGTAGGAGCTCTCCTTTTATAGGAGAGCAAATGAACACAAAACATATAAGAGACAATGCACAGGAAGTAATGCAACCAATGACATCAATTATATAAATACTCAACCAATCACAATGCAATGCAAGATAATACAAGGAGGTGCCAAGTGGCTAAGGGCGGAGTCTTTTCTCCTAACTGTCCAATGACGGCTCCTACAGGGTTCCCAGGCTGTATATAGAATTAGGTCCACTAAGTTGGTACTTTAGGGGTAGGCACTTCCTGTTTACGACCTTGACTAAGTTCCTGGACATCTTTACAGATCCTCGTCTAAGGCGGCCATCTTGTGCCGGCCCAGTACAGCTGTACCGGGTCGGTAGAGGTCACTACCGACCCTGCAGGGGTCAATACCGGCCCTGCTTACCATGCTACCGGCACAGTATGACTTCCTACCCAACAGCTATTAACCAAATGCTGTGGGCAGAAGTCTAGCGCATTGCTTCGCAAGGTTTCTAGTGTAAACTACCTGTTTACTCCTAGAGTGCACTGAAATCTACCACAATATCATAGCAGGGGCTATTTTTTAATAATTTAGAAATTCACCCAAACAAACGACAACAAAAGATAACGGGTGCTTGGAAAGAGTGAGACTCTCAACGATTTGGGCCGGGCCGGGCTTGGCAAACTACTCTCTGAATTCACCTCACACCACTTTTACCGTGGTGAAGAGAGCACAGCAATCACCAAACGCACCTGTTTTGTTATCAACACCCACAGCTTCCGTAAGAGTAGGCACAACGAGACTTTTTAATGAACGGAAAATGTCTATTTTTGCAACTCGCTCGATTTCCATTGCTCAACTGATTTTGCAATTTTTAAAGCTTTATCCACATTTTTCGCCAATTTATCATTTACTGGCTCTTCTCGTAATTGTTTTACAGGTAAATTCAACTTTGGAAGTGCTTATCGTTTGCTCAACTGTTTTTTTGCAGCATAATTTTTTTTCTTTGTTTGTGCTTTTTTCACGTTGACCTTCACATCTTTGCAGTTCACAATAGCGGTTTCAGAACTATTTTTCATGGTCACCTAAAAGTGGAAAAATTTTCCATAGTAAGAATAATTCAAACTGTACTGAGCAAACTAAATACACTAAATTTGAAAGTAAAGGTGATAGATTATAGAAGAGCAGTCTTCTCTAGTACAAGATACCTGAGTGATACCTAAGTACCTGAGTACTAATAATAAATATGATCTAGATACCACTCTGTGAAAATCTGCTAGTTGAGGTCTTCAACTACCGTGAAATAACAATTCCATAAGTATTACCTTCGTGTTGAAGAGCCCTAATAACTTCGGTGGATGTTTTTCCTTTTCCTATTCCTTTCTGATGTTTAACCTCAAGGTAGAAAAACAATGCTTGACAGTATTAAGCAAAGAGCTATTCTGGATATTCTACTCCCTATTGTCTTCTATATTATAAATAAAGTGCGTTTAGCTGATGAAGAAAGCGCTTTATTAGCAAACAAAACTGCCAAATGGATAACTAAAATGAAACAAAATTCAAAGTGATGTGACAACCAAGTTTCTAACGTTTATTTTCGACAGTAATCAAAACCATGACGCACTTTACAAAACACAAAAAAACCTAAGTGTCCAACAAAATATACTAGCAATTCATAGCATCTTACAAAAAAACATTCTATACCTGGCGCACATACAAAATCTCTCACCACGTTCTCCTGACTCCCAGTGCATTATCTCTATAATACCAATCCACCAACCAAAATTGCATACCTGGTGCATCTAAAGCCGATACATCCTGGGCTCTCATGGCAACTAGTGCACATGAGAATGCACTTTGGGGCCAGGAGAATCTAACTGTCCCGTTTAACCCTTTGGATACCTGCTCCTAGTAAACTGATCCTAGGCTAGTAAATTGATCTTTTGACTCTAATCATTTGGTGCATCCTCAGTTGCATCAAAGTTGAGGTCATAAGATTTGTGTTACCAAGCAGGAGGCAACTCAGCAAATTTTCGTTTATCGCACATCTAATTGGACTAATGACTGATCATCTTGCATTGAATATTTTCAGGCAGAGTGTGTTTACTCTTCCGATCCTTATCTGAGCAAAACACGACCAGATTTGTTCTACGAAAATCCAATATTTCATTCAACAGAAAAAATAGTATGTGATCCTAACAAAAAGTTTGCAGAGTACACTGTGTGGTTAGATGGAAACTCTAATACTAATTACGATTGCCGGGTAAAATATGTAGTTGGAGAAAAAGGAATCGCGAGACTGGGTACACTCACCACTACGATAGGTAAGTGCATTTAAAGGATTGTATATGTGTAAAATTAACTTATGCTCTAGCGTTTCTTCAACTACTTCCGTAATCTTTTACTTTCAGCATATGTAAAAAATGTGAAGTTCACTATAGGTATAAATTGTGTGATAGACTTTTGTGCACCAAGTCTGCGAACAGTGACCTTTACCGACTTCTACCTGCTGAAAGTTGTGTCACACATATGTAAATAACTAGTAGCAGAGGTTGTGTCACACATGTGTACATAACGAGTAGCAGAGGTTGTGTCACACATGTGTACATAACTAGTAACAGAGAAAGTTGTGTCACACATGTGTACATAACTAGTAACAGAGAAGGTTGTGTCACACATGTGTACATAACTAGTAACAGAGAAGGTTGTGTCACACATGTGTACATAACGAGTAACATAGGTTGTGTCACACATGTGTACATAACTAGTAACAGAGAAGGTTGTCTCACACATGTGTACATAACTAGTAACAGAGAAGGTTGTGTCACACATGTGTACATAACGAGTAACAGAGAAGGTGTCACACATGTGTACATAACTAGTGACAGAGAAGGTGTGACACATGTGTACATAACTAGCAACAGAGAAGGTTGTGTCACACATAAAAATAATCTGGGAGAGCAGTCTAATTTAAGGTTAGCAAAAGTTGAATATAATAAAAAAAATATTGCAACAAATTCTTTGGAAATTTAATCTAACAATTAGACATAAGGTAGTGAACCAGATTGCATGCAAAACATTTTAGAAACTTTACATTTCATTTAAGCTACATATAGTTGCATAATAAGACATCATTAAAAACAACTAGTTTTGAAGAAAATGATAATAAATTCCTGAGCTAAAGTATTTATTGCGCAATACTGTAAAACTTTTGCTTAGTTGCCTTAATTAGGATGAAAGTTTTAGCTAATAGCAGAAGCTTTCATGAAAACCCCTAACTCACAGTTTTCTTGTTCAAATTAAGCTGTCTAATTTAAGTGTTATTGCTATGCTTCATCTTATTGTCAAACATTAATTTTTTATATAAAAGTAAATCGACGCCTCTGTATAGTTCATCTATAATTTCTTTAGATGGGCTGTCATAGTTGGCTAGATTGTGGTTCACATTCATATTGTCTTAAATCTCTCAAATTGATCAGTTAACTTTTTGTACTCAACATGGGAATAGTTACAATACTGCTTGTTCAATTCATTCAGATTTCAAGTATCACACTCCATCATTGACTGCGGAGGAATTAAATGGATTACCCATCAGTCCACTCACTGTAGACTACTTCTGGAAACCAATCAAGCTTCGATGTGCATTTCCCAAACTTTCTGGTAGTTCATCATCCACAGGGGAACTTATGAACTACACAGTTAGACTACAGTCTTTGAACTCCACAAATTCATGGGTAGATGAGGTATGAATTAAAACTGGCTAAGTTGATATGGGTACAAGTTAAAAAAAAATATTGATGCGTAAAAGTATTGTTATAATGTAGAAAAAACAAGACATTTATTTCCTATAAATCTCTATTTAAAGACAAATCTAAATCTTTGACTACTTTCTAGCAATCGTCATCAGATGTTATGATGATGATTGCTAGACAGTAATTGGATTTCGGTTTGGCTTTGAATAGAAGTTTATGGCAAACATGCGTTTTGTATTTCTTTACATTTTGTACAAATTAGTGAGCGAATGTATATATACATGTTTTAGTGCTCGTAAAACGTAGTAGACATAAAAGTTATTGTAAACGTAGTAGACCAGTAGCTTTTTTGATAAATGTGTCAAGAAGGTGTTGCTGAAGGTCATCTGGCATCACTGCTGCCACAGTCAGAGATATAAAGGATAGCCTAACAACCTCAGGAGCATCTATCCACCTACTAAATGGCACCAGATATCGGAGGCTTTAGAAAGGGGCCGGTCTCCCTACTGCTGTCGGCGCCCGTTTTTTGACTGACGGTTGGGGGGAGCCGGGGTAGATGGCCAAAGGTTGACCGAGCAACTCCTTTGTAAATGGCTGATAGCGCCACATCCCCAACACTGGAGAGGGGCGTATGTAGGGGAGGGGTATGGGGGAATAGTTGGGAGAGGGGTTGGTTTGTTGTTGCATTTGTTGCAGCCCTTCTGACTGGAGTTTAACTGCTTCCGTCAACATCTGTAGATTCGTCATCAGGGCAATGAGGGTGACGTCTGGTAGGGTGGGAGGGGGGGGGGGGAGAGGGGGGGGAAGTAGTGGAGGGCTTGTCACTGAGTGGTGGTGAACATTCTTCCTCTTCTTTTACTACCCTTACTCTTGAAGGTTTATCTTTGAATCCAACTTCGATTTGCAGGAATTTGTTCCCAGTTCCGACGGTTTCTTCGATCATGTATGGTTGGACTGCCAGCAGGTGCCATTGTAGATAGGTGTTACCAATAGTGCTGGCAAAAGTTTCTAATACCATTTGATAGACTCTCCGAGAGGTCAGGTCATCGTATGCCACACGAACTAGCTTCTCTACCTCGTTAGCATGTTGTCGTAGTGAGGCATTGTCAGAATGGCGCACCACAATTAACTGGGCCTGCGCTTCTTTAGGGGTGAGCCCGAACGGGCACGGAGAGCGGCAAAGATACTTTCCACATGGGGGGGGGGGGGGCGTCCACACTATAGTGCCTCTTTGAGGTGTATTAGAGCTGTGGCTTGGCCCCAGTCATTGGCGTCTGCCACCTCGATGAAATGAGTAACAAAATACTCGACGCCGCCTATGTCCTTGTACTTGGGGGCCTTGAAGAGTGTCTGTACTGGTCCTCGCAGAGGTTTCACCAACATCTGAAGAGCTTTGGTGAGTTGCTCCAGCACTACTGTAGGTTGTGCTCCAACAGGGTTCCTACCGGCACTCCTAGCTCTTTGGGTGGCCATGTTTGATGCAATGGCAAGCTATGGGGTGTTGAGTGCTTGTTTTGGCAAGAAGAAACTTGTATACAGGGTATCCCGGGTCGAGATAGCTTCTGGGAGGAGGGGGGAGTATACAGGGGGATAGTGGCACAGAGTAGCTTTGGGGTAAGGGGGAAAGGCAGTATACAGGGGTTACCAGCTCGGTATAGCTTCGGGAAAGGGGGAAAGGCAGTATACAGGGGATACTGGCTTGGCATCGCTCCTAGCTCTTTCTCTTGTCTTCTTTCTCTCACCTCTGCGTTGTGTCTCTTCGTTCTCAGATCCTATCGCTGCCACCTATGTAGTGTTCTGCATCTTGCACTACCGACCCAACGGCATCCATGTACTATGACCTTAGACAAAGAGCAAAAGGATCATGTCCCAGATGAATACTACCGAGTTACTAATAGTAACGATATATTTGACACATTCTATTTAGCAATATAATAGAACTCTAACACAATCCACATAACGTCTGCCTTCCTGATCTACAACAATTCCTTTTATAGGAAGTGATCAGGAAAACTCACTCCCTTGTTAGGGTGAACAAATCACATCTAACAATACAATTAATTAACCAAGTTAATACAGTGTATAATAAAGTAAACATTTGGCAACTAATCATAAGAGTGCACTCATGGCATCCAATTTTGCAAGTCACTCTCTCCTTCCTGTTAGCTCTGGTTCCACTCCACTGCTTCAGCTCTGTGCTTGTACTTCAGAAGGCTCCTATGCTCGTCTGCGTCTTAAGCTTTCCTTAGTGGCCATTTTTGCCTGTTAGATCCAGGATTGGCAGCCATATTTCCCAGTTAAATCCAGGGTAGAGCTGGTATAGCTGGTAAAAGCACACATGCCTTGCATCCAGAGTGGATACAGGCCCTGGATAGTCAGTATCTAAGTTACACTAATTTTGGTGTACTTCTAATTAAGGGAGGGGCTCTGATGACATAATACTCTTTTCTTTTTAAGGGTAGCAAAGGGTGTAAGGTCATGGGAACTGGAGGGGGAGGGTTTGGGTCACTGGCAGCACACAAATCTCCCACACACCTTTATTGATTATGTAGTGCAGTGTTTATAAATTACCGTAGCTGATGTTCACTGGTGTAAGTGATGGTGTGAGTACTGTTTTCATTTTCGCACTCGGGTATCATACCTACGATATCATAAGTTATCAAATAAGTATAATATCTCAAAGACTACTATACTAGTATTGTCGTCGAGTTTGATTACTCAATGGAATTTTCCTTTTGAGATCCAGAGATAATTGAATGATGTTCTCTAGATCTTAGATACTAATCAAGTTTTGAAAATTAAGTTTCATATGTAACACCTGGTTTTGTTTTAGCAGGTAAATCAAAAATTGAATTATTCAATTTTTAAAGGTTGGTGCATCACTTATCCGTTTCTAGGCTCAATGTCTGATGCAAATGACACCGGAGGCTATACCTGAGGCTCAACCTGTAGACTTGAGCTCAAGGAGTTTGACTTTGGTGGAAGATGGTATTGTCTGTGACGATAATTGGACGTTTGCTGAGTTCTCAGTGAAGTTGACTGACCTACATACAAGTAAATATAGATGCAGTGTTACGAAGAGAAATTCAATCTATGAACAAAACTCCGATATGATAAAGATGGGTAAGGCGGTATTAATGAATTTCCTCTCTCGTGCCATTGTAGTTTGTGAACAACTAGTGCAGCAATAAACTAGTTGTTACTGATTATGCTTTCTATCAAATTTTGAAAACAGTTAAGTTTTAGGTAAATAAATATCCTTCATCATTAGATAAATTCTCAAACATATTGATAAAGTAACAAGTAATCTAGGGCACAACTTGATACTAAATGTAACAAGGATCAGCAGTTTTATGATTGTTCAAGACACTTACCTACCAGTAGCAAACAACTAAACATATAGCATTGTTCTGTTTAACAGTATACTAACAGGTATTTCGTTGCTGATTATGCCTCACACAACTAGTGGATAGCTTAATAAACTTTCACATCCTTACGACCATTTTTATTTGTGTACATATGTTGCAGAACTTCTCTCAAAAAACGCTACAATAGCTGTTTTTGGACCAAATGGACCATACGCCGATCCTGTAGTCCTTGATGAGTTTGGAGCCGAAGTCGATTTTGTTTGTCGATTCCCAGAGGATATCTCAGAAACTGGTTTGAGCGGAGTTACGATTAATGCAATCAATTCCACAGGAAAGAAAGATATGCTGGTAACTAAAAAAAACCTGATAAACTATGATTTTTTAAAATTTGAAACCACAACTATGAACGATTTCCGTTGGAGACTAACCAGTTCAGCACCAATAAGCTATTAGAAATATGAAGCAAATATGTTTTCCTAATAAAGTCTAGTGCATTTTTATGTCATCTACTTCTGCTCACACACTGTACTGACATTCTAGCATCCTTCTATTAGCCATTAGATGGCCAGAATGTTTGGAATCAATGATATCGAATTGACCGACCTTGCGTGTGAGTCAGTACTGAGCCTGTATGGAGCAGTACCGACCCTGGATAGAGCTATACTGATCCGGTATGAATCATTACCAGCCTTGCAGGGCTGACAGGAAGTGACTCAGCATAGACAGAGAGTTTTAAAGTAGCCGGGAGAAGTAGGAAGCCATATCTGAGCGATAAACACCGGTAAACTGGACGAAAAGACAAGACCAACAGCTAGTAAAAATAAAAGACCAGAGACAGGAATCAGCTGGAACTGTGATTGGCTCCGTAGATTATAACTCCACCTAACTTTACATGGCACCATATTTATTCAGCCATATTGTGATGGAACCCAGTCTTGTTTCCAAGGATATCCATTATGCTCAAGTATTGTGCCTCTCTCCAGAAGGGACACTGTGCTGCTAAACAGTGACAACTGTGTAATAATGCAACCGAATTATCCGGTATAGTCAGAGCCCATGGCTCACACAAACGACACAGAGTGTAGTTTAAATACTGGCTTCCTTCTCACAAGGCAAAGTCCTAGGGTGTCAATCCACTAGGGTTATTGGCAAGATATGAGAATGAATGCAATGAATGAAGGTACAGTTACCTGGAAGGGGAGGGGAGGAGGGCATCCGCGCAACCCTCTACCACATCAAAAGTGCAGTGGTTCCTGGCATAGAGTCTGCATGTCAATGCTACTTTTGAGCAGGCGGGTAGTGTAATGATAATTGTCACTTGCACTTTGTTCACTAGCAGTCTGCCTTTATGTGCTGAAGTTGGTGATTGCCCATGGTGACTATTGACCTATCAAGAGCCACCTGTCCTTGGTGAGTGGTGAGGAAGGGTTTCCAATCATCACGTCTTCACTGATACGTCCAACTGTAAAGGTAACCTCAGACTTGAAGTTCCTGAGGCGTAAGAGTACCTGGATGGTTCCATAAGATGGTGCATGGGACCTGTCTGCCATAATGCCACAGGGGTCAGTCTTCTGGCGAGTGTTTCAAACTGCTGGGCACAGACACTGATAAAATTGCTGGTATAGCAAGTTGAGGGTGCAATTGGAATCCACAAATACAGCCAACAGTCTCTCTTCCACACTTCTGGGTAGGTAGTGGCTGGCTCCTGAGGACGGATCGGAAGTGTCAGCATTTCTTATGCTGGCAGTATTACGATACGGTGGTTTCTTAAGTCGTGGCGGGGATATGCATGAAGGAGTGTCGGCTGGTGAAAATCCCTCAGGTTGAGGATCCTGTTGAGGAACTGTTCTGTTTGTCTTTGTGGAGGAAAGGTGGGTAGTCTGTTTGATGGGTATCGTTTGTAATTTAACTGGGTTAAATTGTTCCACCTTTTTGAGCAGCCGGGTGTATCTGTCTTTAGTCCAACTGCATTCACTCTCCGGTTATTAGTTGAATGAGGATCCGGTCCTTTGGGTAGCTTGCCTGGTTTGGGGAAGAGGAAAACCGCAGGCAGTATAGTCTCTGTTAACAACAAGGGTGTTGGGCCCCGTTGCTCTTTGGTAACTTCAATATTTTCTGACAAAACTTGTACGGCTGCCATGACAGCAACAGTTGGGTCAGCAGCCGGGGTTTATGGTGTATTGTGCACTTGCTTGACAGGGGCATCGTAGGAAGCTGTAGGTTCTCTCCACTCTTCTTCTGCTTCAGAACCATCATCTACAGTTTTCACATGAGCAAAGAGTTCTTTGTGAGTCTTTCTAATCTGAAGGTAGTCGTTTCCCGCTCGTACAGCTTCTGCCAGTTCAGCAGGTTGCATGGCCAGGAGATGCCTTTGTAAATAGGAGTTGCCAATTGTAGTGCAGAATGTGTTTAGCATCATTCGCTGCATTGACCTTGGGGGGAGGTCTGTAGAATCTATATGCACCAAGCGCTCCACCTCACTTGCATGCTCTTGGAGGGTCATATTGTGGTGTAATCGCAGACTAGTCGTCCGGATATTGCTTCCCATGGCGATAGACCAAAGCGAGCTCTCAATGCAGCAATGATTCCGTAGAGTTGTGGTGGCTTCCCACACTCTAGCGCACTACCACACAGCGCTTCTCGTATGTGTAGAATGGTTGTGTTCAGGCTATTCATTTGCCTCTGCCACTTCCACAAACCGTGAGATGAAATATTCAACATCTGTGGCGCCTTCATATTTGGGCACCTTAAAGGGTGTGTGTGCATTGCCAGGAGCTGGCCGCATGACACCTTGAAACCTTTCAGTCCAGCGGTTCATAACTGTAGTTTCTGGATTAAGAACAGGCGTCCTACCAGTGCTACGAGCTTTCTGATTTGCCATCGTCAACTCTATAGAGAAGTAACTCAACTCTATTCTTGTTAGTGGAGAGATGGACTGTACCACAGGGCAGGGTAAGTGTTTCTGACAGTTCTGCCAGCAGTAGAAACTTGAATGGTGGATACTTGGTCAGTAGCTTTGGCTGCAGGGTTGCAAGAACTTTCACAGGGCTGTACAAAAGATGTATGGGGGCGGTGAGTTTTTAGACAGGGCTGACAGTGCACTTGCAGGGGCGATGTTTTTTGCAGCAAACCTTTACAGCAGTAACAGGGCCGGTATCACAGTGCTTTGAGCCAGATCTAACAGATACAGGGTCGGGAGTAGCAGGGCCTGCAAATGGCAGGGCCGGTATCAATGTTACAGGCAGAGTGAGACCCTATGTCCTGATAGCTAACGGTGACTGGCCAGTGCAGATGACTACAGGGTCGGTGTCACAGTGTTTTGAGCCTGATCTAACAGATACAGGGTCGGTAGGTAGCTAGCCTGTTGATAGAAGTGCCAGTGGTAAGAAAGAGGAGCACAGCGTGAGAAGGTAAATTTATCCCACCATTGCCACCAATGTAGTGGATCGTGCCGTTAGGGCACCTATTACCGTCCACTAGCAACAGCCGTTCACAGTGCACAGCTCGTGAAACAGCAAAGCAACACCTGTCTCCTTGAGGTGACGCAGGGTCGCTCAGACCTGCAGGGTGCAGCAGAGAAGTCGGTAATAACTGAAAACTGGAAAACTTTTTAGTTCTTTCTATACCAATGATTGGGTTTCAACAGCTCTTTCATCGCATGGAAAGGTTGAACATTTTTATGAAGTTGTCTTTCTGAACAGTTTCACACAACATATCTGGCCAATATTTTTGATAATTTATAGTCTGTAAAAATTGTGGTTTCAGAGCAAATTTTATGTCTGGGTGACAATCTCAACTTTATACTTTGTAGGGGTATTGCTATTTAGATAACAGGTACACCTTTTGGAACTATGGGTGCGACAAACTCATAGAATGCTCGTGCGACCCTGCAAATAACTTTGCCAAGTTTACAACCTGGCTAAATGGAACATCTGGAATTGAGTATTACTGTACCAAATTTTCTTATACAAGAACATTGAGAGGATATGTAGCAATTAATACACAACCAATGGCTATAGGTAAGACTATTGTTCATTGAGTGATAGTCAGACGATCAGCTGATGCTGAAAATAAATCTGAAGTTTCAACATTTGGTGATAAAGCTTTCACTCCATCATTTTTATCCTGTTATTGCTCATTACAACTTTTTAGACAATCATAGATTTTCCGGAGCAATAAAAAAAGAGAGAAAATGGCTTATTATTGAAAATAATCCCAGGTTACAAGCAATTTGTTTTCCTTTCAAATTTCAACTTTTTAGCATATGAAAAAGGTTGAATTGGTCATAATTTGCTACTCATGCAACTTTCCGTACATTTTTTTGCTTTCAGTTTTCTCTGTCTCTCTCCAGTTTTCATGCTTATCTTTGGTTTTTTCACATTAAACTTAAATGGTGAAATACATGCTTAATGTTTCTGGTTGACTGTTTGTTAAAAGATCCTAATGTTTTTTCTACATCAAGCTTCCCTGATGGGGATTCTTGGTTGTAGTAGTATAATGGGGGCAGACCTGCATGCAGGTGTCTAAAGGCAAAATAATTCTCTTGGTTCCAAGTACTTTTTTGGGCCCCAGGTGTCCATGAAAACTGTTTAGGTATCTTTTTGTGTGCACCAAGTGTTGATTACCCGAGTTGATTGCAATTTTTTATAATGTATATGACTATGATTATTACCTAAGTATTTATTGTGCAAGGGTTGTTTATATTGTGGTTTGTATCGCAATTTTGATTGTTGTTTGAATAATGTATAAAAATAAAGTGTTGTACTGTGATAATGCTATCGATAGGTAAAATGTTGGGAGAAGAAGATGTGGAGAAGAGAGCAATGAGTGAAAACGATATGGTTGATGATAGTGGGAGTGAAATTGTAGATAATGCTTTGCCAACTCCGAAACGAATAGTGATAATAGTTATGATGAAATTGATATTTGTGATAGGATTTTCTACTTTAAATGTGTTACCGAGTTTGGTATGTATGAAAAAGCTGTCTAAGAAATACAGAAGGCAAGGTACTCTTTTGTTCGAAACATAAAGAAAACTAAAGACCCATGGCGAACATCTAATTTGACATGGATGGTAGTGATGAAGGATTTAGCGCAAGGATGCATTTGCCTTTTATGGCGTCGATTGCAGGTCCGACTGGTTCTGGGCAGATGCAGGTGATTTAACGAATGGTTGGAGCTAGTCACGCTATAGCTTATCTTCCTACGGTAAAAATACATTACTGTTATGGCACCTGTCAAAATAACATTTGATGTGATACGATATTTCACAAAAGAATGATAATTATAGCAACGGGTTTCCCCAGAGACGGACACAACATATGTTTGATAATTGATGACTTTAATAAATAAAGTTTCTGGTAAAGCTGATGCCAATACTTTGTGTACAAAGCATAGTCATCACTTGAACATGAGCACCTTTTTTATTGTTTAGAATCTGTCTTTGAAAGGAAATTGTTCCATTTCCTTGAATAATCAATATTTGTTCATTTTTATCAACCCTCGAGGTGCTTCTTCGGTTAGCTATTCGGCTCACCAATACTTTCCCGAAGGAACAAAATATGTACAACAAGCCTTTGAGCAAGCGACGAAAAAACATTACTCTTTTCTACAAATAGACCCTACTCAGCGAGCAGATGATCATCACACACTAGTAGAAAATTTTGTATCAGGCGATCCTACAATGTTATATGTACACGACTAATAACATATGAATACAATTATTGTTCAATTCATTTTATTTTGTTAATCGGGTGCGTAACCCATTAATGCGATGACTAAAGCTCTGTAACAAAAGTTGAGAAAAAAGGCTACTTGGTTGTTATTGCTGAACAACGAGTGCAGTTAATTTCAAAAGTCTGTAACAGCAAACGCGGAAAAAAAAATCTTTTTATGACTCTCATGGGATGTGCTAAAGCTGTTATTAATGGAACAGTCCCATTGTTGGTTTTTCGGTATAATTATTTGCAGTGAAGTGCAAAGGATATTGCTAGCTTGGTCAAGAAATTGACGACAAACGATAAAAAGGTTTTGCTGCAAAAAATATTTTGAGTTTTCCTACTAGGACCCATCGTCAGCACCATAGTTCCCGGTGTACGGAAAGCTGTATTAGGAGAATGAAGATGAAAAAATCCAGAACAATTATGAAGATTATAATGACTATTTAACCCATCAATGACTTGGGTAAGAGAGGAAAGACAGCTATAGTTGAAAGAGCTGTTTCAATTGTTGATAGAAACTGTCAAAAACATTACATTAGGTAATGATTAATCTAGACTCAAAACAGTTGATTGAGTTGCATTGGTACAATAAGAAGTTGCATTAACTAATCGGCAAACGAGCAATCAGTGATAAACATAGAACATTGACTCAGACTGGTAGAGGTAATTTTTTTGATGCTATAATCACTCCTATTGTATCTGTTTTCTTGTCAATAAAACCAAGACTCTCCAACCTTTAGCATTTACTGAATGTTATTTTCTAGTGTTTGAAAATGAGTATTGTCGAACAAACAGAAAAATCAGCAATGATGAAACAGCAGGGAAAATGAAATGTGCCAACCTTGCATTACATCCCGATAGAGGACATAGTGGAGAGACATATGAAGCGAAGGCAAGACGCTTTGCTAGAATTGCCACACGAAATCTATTTGTCTGAGTAAAAAAAGGTAGATGGAAACGTTCAAAAGATGCAGAGCTATTTGAGCGATGTGACGAAAATTAAAAAAACCCAACAGTCAGAAAGTTGGACTTCTGCTAAGAAGCCAAAGCCTATGCCTAGAGTACCTGTTGTTAATAGTACGACTACTGATGATAAGGCTGCGCTCCCTTCACCAGATGTTGGTACTCTCTCTGGTCCCCGTTAGATGTTAAAGAGAAGACGCAGACAAGAAAAGGATTGTCCGACAGCGAAAGTTGAGATGTCGATGAAAGCGAGGATGTCATTGGGGATGGTGAGAAAGGTGAAGAGCAATCAGAGGAAACGATGAAAAGGTTAGGCGAGTTTGAGAAAAAATTATCCGGTGTGGCAAGGAGCAAAGGCGATTGAGTGATTCTTATCAGAATGTTGCACTTGCAGAGTGAAACTGAGAAGCATTATCGGAATACTGGCAAGCCAAAATGGGAAAGAGCTGGTTGAAACCTAGGCTTTTTAAAATATTGTTACGAAGAGTTATAAATGATATTGGCACAACAAAATTGGGGCAAACCAACTACAGGAAACTTAAAAGTCTACTGTCTGATCAAGGACTCACAACTGTCAGGAGGTCACTGCAACAAACACATGAGGGAAAACTTATGACTGTGGTGAAAACGGGAAAATAGAGGACGATGAATGAAAAACGTTGTACCACAATCCCGTGTTACACACATCTGTTTGAGGAGCTAGAGCTCTACTGTAATGTCATAAAAACAAATAGAAAATAGAATTCATGAATGGCTGAGTGGAGAGGCCTCCTACTTGATACACAAAGAAGTGACAATAAAATACAACTCCGTCCAACGATTGTTGCCAGAATAGGAGAGCAGCTTTAAGTCAATTGGATGGATGTCTGCTCTTGAAAAGAAGAAAATGACAGAACAGCAATTTGTGCGAATGGCTGTCGATTCTTTACCATGGAAAGGATGGGCTGTGCCGCTCACCTCAAAATTCAGACACATCATAGCCCGAGGTTTGAGAAGGATACTGGGAGGAAAAAACTACAAGGCTTTACGATTGGGTAACGATAAAGAGTTTGACAATCAGCACGCCAAGAGTCTGCTGGCCGAGAAAGAGATCAAGCGTTTCATGACCAAAAACGAGACAATAAAAACATTGATGGTAGAACACTCTAACAGGACTTTGAAGGAAAATACTTACCGATATCTGGTGTATAAGTACAATGGCAGTTACATCGAGGTTCTTCCTTCTGGTAGTCAGCTTGTACAATGCCACTATTCACACAGCTTTTGGGATGAGACCGAGCAACGTAAACTTTCAAAACAAAGAAAGCATGTGCAATCAAGTGTATGAAGGAGGTGAGCACAGCTAGGCTAAGAGCCAATGTTAAAAGTTGGAGATTATGAGACAATTAACAAGGCGAGGAGAGCTTACACTCTGAATTGGGCTATCAAGGTCTTTATAATCACTTATGTGCTGACCTACGAAAAACCTACTGTATACAAGGTGAAATATCTCACCGAAGAAATGATCGAGGGAAAATTTTACGATAAAGAACTGCAAAAAGTAAAAAAGCCAATATTTTACAGAATCGAATAGACATTGGGACAAAGAATGCGAGGGGGCAAGAGACAGATACTAGTTAAAGTGGTTCGGTTATGATGGAAAGTTCAACTGGTGGGTGGATGAATAACTTATAAAGAGCGATTGCTAGCTTTGACAATCATATGGAAGGAAAATTTTAATGCTGCTGACCTTGCCGTGTAGCTTTAACGGCGCAGACTTTCTGGAAAACCTGAACTCCAATTCTATGGTAAGACTGTATACTTATCAGGGGTTATCAGTGCAAGATGGGAGTTGGCGCTGCTGGATATATTGTATTCCAAGGTTTGGAAAATTTTACCAAGGATAAATATATCTGAAAACAGTGGCTACCTCCGGCGAGAGCTACCAATCTATTCTAATTGGCAACAGAAGATATGATGGTGTATAAAAATTATAGGAGGTTACACGAAAGACAGTTTTTGGAATGAATTTGGATAACAGGTTTGTCATATCTTACAATAAAGTGACCGACACAAGTTTATTGACAAACATAAACTCCAATACAACACTGAATTTTCCTAAAACTTGGCGTACACCTCTGGCTTCGAGTCGAGTGAGAAAAAAAACTGCATTCTCAAGGTAAATACGTCAATGACATATTGCCTGACATAAATTATGGCCTAACCTCTCTATACGTCATTTCAACATTGTGATCAGCAGATTGGTAGGCGGTACAAACGTGCCTTTGCTGAGAGTAGTGCCGGTGCAAAGGAAAAAAAATACCGTCATGTACCAAGAGTTGAAAAACCCGGACTAAATCGACACAGCATCACGGAATAGCACTCACATTCAAGTGCTTATACTCGGCGACGACAGTCAGTGGATACCATTTGATGGTGGAAGTCATCCTGAAGGTTCAATTTACAGAAAACGAGATGCAATGAGCATGATTTGATACACCCCAGAAGACTCCAAAGAATTTTTGGCAATGCTACAAAAGGCAAACTGGGAATATAACCAGAGTGTATAGTGATCAATGAGTTATACCCTGTTTGAATGGCAATGGATTAGGTAGTACGTTCTCGACCATCCTGAAATTGGCAACGCTCCTGCTGAAAAAAGGATCGGCAAGTCTCAGTAACAGAGTGCTGTCTGTTTTCAGCAACATGGCACGTGACGCCTTTAATCAACACAGTTTGGCATCATTGGTGAAGATCAACAATCTCAAAGGAACCGTCCTTAACCCAGTGCATCTCAACCACGTCAAACAGAGGAGAAAATCAGCTCCCAGGAGAAGAGGATCAGGCAGGCACAACAAGTTAATATTTTAACGATTGAGTGTCAATCCACTCTATTACGTATTCACACTATGGGCAAACATCACTGGAAAACGATGGCCCGTGTAAATGGTACGGTGGGTAGCAAGCTTGGGAATTATCCTTACAATATATTTCTCCCACTGAACCTGTTCACGATGGAGCTACGAAAATTTTGGTAGAGAGGTCCGAATACGTCATCATCAGACCCGTCAGGTTGATTTCTTATGGCTGGGCCGAGTTGAGCATGACCAGCAGCAAAGAATTTTACACAGATTTTTACAACTAGTTTTTCAAATTGAGGCTACTAATGTCCAAGGTGATGACACCGACATTAACGGTATCAATAATGCACCTGTGTAGATGGGAGACTCCCTTAATTCGATGTTGAAGGATATAAAAATATCTGTATAACGGAAACTTATATAGTAAACTAACAATTACAGATTGCGGGAGGGTTTTTTTGCAGTTCTTGAAACTAGCATCACAGCAAAAAAACATCAGGAAACATTGGATGTACAACAATTCGGGGAGCAAGGACGCCAATGAACACAGCGCTGTGGACAAAATAAGAATGAGAGTGTTCATGGGGAATGGGAAAATCATGGAGTTTTTCAGTGAACTCCACCTTGCCCTTCTCCAGCAGAGAAAATTTATAGTTCTAGGGCCAACTATTCAATTGGAGTTTAAAAGGGTATCCGGCAAACTGGCTTCGTTTGAAACTGATGAGTCAGAATCAGAATCGGCTAGTCTAAATTACGTCTTTGCAAGGTTACGGTAAATCCCTTGATACAAAAATCTAAACTTAGTTTGGCGTTAGAAAGCAGCAACAACATTTATCCAATTGATCAAAAGCGATTGACGTTGTATGGGATTTGCAGGAGAGTGGGTCAGGTGGATATAACCTTGGAAGAAAGCAAACAAAAACCAGAACAAGTCTATTTAGGTTTGGTTGATTGCAGTGCTCTGAATGGACAACTCCGCAGGAAGCCATTTAGGATGCAGCAAACCAATTTCATAAGCATCGAATCGAAGCTTTTGAAATTGGTTGGATGTCAGCTAGTCATTCTTCCACTTCACCAATTGGCGATGTTGATAGTGCTGGTGGAGAATTAAATTCCTGGGCTTCTGGTGCGTCAATTATCAATTGATTTTCAATCATATCGCTAACCATTTCAAAAAATCAAAAAAAAAAACAGTTAATCATTATCGTTTTATTATGAGTAATTGAAATATAGTTGTCAGGTATGTCTTATATGGAGTCTGACAGTTTTCTCTCTGCGCAAAGGCAATTTTGACCACACCAAAGACTTTGCAGTTTTGAGAGAAAACCAGCTAGGCTCTAGGAGTGCAGCTTTTCCACAGCCCAACTAGTTGAGTTCGTCAACTAGTTTAAAATAATTATTCACCAATTCTTACCATATTGCTGATAGTCCCAGCAGTTGTGGCTGATGTTGTCCCTATGGTCACTGCTGCTAGAGCGGGTGCTTTTTGAGTAAAACAGTAACTTTAAATAGCCAAAGTCGCACCAATTTACCTGTCCCTACAACCAATGAGAATGATCATGAGAAAGTTTCTATATTTCTTGGTGCATTCGAAAAAAAATTTTTCAGTCATGCAACTGAACCTTTTTATATTGTAGCGTATTTTTCAAGCAAAAAATGTTTCTTCAGTTGCATGAAAAACACACTATAATATATAAAACTTTTCCCGGAAGGAAAATTGTTTAGTGGTGCCAAAATTCCTATATGTGATAGTGTTTATTGGGGAAAAAAATTTTAATCTCCTAAAAGATCCTATATATCATAATACATTTTTGCGCAAAATTTTTTATTTTAATTGGGTGAAATTCTTATGTAATATATAGGGATTTTTTTCGCAACTAAACAGATTTTATGCACCTTTTAGCGAAAGCATTCTCATTGACTGTAGGGATAGATCATTCATAACGATTTTAGTTATATAATAAACACACTATATACAAAGAAAGAATCTACTCCATCAGCAGTGACTAAAGAAAAAAAATCTGCTGCAACTACTAGAACTCTCAGCAATAAAGTAAAAATTATTAAATAATCATTTTACACCAGCTGAAGAAATCAACTGAATGTGCTACGGAGGTGTTCACCTAGAGCCTAGCCAGTTTGTTATCACGACTGCAAAGTCTTTCGTGTTGAAAAAATTGATTTTGTCAAAGAGGCAACAACTGGGCTCTAAATATCTATTAATAATTAATTGTGCTTACATAAATCTCACAGTGGAGGAAGTGTCCTCTTCGAATCTGATTAGTTTGCTCTCGAGACTGTGAGGCCTTTTTTATTGGTAAATGAAACATTAATGCAGAGTGTAATAGATTCCATTATTATTTTTTATTATTCATAATTAGGATACCTAAAACCTAATAATTAATTAATGTCAAGTTTTCTTCTATACTTATTATCCTTTGCTAACAGTTTTTTTATTTTCAATTTAGACCAATTATGACTTCCATAACATCAGAAACGCCACACCCGAAGGACTTTATTCCTCACGTCTATCACAAATTTGTCAAAGACAGCATAATGATGCCAAACAAATCGATCGAGCCAGTCATTTTTCAAGCTATCCTCTTCTTCTCCACACAACACATGCTGACTAAGGCTCAACTACAAGGCGAAACATCGCTTATTCTTCAATACACAGGGGATATGTCCCAACGAGATGATGAAAAGAGTTCATTATTCGAAACATTTTCTGTCAATTTTTATATGGTGCTATGTATGTCAAACATTATAGATATCAATAGCTATTTGTGAAAGATTCAAAAACCAGCTTGGAGTAGAACCTATTTCAAAAATTCACTTCCATATAAATGGAAAGAAAACTATGGATGTGCTATCAAACCCAAAATATCTCAATGCTTGTAGAAAATAGTGAAACAGAAATGTCTGTACGTTCACTAGAATGGCTTGTAGAAATAATCAATGAACATTTACAACAATTTCATGTCTTTACTTTATACATTATATCTATACCTGTAATAAAATTTATGTTTTAGTACAATAGCTATTTCTGTGTACAAGCATACGTTAGTCCAACAATCAAAAGCATGACACAAACTCAATATATAAACAACCCCTGCACAATATATACTTAGATAATAACCATAATCATATACAATATTGCAAACACTGCAATATCAACTGGAATAATCAACATCTGGTGCACACAAAAGATACATAACTGGTTTTCATGGAGACATGGTGCTAAAAAAGGCGCTTAACTAGGAGAACCATCTTGTCTTTTGACACCGGTGTGCAGATCTGCTCCTATCATAATGCTGGTAGTGCTTCAATTGATGCACCAGAATTGGTGGCATTGGCAAAGTTGTGAGTATTGTGGTGCAGAGATAGTGTTGTAAAAAGATCCTATTGCGGCCTTCATCTGACATAACTAACATTACAGAGGCACTACACTTTTCTCATCTGAAAGCGCTGTGACATAGCACTGAAAGCATTCTCTAACAGTAATCTATAGCAAGTGTTAGAACGTCACTCAGTAAGATTAATGAGATTATAGCTAACATTTAGTGGATTTCCATATCACTACACCGTAGCGCTACGCTATGGTATCATGGCTCAGTGCTTCTCAATAGCCACAAACCATCACACTTTTCCATAAGACAGCAATACAGTAGGCCCAAAGGTCATGAACCCTAGTTAGCGAGTCAGAGACTTTGAGCTAATGAGTCAACGAGTGAAATTGTATCAAGGGAAAATGTTTCAGCCAACAATTAGTTTGAAATGCCTTTCTTATGTTTGTTTCATCTAATTCTACAAACGTCACAAATAAAGTTTTGAAGCAGCAGTGCTTGCTTAATGTGTAATTTATTTATTAAATTTTAAATAATTACTTTGCATTATTATTTAACTACGCCCAATTGATTATTTGTTATTACTATTTAAATTTTATTATTATTGTAAAATTCTAAAATAGGGAAAAAAGACAAATAATATGAAATAAAACAAATACATATATCTGTGAACATTTATCCTGCATCCTTTTTTATTAATATAAGTGGTCTTGAAAGGCAACTGTCTCATATCACTGAAATTTCTGTCCAAATTATTTCATTAATGTGACTGCAGTGATGCCGGAAATTCAATACACGCATGTGCAAACCAGTGGCTCTACGGCATTCCCTTTTTCCATAGCACTTCAGTGGTCTGGCGCTATTATAAGTTGCTACTTAGTAGCGATTTTCAATGGCGTCACATATTCACGACAGCAGTAGCGATATACCCATTTCCAAGAGTGGAAAACCCGTGGCGCTATGACGTAGCGCCACGAAATCGTGACATGAAAGGCTACTAATTATTGAATAGGTATATTTTCCTATACAAGTCTGGCTCGGGTTCCCAGTAAGTGATGTAAGTATAAAGTAGCTATACATAGCAGCACAACATAGAATTAACCCAAAATGAATAACAATGGTGACGTAGGCTGTACCTTAAAAATATGATCTCATAATGAGCAGTTCAAATTATAGTCAGTTCAGTTCAATTTCCAGAAATATCTTAGCATCACTGTACCAGCCAGGTTAAAGGCCCCTTCACTGGTTCAGCAGCTTTAATTTCCTTTACATTATTTATTGCTGTATCTAACAACACCAGTTTACAGGTCTCAACGGCCAGCTTATACCTATCCTTTTGCTGTGTCAATCTCTGAACTCCCACCAGAATTTCAAAGTAGGCTGTATAGCGCCATGCCACCCATCTATTCAAAGCATCTGAGGACTTTTACACATTTAGTTTAGAGGTAACGCTAAGTGAAGCACTTAAGTTGATTTATCTTAAATAGCAAGGTGGCTAAAATCTATGTGTTTTAAAAGCATCACAGGTGTGGATATCTCAGTTTTCTCTGTAAGTCATTTTCAGAGGCCAAGTTGTGTTTTTGCGCATATTATTGTAGTAGTTTTGCACTGACTACTCCGACACAATGGGGTCACTCCAACAACTTCTGAATAATATTTCAGAGTCACTCCAAATCGACGTTATCAACTGACGGGGTCCTGGACCCAGACACACAATGACAGAGTTTCACTAATTAATATTATATTTATACACAATCCATTTAGCAATATATAAGGGAATCTATACACAATCCACTAGACTTCTGATCTATCTCACACAACAAGGCTCCTTTTATAGGAGAACAGAGGAAAGTTCACCCCCTTATTAGGGTGAACCAACCATACGACATAATAGTAAAAATACATCAATCACAATACATATTACAATTTCATAAACAAGTTTAACCAATCATATTAACGAACACATGGCAATTTGTTCTGGGCACTTTTTGCCGCTCTTTTTTTTGGCTTGGGTCTTTTCCACTCCTTATTAGGGCATACTGGTATTTTTTCACTCCTTATTAGGGCGTCCATCACTTAGCTTGCTCTCCTGGTCGTTGTATTCTTCCTATTCACTTTCTGATTGGGGCATTGTGTTCCATAGGTCCCAGGGTAAGTCTTCAATCTTCTTTTGACCCAGGCCCAGGGTATCTGACCCGGGGTAGTTCGGGGTAGGTTTTATATGATGTATAGGGCCTATACAGGGTCTGGGTATCTGGCATTCACTTTCGTGGTGGTAGTTTGCGTGTAGGCGGAAGGGGTTGGAGGTTATGTTTAGGGGGTCAGTAGACAACAAGGGTTGGGTGGGTATGGGGTGGGGGGTACGGGGTGGGGGGGGGGGGTGAGGGTGGATACTTTATACAAATCTCTCAAATTATTCAGCTCTCGAAAATATTTTTGAAGGAAACTGTTGGGTTAGGAATGTTGAAAATCAAAATAAGAATATGGTCTTGCTGCAGTTTAATAAGGCAGCATCAGCGAAGGTAGCACTTGATTATGGGAGATAACTGAGCACTTACACAATAACTGAGGATCGAGTGGATAAACGGGTAATTATGTGAGTGGTGGTGTAGTTGGTAATGGAACGCAGGGAGAGCAGTGCATATTCACACCAATTTAATAGACAGGTCCCTCAAACTAATGACATCCCAGTGAAAGTAGTTTCAACATTTCACAAGTCGATTTGGGTTTATTGACGGCTTTCTTGGATATTCGTCACTCTCTTACCCGTGGACGATGAATAGGCCCTAACAGATGGGATAGCCAACGTCCCTGCCTGGCCATAGTATAACAACCTTAGGTTCCTTTTGCTCAGTCAGTGGAGCTGTAGCTGTACCTCAATGAGGGAAAAATAGAAATTCTAGCACACTTTCACCTCTGTAATAGCTAAATTGCTCAACTGGTTTGCTCCACTTTTGCAGGAAGGGATAGGTGGTGCATCAGGCCACTACTCCGCAAACCGCTCTATTATAGGTACACTCTCTGGAGGAAAATAAAGGCAGACAACACGGGGATGGGCTATTCAGGATGAGAGAGTGCTGGGCGTGGTGAAGGGAGGAGGGGTAAGGGTTCTGTTCGAGCATGTGTACCTTGTATGTTGGCTGCCACTTGGGTTCAAATGCTACTGGTGCCTGTCCTTTTGGATTGACACACATAATAAGGTTTTAACCTGGCCATGTTTTGTACCAAATAAGCACTGTGCCTGTTTAGGAAGTAGACCTGTTTTACATTCCCCTCTTGCATTTTAAAGGAGCATGAGTAAAATCATGGATTTTGCGTTCTCTCCACAGCCTCTGTCTAAGTTTTCTAACCAAACTTAATCTCCAATCACAAACAGGTTTCTTCTCTTTCATTTGTGCCAATCGCCAACTGCTGCTCTTTCAGTGTCTTGTGTGTGTCCTTTAACCTGAGCTTGATGATCTGGGCAGTTTCATATACAGGCATAGGACATAGTGTCCTGGATGGCTAGCCGTGGACCTGGACGGTTAACCAGGCCAGTGTATCAAACCCTAACTTTATTTGAAAAGTAAGCTATTTTGACCTGCTGTAATTTAACTTTGAGATGATACTCACGGTAAATAAGGCAATACCGACCTAGGATACTTACAGTTGCAACCTATTCTAAGTCAGAAACTGTGCTGGTTTAGCTTAATCGTTTCATTATTGGTTTAATGGTTACCGCCATTGATGAAAAAATTTCGCAATTTTATGGACTACCATTAAGGAAGGAAATAAACCAAACAAAAATATTACTTCTCTGCTCTTTTTTTGTTGAAAGTTAAACAAAAAAGAGTAATACTGTAACGGATTCCGGTCTGGTGCCACGGACATCCACTATTCTCAAATATTCTACCTCTCTCCAAAGGGGACACTGTACTGTGCGACAGTGACAACTGTGCAGGGTAACCAAATTACCCGGTAAGGCAAGAGCTCATGGCTCAGACAAACAATACAGTGTAGTGTTTGTACAAGTGGCTATATTCTCAAAGACAAGATACTAGAGGGTGTTTAGTCCTCTAGGTTGGCAACATGAGAATGAATGCAAAGAGTAAGACAAAGGGCTCTCCTTTTATAGGAGAGCTAACAGGTACAAAACATATAACAGCTAGAGCACAGGAAGCAAACTAGCCAATACAATCAATTATATAAATAAGTAACCAATCAAACAATGCAATAAGGTTAAATAAGGGAGGTGCCAAGTGGCTAAGGGCGGAGACCTGTCTCCTATTGTCCAATCAGCGGTCCTGCAAGGCTCCCAGGCTGTAGATAGAGTAGGGTCCATGAAGCCGGTAATCTAGGGAAGGGTACTTCCTGCTCACTGACCTTGACTAAGTTCCTTCATACTTTTGGAGATCCTCTTCTATGTTGGCCATCTTGTGCCGGCCCGGTACAGCTATACCGGGTCGGTAGGAGGTCCATACCGGCCCTGCAGGGGTCACTACCGGCCCTGCACACGATGCTACCGGCACAGTAAGACTTACCACCCAAACAGCTGTTGACCGAATGCTGTGGGTTGAAGTCTAGCACATTATCTCGCAAGGGCGGAGAGAAAATGACCTGTTTACTACTAGTGTCCACCAAAATCTACCACAATACTTCTTTAACCAAGTTGATTGGACAGGGTAAATAATTGTTATTTCCATTTGAGAATTACATAAACTTTTAGTGTAGAGATTAATACATTATTTTAACCTGTACATCCACAAAGTTTGTAACTCTGTGTTGGATCTGCTCTACCATCTTGTAAGACTACTGGTTTGTAGATATCACACGGAAGTTTTGAAAAATGAGATGTGTATCTATTTACCTAACCGATTCATCTACCATCCAGCATAGAGCAGAACACAAAGTAGAAAACTACAGTTGTTAAGAAAAATGTGAAAAAGGCAACTAAAACTATAACTTCAGTGCTTGTAATTGACACAAAGGGTTGATTCTTGAACCCTAGTAAATTTTGGGGGGGCCGAAAGAATTGCCAAAAACAAAACTTTTCTCCGACAGAGGTTATTTAGCAATCAATTCCAACAAAGGATATCGCCAACTCCACCACGGTTACAGAGCCAACCGTTCATACTCACTACTCAAAGCTTCAGAGTAATAACGATTTTATTATTTTACAACAACCTGGTGTAGAACCATAATGACAAAGTTTCTTGCTACTTGGTGCAATCACAAGCAGTATCCGGATACAAACACAAGGAGCATAAGGAAAACTCTGCCTTTTATAGGCTGAAGCAAAGGAAATAATTGGCCAAATTATAGAGATTACAAATGATAAATAAACAGGAAATAAATAGGTAATCAGCAAACAGGTTATAATTAGCAAATAATCAGAAAGGTTGAAATGAAGTTAAATACACGAGGCTCCAAGAAGTATGGGGCTGAGCCTCCAGAGCAATACAGTTGAGTCACAGCCCGGGAAGTGATGGTGCGATATACGTAGATTTCTTTTTAAGTAGTTATAGCTTGTCATTCACGACTTCTGGCAAATCGGATGATAGTTATATTGCAGACTCCGGCCTTTGCATTTTTTGAGACTATTATGGTCTCTCAGGCTATGTTTTTTCTCTCCTCCCCGACCCGGTATAGATTGGCTGCAGGACCGGTAGCGTTACTGCAGGGCTGGTAGTGATTGCTGCAGGGTCGGTAGTGATGCTGCAGGGTCGATAGTGATGGTTGCAGGACCGGTAGTGATGGTTGCAGGGTCGGTAGTGATGGTTGCAGGGTCGGTAGTGATCCTGCAGGGTCGGTAGTGATGCTGCAGGGTCGGTAGTGATGCTGCAGGGTCAATCGTGATGCTGCAGGGTCAATAGTGATGGTTGCAGGGCCGGTAGTGATGCTGCAGGGCCGGTAGTGATGCTGCAGGACCGGCAGTACCTCTGCAGGGCCGGCAGTGAATTCTGCAGGGCCAGTAGTGATGGTTGCAGGGCCAGTAGTGATGGTTGCAGGGCCAGTAGTGATGGTTGCAGGGCCAGAAATACCTGCATTTCTAAAAGGTATCTGGCAGTGCCAGACTCCAGGAAGGCATGCCTGACACTCTACAGTTGCCAACGGGACCTTTGTACAAACTATGTAGTTACAAAAATCCACCATAGTACTTACATAGGATCTAAGGGTGCCCTCTACAAATCCTCTTTTGTCTAGGACTCAACCTGGATGGCAGCAGTCGTTGAAGATTTGCCGTCCAATTATAGCGGTAGCGATCTGGAGTAACTGTTACCCCTTGCAGAACGGAATAGAAAAACATGCGCATCGAAAAGGCTGTATTAGATGAAGAGTGCAAAAAATTCATATGTCCGTAGTAGGGGGCTTAAAACTACACCATTATAGAGTTATGACTCAAGGCTGTCTTATGATCTAGGGTTGATGGCCTGTTAGGTTAAACTCATAACACCTTTTTCCATGTGTAAAATACTGTTTGTTACTTCTTTTTTATTGCAACCTTTAAAATCCAAACTACTTTATTGTTTAGGGTTTAAAATTGAGTAGTTTTTGGTTATAATAACTAAATGGGTATTTCAGGTTTCAGAAAATACACTCCAACCATGCGCGCAGAAAACATAGATGGGTCAATAATTAACAATTTTACAACGGACTACTTCTGGAAACCAATAAAGTTGATATGTACATATCCTCAGCTTCCTACGGAAAACCCACACACCGGCAAACTGCAGTTCTTCCATGTGACTCTGCAATCCCGAAACTTGGAAGAACAATGGGAAGATGAGGTAAGGTTTGCAAAAATGTTTTTCACTAAAAATTATGGAGGGAGCAGTGTCGCACATAATTGTCATATTAGTCTTAGAAAGTTGACACCTAGAAAACATTGGTACAAGAAATCACATCCAATCCAAGTGAGCCAATCATTTCTGACATAACTTTTATGCATGAACTTTTACAATTAACAGCTTATTATGTGTGGAGCTATCTTCCTCTTTTTATGGTGTTGCAATGAATAAGAAAATATTCTCCTGGTGACAAAATTTTAGTTATTTATTAAAAAAAAAACAGCTCGACAGACAACAGTAAATAATCATTTTATTAATTATTGCAAACTACTAAATATATTACTCTTTACCATCTGTCCTTTTGAAACAATGTTTAGTACCAGTTGCAGTTATTTAAATATTGTGGTAGATTTCAGTGCACTCTAGTAGTAAACGGGTAGTTTACACTAGAAACCTTGCTAAGCAATGCGCTAGACTTCTGCCCACAGCATTTGGTTAATAGCTGTTGGGTAGGAAGTCATACTGTGCCGGTAGCATAGTAAGCAGGGCCGGTATTGACCCCTGCAGGGTCGGTAGTGACCTCTACCGACCCGGTACAGCTGTACTGGGCCGGCACAAGATGGCCGCCTTAGACGAGGATCTGCAAAGACGTCAGAGAACTTAGTCAAGGTCGTAAACAGGAAGTGCTTACCCCTAAAGTACCAACTTAGTGGACCTAATTCTATATACAGCCTGGGAACCCTGTAGGAGCCGTCATTGGACAATTAGGAGAAAGGACTCCGCCCTTAGCCACTTGGCACCTCCTTGTATTATCTTGCATTGCATTGTGATTGGTTGAGTATTTATATAATTAATGTAATTGGTTCAATTACTTCCTGTGCATTGTCTATTATATGTTTTGTGTTCATTAGCTCTCCTATAAAAGGAGAGCTCCTACTGTTAATCTGTGCATTCATTACAATGAGCCATAGCATGTATTCTTATATTGCTAAACACCTAGAGGAATAATTACCCTCAGGACAGCTTTGTAATAAAGCCATTATAACAAACACTACTCGGTACTGTTTGTCTGAGCCATGGGCTCTTGCCTTACCGGGTAATTCGGTTGCCCTATACAGTTGTCACTGTCGGTCAGTACAGTGTCCCCTCTGGAGAGAGGTAGAATACTCGAGACTAGTGGATGTCCGTGGTAACAGACCGGAATCCATTACAATATAACAATCAACTGATTGTTCTTTTTACTAACAAAATTATAACAAAATAATTAATTATAACAACAATTAGCAAGTTATAATACTATTGCTAATGACATCATTTGAATAGCAGTAATACTGAAGAACAATAGTATCATCATTATTGAATACTGAGTATGCAGCCTTTTCATTGTTATAACTATTTACTGAAATTTTTTATATTTCACCCTAAGTGTCTTCAAAAAATAGTTTCAACATGTTCCAAGACCTAATATTATTATTATTATTATTCTGTATTATCATGACTAGAAATTAAACTTAGCCCTCATCACTGTTGTCTTGTCATTGTAGTTAACATGAAAGGGCTCATTATTTACAAAAACATACATATTGTAGTTAAATTGCACGTGTTCGGATCAAAAACGTTATAGGGTGAACAACGACTGAACAATAAAACTAGCATTCAGCATAGAGTTCCTAAAAACAGGTTTTCTACTCGCCGGAGAAAAGAAATTTTGCCCGTTTTGGTATGGATGCTCTCCATCCGAAAATGTCTGATGTATATTGATTGGCATGAGAGCTAATTGCTGCTACCAGGACTAAGGTTGTAGTGCAGTGTTTTTCCTCTTGCACTACCGACACAACGGCATCCGTTTGCTTTAACTTTAGACAACTAGTGTAGGGACCACGCCCCAGACAAATGGTACACAGTTTCTAGTAATATTAATGTATTTGACGCGTTCTGTTTAGCAATATAACATAGTTAACTAACACAATCCATAAGACTTTTCCCTTCCGGACCCACAACAATTCCTTTTATTGGAAGTGATCAAGAAGACTAACTCCACTAGGGTTAGCAAATCATATCTAATTACACAATTGATTAACCAATCAATACAGTTATATAATAAAGTAAACATTTGGCAACTAATCACAAAAGTTCACGCATGGCACACAGTTTTGTAAGTCTCTCTCTCCTCCCTATTAGTTCTTGTTCCACCCCAGTGCTTCAGCTCTGTGCTTTTATTACAGAAGGCTCCTATTATAGGAGTATAATACTTGTCTGCATCTTAGGCTTTCCTTGGTGGCCATTTTTCTCTGTTAGACCCAGGGCTGACAGCCATATTTCCCTGTCAAATCCGGGTTAGAGCAGGTATAGCTGTTATATGTACTCATACCTAGTATACAGGGTGGATACAGGGTTGATACAGGTCCTGGGTAGCCATTATCTAAGTTACACCAATTTCGGAGCACTTCAAATTAAGGGAGGGGGTTCTGATGGCATAACACTCTTCTCTTTAAGGGTAGGAAGGGGTGTAAGGTCATGGGGGCTCCGGTAGAAGGGTTATGGGTCACTAGCAGCACACAAATCCCTCACAGTAGCTTCTAAAAAAAACTCCTTTGAGGTAATTGCGAAATATTTCTTAAGCCCGGTTTACAAGTAAAATCTTTTTGAAATGGTTAATTATCTTTATTTAACATTTCAAAGCCGACAGAGTGAAAAATTTTATTATTGTAACTTCTTTAAAATTAAATAGTTTTTTGCTCAATGCTTGTATCAAAAAAACAATGAAGGAGTATTATTTGATAAAACTACACAATTTTACAACAAAAAATGTTTCAAGTAGTTTACTCCAAGTGAAAAAGAGTAATTTGTTTATAAACTTGATACCTCAACTAGTAGGAAATCAAAGTTTTTGTCAGTTTAAATGGGGTGTAATTTTGAAGTATCGGCTGTTACATGAACATACATATGATACTCTTGATAATTCCTTCATTTTACCAAAATAAATAGAACTGGAGCCCACTATCCGCTCTAAAACAATCAAATAAAAGTTTTGTTAATCACAAACTGACCATCTTGTCAGTCTGAGACATCAAAACAATTATATTAAAAACTTATTATTTAATATTGTATATGCATACAGTAATTAAATTGTCCCATTCATAATGACACCTGTTTATCGATAATAATTACCTATCATATAATGCAAATTTTCATGTTGATATATCACATACATACATATATGGTGATACTCTAATCAATAATAATAAGCCTAGTAATTGTCAAATAATAAATATTTTACTGTTAGACAATACTGTTTGAAGCTTAGTAGGGGTAAATAACAGTAATAATGATAATGATTGATGATAATAATAATGATGATGATAGTGTAAAATTGATTTAATGAATGGCAACAACAACTACCAACCCTGCAACAAGATGAACATTTAGAAATGTATGCACAGTCAAAATAAAAGGGCACCAGATTTGTCTAGTTCGACCCGGGGAAGTATATTCATGTGTAATATAAATAAACTTTGGGCCAAGCACATTTTATTAATGGTGATCTGTTATAAGTCTGTAGAATTATCCCTATATACCAGATAGGCAAAATTCTGTGAGCACCCTTGCAACAATAGCTAATGAGATCCTTGTTATTGTAAACTAATGCCACAATGCAGTGGAAATTAAAACAGGAAACTGTTGAGCTTCGATAATGCACTGGAGGTACACCTATTATGGCTGTGCTAAAATTTTTTTATTCCTGTTTTTTTTTCTAAATTTTACTGGACAGTGAGCTATCAGGTGATTTCATATCGAGAATATCATTTCAAGGACAAAGTTGTGTTTTTTTTATTATAGAAAATAAGAAAATGCTTACGTACATAACGATCAAACAATACTTTTATGCTAACTGAAGAGCAAAATCTGACGGTCTGTCAACAGCAACTACTAGCACAGGATAAAAGACTTGCACTTGATATTGAACCCAATTCTATTAATATCGGTCACTTTTAATTATACATCCTAGAAATTGTAACATTTGTCACAAGCATTCCTAAAAAATTGATTGCTCACTTGACGGAATATCTATTACAAATAAATGATATTTAATTAAGGCAAAAAAAGGTTCAGCTGTATGAACCTACAGACAGAACAAACCCAAAACCACAAACTGCGATGCGCAGCAGTGTTCAAACCAAAGCTCAAACCAACTTACCAACTAGAGTTTTAAATCAAAGTTGATACAATAGGCCAATTTGGTGTCTTATTGCAATTGTAACACATACACAAATGACAAGTTGCACAAAAACACCCAGTAGATTCTCCTATTACTGCCTGGCGCTAAAAAATTATTTTGATCCATGAACTCCTGGATGTTCTTGAAGCACTCTATGGGAATTTGCTCCTGATTTAGGACTAACTTGTAATATCTTTTGTGCAAAAAGCAATGAAGCAACTAAACTTCAGACGACGCACATGGTGAAACATTTTAAATGTATGGCAGTCCTGTTATAGGTGCCCTATCATGGAAAATAAAGCCAACACTGCAGTACAAGATCTCTTACATTTGCAACATATTACCTATAGTACATTTATGTTCACCAACATCATCTAATTTATATCCCGGAAAGTCATTGAATTATTGCATAATCTATTTATTTTCCCATTGACAAACGACCAAGTGTATTTATATGATATGAAGAATTATTGCTTATAGGCTGAATGTGTATACCGATTCGACTCGAACATGAATCCAGAAGCAATACTCACAGGTTTCAAAACGAAGACAATGGAGTTGGATGAGGAAAACACACTTTGTGATCCCAATCGGAGGTTTGCAGCATTTCAGGTGCAGCTCATCGAGCCTACCAGGACTTCTTACAAATGCACACTGCTGAACAAGGCCAAATATTCTGTAACTGAGTCATCCCCCTTAGAAATGGGTACAGTAGTACTCTTGAAGCACGTTTTCTATATTTTGTTTTTGCTCGAGATGTTGGCTGTCATGAGAAAAGACTGTATTTTTCACAGTTTTTACAAAAAAAAACATTATAAAAGTGCAAATCAAAGAGTACTTATGCATGTTTCAACATAGGATGTACAGGGCGTTTAAAATAACACGATGTAATTATGTACCGCAATAAGCGCAAATGTTTGCACACTTTTTATAGTTCTCCAACTAAAAATATGTTTGCACTTTAAAAAAATTGTTTTTTTCTGGGAAAGCTCAGTGTTTATGCTCAGCAGTACAGGTTTTTGTCGTTTATATTAGTGCAATATGTACTAATTTTAGCCCAAGTAGGTAACAATGTTATTAATAACTAGCAGGAAATATTTTTCAGTAAGCTAGTTCAAACTCAAAATTTTGCTACACTTTATTTAGTGACTCTAGCGCAAGTTAACGATGCACCATGCACTTGTTGTCCAAAGTTTGTCTCAACAATTAGGTAAAACACGACCCTGATAAACATACTTTGATTTGGATTATTTCTAGTCTACCCACTGCAAACTCCTACATTAACTATTTTGACTGAAGATGGACCCATTACAGAGCTTCTTGACTTGTCACCAAGTGGAAATGAAGTGAACTTTATTTGCCGCTTTCCTAGACCTCCTGGGAACCCAAACACTGATGGATTGACTCATGTTTATTCAGTTAATTTAAAGTCCACTGTTAAAGGAAACATTACACAAACAAAGGTGAGCGTCTACTATTGCATAACATCGGCCCCGCAGGCTGCGCTGCTGTCACATCAGGTTGTACTACCGGCACAACACTCTTCTTTAGGTCTGGGGTAGCATTTCGGCTCCTCTAGTGCATACATGTTTGGTGCTTCTTAGGTAACAGTGGGAAATCTACCTCAGTGTTAAAGCCTAAGTAATTTATTAGTTGGATGTTGAACACCTAGCAGTTTTTAAAATATGTTACTGCTAAACATGCATATTTTGCAAAAGGTTATTGCAACATTTTTGGTTAGTGTCGACCCCTTTTTAACATACAAGAAAATTTTCTCTAGAAAATTGTAAGACTTCTTATGCCTATTTGAATATTTTAGACTGCCTGTCAGCTCGTGTCAGATAAGGAATCTCGCGTTCAGATTACAATTGAAGCACAAGGTGGCCGAGCTTGTGATCCGAACTGGGAGTTTGCTCAATTTGTGGTTACGGTAAATGGTGGCTCTGCTGTTTATTACACATGCGAACTTTCAGACAGCAATGGACATGGTTTTTACAACATAAAGCCTTCACCAGCAGTTCAAATTGGTAAGGAGGAGATTGAAGAAGAAGAAAAGGGAGATGAAGAAAGCAAAGTTGAAGGCATAGGTACATGTCCAATTGAGTGTATTTTTCAAAACTATTTGGTCTTTCACATTGAACACAGTCGCAAATTGGTCAAAATATTGTGATAAATTTTGGTGGAAATTCACAGTAAACTGGTGGTTTACTCTTCACCCTTTGCAAATAATGCCCTAGATTTCTACATACAGCTTTTGGTAGACTGCTGACTAGGTGAGAAGTTATACTGTGCCAGTGGCATAGTATGCTGGGCCAGTAGTGACTGCTGCAGGGCTGGTATTGACCTCTTACTGACCCGGGATAGCTATACTGGTCCGGCACAAGATGGCTGCCATAGAGGAGGAACCTTAAACTTGTCTAGAAACTTAGTCAAGGCCAAGATCCGGAAGTACCCTTCCTCAGATTATGGGAAAGTGGACCTTAAGCTAACTGTAGCCTGGGAGCCCTGTAGGACGTGTGATTGGACCATGAAGATAGGACTCTGGCCTTTAGCCACTTGGCGCACTTAACCTTTAAATATTTACTTTACATGATTCTTTGACTATTTATATACCTGTTTGCATCGGTTGATTTATTTCCCGTGCTATTGCTTTTATATATATATTATGCTAACTATTTCCTGTCAGTTAACCCATAAAAGGGTTGACTTTGCCTGTATTCATTGCATTCATTTTCATGTCTGGCCAGTAACTCTAGTGGATTGCCACCCTAGAACTTTGTCTTGTGAGAATAAAGCCAGTATTCAAACTTCACTCTGTGTTGTTTGTGTGAGCCATGGGCTCTTTCTATACCGGATAATTCGGTAGCACAGTTGTCACTGTCGAGCAGCGAAGTGTCCCCTCTAGAGAAAGGTATAATACTTGAGCATAGTGGATGTCCGTGGACCCAGATCGGAATCCATTACAACATCACACAAAATTCTTGTCGAACAATTAAAATAAGAACCCTTTGTGTTATACAAGGTTTATGCTTAAAATGCTCCATCCCGAACAAGGTTTGTATTTATTGCAGTTTTTTTATTTTCATAGTGAAATAACAGCGAATCCATTGAATGTTGGTCACAGAAGTGTACAGCTCTATTTGTAGCTTACCAGCCTACTGTTGAAGGTTACAACAAATTACTGATTACTAGGCTGGCTGTTTTGTCTTTTTTTCTGTACCTAAAGGGTGGCAGTAAAGGCAGACCTAACAGACTATAAACTTTTGTAATCTTCACTCAAGCTATAAAGATTTTTAATTTTGTCCTCGTCAGATCAAGCAGAGCTAGCAAAGAGAAGCCAATGACCTTGCATAAAATTGGCTATATGTTGGAAATCAAGCTTCATATCCTTGGGTGCAGTGCAATCACCTCAACTTCATGTCCACAACTTTTTTGGCCTATACCATTGCTTAAAACCACCTGAAGTTCAGCCCTTTGCAGTATTCTCACTATAACAACGCAGTTATCAATCTAGTTGCATGGCAACTCAAGGTTTATGGTGCGAGGATTCAATCATTCAACTCAATTAGGCTGATAGGAACAAGAAAACTGAACGAAAATGCCTTTGGCTGGTAGAAATTTTAGACATAGAGAGGAAAAATGTTTTGTGTAGCTGATTCACGAAAAAAATTAGGTAAAGAACTGTATGCTCCGTTGCTAAGAACTTGTGAAGTTGATGAATAATAGTTTAAACACATATAAAACAAATATGAAGGTTGGCAATGAAAAAACGGGAATTACAAACTATATTCGCTGCAATGTTGATTAAATTTATCTTTTTGACCCTTTTCGTCCTTTGGTTTAATGTAGTATCAAGTGTTGCTGTGGTTGAAAAGCCTCAAGTTCAGGCGTCTCTCATTCGTAGAATTCATTCAGCTCCAGAAAAATCATAAAAAAAACTTGCACAGCTACAAAAGTTAACTGTTAATGGATACCTAACTGTTGCAATATGAAACAATAACACTGAGTTTATTTTTTTGTAAAAATAATCAGGTGCGTAAGTTTGTTAGTCTTCTAGTTAACTTTTAAACCCTAGGTATCGCTTCACTTTCATACCGCTCCATTTGTCAATCCGCCCATTCCGATATGACCGAGCCAACTGACAACAAGTCTAGAACTACAGTCACATTAAATATACTGACTATTTATCAAGGACTCTGTAGGAGTACCTGTGTCTCAGTTGTCTCCTCCCCCAAGCCTCTCATTAGGCTACCTATTATGTGCCATGAAGCCAAGTGATTGTCAATAAGAGTGGAGTGTCTTCTGGTAGCCTTTAGCTGGATATCTAAACAGTTCCTTTGCTCAAACTAGGAGGGCACGGAAGGGATTTAAAATACTGACAAATATGCAACAACCAATATTCCACATTACGCACTGTCCATCTACATAATCCGAGCAAATTGACCCACATTGTTTCATCTTCAATCCTCAAAGACAAAACTCCATTTGCAGTTTAACCTATTAACTTACACTGTCGGTAAAAGTTGACCTCAACCTTCCTGACACAATTGCAGAAGCACTGGCTATGACCCTCTATTTATTTATTCACAACCAAGAATCTGAAAAAAAATGAAACAGTTGCCCAAAAATGCCTAGAGGGGTATGAATGATGCATGTCTTCGATTTGATAAACAAGACAATTAAGGATAGTTTATGGAACTAGGCTGCTACTGTGTCAATTTATTTATATCATAGTCTCTCACTTTTCAGCTCTTAGTTTTTTTGTGCAAAGCATAAACCTCTAGCAGTTGTATGCCTGTGAAAGGACTAGCAGACTAGCAGACTAGGACTAGCAGACTAGAACTGGCCAATTTTGATATAGTTTTGATCATAATAAAGCTCTATTTATCCTCTAGACAGCTACCTTAAGCTACTTGAGCTACCTTGAGCTACCCCGAACTAGCCTGAGCTATCCCGATCTACCCAACCTGTATCACATCAGCCCATAGGATGGGGCCACTTCCTGCCAAGACTGAGGGGGCAAACCTAATACAAACAATAGTCTATAACTAATAGACTATAAAACGATTTATATCATAGGTCGGTTGCAAGAGCATTACAACTTTGGTCACCATTTGTTAGTTTTTGGTTCGCAATTGAGTGTTTCAGTAGCTTTTCTATGTTATAAAGCCAAAAATCTTTGGAGCACAAAGCTCGCACACGGACAGAAAACAGCAGAAAAATTTTTGCTTTGCTGCATAAGCCATCTCGTACCTTATTAAAGCTAAACACATATTGGCACATGACTTTAGATGTAATGAGCTCAGTCAAGGAGCCTACTTGTTGTTTCAAGTGCAGTAGAATTTGATAAATCAAGTTCAGAGGTTGAGTTTTCAGGGTGGGAAACAAAAAAGTAAATAATAGGTAACAAGGATTGCAGTATCCATATTGTGGTAGATTTTAGTGCACACTAGTGGTAAACAGGTCGTTTACGCTAGAAACCTTGCGAGACAATGCGCTAGGCTTTTACCCACAGCATTTGGCTAATAGCTGTTGGGTAGAAAGTCCTACTGTGCCGGTGGCATAGTGAGCAGGGCCGGTATTGACTCCTGCAGGGTCGGTAGTGACCCCTACCGACCCGGTACAGCTGTACTGGGCCGGCACAAGATGGCCGCCTTAGAGGAGGATCCTCAAAAGTGTCTAAAAACTTAGTCAAGGTTGAGAACAGGAAGTACTCATCCTTAAACTACCAACTCCATGGACCCAACTCTACGTACAGCCTGGGAGCCCTGTAGGATCACTCATTGGACAATCAGGAGAAAGGACTCCGCCCTTAGCCACTTGGCACCTCCCTTTATTATTCACATTGCATTGTTGATTAGTTTGTTATTTATATAGTTAATGTAATTGGTTAATCTACTTCCTGTGCATTGACTGTTATATGTTTTGTGCTTGTCAGCTCTCCTATAAAAGGAGAGCACACACTGTTAATCTTTGCATTCATTACAATGTTGCCATGGCATATACTCTTATATTGCTAAACCCTAGAGGAATAATTACCCTCAGGACAGCTTAGAGAATAAAGCCATTATTACAGACACTACTCTGTACTGTTTGTCTGAGCCATGGGCTCTTGCCTTACCGGGTAATTCGGTTGCCCAACACAGTTGTCACTGTCGGTTAGCGCGGTGTCCCCTCTGGAGAGAGGTAGAATACTCGAGATTAGTGGATGTCCGTGGTAACAGACCGGAATCCATTACAATATTACTGTTCTACAACCAATAGATAAGGTCCTGCAAGCATAGCTTAAAACTCTATTGCATTATGTCACTGGTTCATGAATACAAACTCTGCTTTTGCTCAAATTAATTGTTGATATTTCTCATAACTAATTAATTTTGGTTTAATCTTGTTTAGTTCCAGTTTTTCCTGCAGACTACTTCACTGGTGATGTATTCTTCAAACATATTTATTGTATTCACTTCCAGTGGGGCTATTTTTAAATGTCACTAAAACATCACTACTGCAAAATATAAAACTCTTGCTATTCTTCTCAAGTGTGTATATTACAAGTCATCAACTGAGATATCGAATTTTTTCTTCTAATATTAACAATGCATGTTTTGAACAACTGTGATACAAAAGCATTCAAGCCGTTTTGTCTGTTTTAGACATGCAAAAAGTCAAACCAAAGCTGTTTATTGGCGACTTTTATGAAAGAGAAATCAGCCCTTTAACAACAGACTATTTGGAAAGGAAAATTTCATTTCACTGCCGATTCCCAGAATTGAGAAGAAATCCGTATACCAGTGATAACCAGCAGTTCGTTGTCGATATAATGTCTTACTCAACAAATACTAAAGAATGGGATATTGAGGTAATCCGACTTGAAAGTAGAAAGTATTATTTTTAAGAATTGATTTGATTTTAAGCATTTTCCTCTAATGGATTGTTATAGACGCCACAAGCAGATCTCAAATGCATACTTGCTCATGACTGGTTGCTCAATATTTAAAATTCCAAAAAGAAAGAGAGACGAAGAAACCGTTTTTGATTCCAACTTTAATTATAATTTAATCCACTATGATTGAAGGTCTAAAAAATATTTTATATTTTTGCATTGGCTTTGATTTCTCCGTATTTTTATTACAAGTTCTCTGAATCTAACTGCAGGCTCAGTGTCAACTTGGTATAAAGGATGGGACCCCTCAAAGCTATGCATCGAACATAAACCAACCAAGTTTGGACTATCAGACAAAGGATCTCACCTGTGAGGCTGACTGGTGGTACATATATCTAGAGGCTTCAATGACTGATGCTGCAAGAAATGCGTACAAGTGTCATGTGACAGAAACGTCTACTGAGAATAAAGTGGAGTCAGCTGAAATTAAAATGAGTATGGCACTTATCAACCAAAAATCTTCATTTTTTTTGGGCAATTAAAGTGGCAAAAAAATGTCTGAAGAAATTAGAAGTTTTAGCAGTGTAGTTATAAGCGCGTTAAAAAACAATTGACAAAAAAATTGTTTTAGAATTGAATGCTTTGTAACACACAGCCACTGTTACTTATTGACGAAAATACTTTTGGTTGCTGATGGCAAGTATTAAGTAGTGTTATCATGAAATGTGTGCATTGAAAAGATAAATAATGCAAAAAACTGTGAAAGACTTTAAAAAAGCACAAAAGTTAATATGTTTATGAAAATGGTGCCCCTCAAAATGCAATAGATATTTTTTAGCAAAGCCAAATAGTCTGTGAATCCAAACACCGGTGGAGTTAACCTAGTAAAAATAAGTTAGAGCAACTTCGCTTCAAATTTTCGATTTAGAGAAGAGGGAAGATGCGGCAATGTGTCAAAACCTCTCACTTCACAACAGTAATGGCTAGGCTAGTAGGTTTTCTACCATAGAGTGGACAACTCTTACGTTTGATGGCCCACTCACCTTGAGTAAAATCTATATCGTTAATGAGAGTCGGTAGTTGAAATCGGCTAATTGGTGCAAAGCTACTCACACTCTAATGTTCAGTGTGGCGATGGCCAAGATGACCAGCTAGCATTTCCAAAAGTCACTAGCTTGAGACTTTTTATCAAATTTTGCTACCAGCCGAATTGTTTTAGGAATGACATACAATCTAAACAAGGACCATCTTGTCATCCATTCATGGAGCCCTACAATACCTTGATATATCAAGAACAGACAAATACGGGACCAAAACGATGTTTTCTCCAACATCACATTGACAATTCATTTACTTTTATTTGTCTGCTGAATACTATACTAGACAATCAGTGATGGTTTTAAGAGTGTTTGTGTGTGACGTACACGTTTTAAATTATTTTCCATTTTCTGATGACACCAATTACACATGTTATTTATGTTTTCTAAATTACGGTCATGATCTGGTTTATTATTTACCGTGCACGAGGTCAGGTTTCAACTGTTATTTGCAAGTGTTTTCTCTTATGTTTCTTGCATATCCACAGCACTTGCTTACGAAACATAAACACTCATGTGTGTTGACATAAAATATGTTAAAGCTTGGACGTATAAGTTATTCATGACCTCTTTGACTCACTCTACCAATGCATCTGCACACAGCAGAGAGTGTAAGAGCTGAACAGTGCAAGTACTATCACCAGAAAGCTCCAGCGGATATGTGATTGGCTAAATATTATTAACTTTATACGAAACATCAGAATAAGGATTTCTTTTTTAGCTATTTTTGATTAAATATTTATTTACTGAAGTGATGCTATAGGTTTATTCACCGACAGCATCGATCCGTGTAATAAACTGAAAAATTTTTTTTTTAGTTCATTTAATGCAAATAGTTTGGTAGCAATAACTTGAATGGATTGCAAACTACCATCCATACAGAAAAAAGTAGGATTGACCTGTGAGGCTTTCTTATCGATTGCAATCGCCTCCATTCCTTCACAAAGAGTTATGACATAGCCATGTGGATGACACTCAGTTCAAATAAGATTATTCCTGGTATCATTATTTTATCATTAGTTGTTATTAAAATAAACTTCATGTTTTGTTTATAAGTATTAACTTTTTTAATAATCAAATACAATAATAATATTGTACAGGAATTTACTGTCTCGAGTGGTAGCGACCACCTGTACAACGGCCCACAGTAATAAGTAAGTACAGCAGTGCAGTGTACGCCTCTCTGACTCGCCCTCCACCTATCCCGAGGAGTAGGTGTAGTAGGTCGACCTAGCCGTTCGAATAACCGTTCCAGTATCACTTGCCCGTAGGTCAAGTGCAGTGTGAGTCGAGGTCGACTGACCACTTTCTACTGACTGTTTATCCTAGTTGCTAGTCGACTGATTCAGTGCAATTCTCCTGTCCACTTTGTTTGTGCAAATGCTGAACTTCTCAAGTTCTTTTACCAGCACAATCAGTGCAAGCTTACTTGTATTGTTTCTGCTAAGCTACCTGTGCTTTAGCATAAGTGCGCTTATGCTATCAGACCAAACAAGCAAGTGAGAGTGTAGGCAGTAACTCTGATTTATTCCATACATGACATGACTATTTAAACACAAAAAGTTATATAATATTGATTGACATGGACAAGACAAAGCAGGCCACGCCTGTGTACGAGATTGGTTGATACAAAGCCAATAGAATTAGAATAAAATATAAACAAGGAGGTGCTAAGCAGCACGGCTGAGTGCATAAGCACATGTATGAAAACAGTGGCTCTACGCAAGCAATAGAACATATAAGAGTAAAATAAGTAGTAGTAGTAAAATATGAAATAGACAGTTCGGTAGTGTTGGCAACATGGCTATGAATAGTTCGGCAGGTCATGTAAGGTCGACCTGTTCGGGGGTCACGGCACATTTCCCTCACAATATAATACAAACAAATTAATCCTCATAGTGAAAAACAGAGTGATTTCGCTAAGACTATAAAGATAATTTTCATTGCTATTGTTAATCAATACTGAATTTCTTCGAAATAAACGTTATCAACCGAATAAGTGTGAAGTTGCTTATTGTTTGACTCGCCATCGCTATATGCTATTTTTCATAGCATCATGCTGTGAGAACCAGTAAGAAATCAAGGAAATGATTAGCGTATTTGATGAAAAGCTCGGAAACGTAAAAGTGACCATGCTTGCTACAATGCTCACAGGAAATTTTATATCTCCGCAAACTGAGCTGAACCGAAGAATATTGTTTCTTATTATTACTTAACAAAATTTAAAAACCTGGGTTGATGCATTCACTGCCCACCGATGTGGTCCTCAAATATAAATATTAGTAGCTGTTTATCAATCGAACTGGCGTATACACCTTTTATTTAGGGTTCAGTTTCATTTACAACCTACAAACAATATACATAAATGCTGTTTTTTTTAGTGAGCTACTTTCTGTTATCTCCGAACCTCTGAACAAAATGATGATTTATTGATTAAATTTATTGCCAGTATCATAAGTTTTATTGTATTCTGTTTGGCAAAAACATGTCACAAATACTCAAACAGATACAAGAGACTAGAAAAATCTTTGGCTATTTTCTGGCGTTTTTGATGTGAGCTCAAAGCTGTAGAGTGACTTTTTTGCAACTTGAAGTTAAAAAGAGACCGACTTATGAATTGAAAAAAACAAAAATTATGAATAAATAAAACATGGATTATGCATAAAAAAATTTGATTATGGGTTTTAACAAAACAAAAAACTATGAAACAGGCTGGTCATACTTTGAGGTACAAACAATAACGAGAACCTTTGTGTATTGTTTGCTCGGAGGAGCCCTTGGTGGAGTCAGGCTTCATGATAGCCTTTGTATGTTGGTTTGTTTGGCTAGACATGAGAGAAAAATACAAAAGAGTTCTGTTGATGAGGGTGAACCAAATTTTGTACAGTTCTTTATACAATAAACAATGACAAAATTTTGGAGCTTCTACATACAATCGGGAAGAATTTTGCTGTTTTTGTCATTAACTGCTCCAGTTCAAAATTATCAACTTTCAAAATAGCCCGCAATTTTTAAGTGCTCTCCGATTACAGTTTATACCAAAGCATTTAATGTCATTGTAGTTGAAGGATCCGGCGATTTCAACGATTTAATTAAAGGCCTGGAAACATCTGAAGGTAAATAAAGCTATATGCCATACTTTAGTTATATAGTTATTATGTTTTTGTGTTACGGCAAAAATCAAAACCCAAAGAGTGATATTGCTTTCTTTGAGTAATATCTAATGGAAATTTAGGGTTTTAATTAAGATAAACAGTTATTCAGAATTTTTCTGTGACCTCCCTTTTTTGTAGAAGGTTATTCCATGAGTTTGTGCACTCTCATTGGAATTGGTAAACATCTGGAATGTGTTAGTGGCGTAGTTTTGCTTAAAGGCTAAGATATCAATAGTTTTTGACATAAAAATTATCAATATTTTTGTAGGTCACCTGGCTACAGGTTCTGCCTTGCGCAATGCGTTAGCTGCTATACTGGTGGCTGTGTGTATGTTAAACTTCAGATCTCTGATTCACGAAACTTAGAGATGACCTATCTAAGGGTATGTACATTGCGAAAAGTTCCATAAGTTATAAATAATCAACTTATTTCAATGAAACTAAACTATCTATTATGATCAACTGCATTTTACAATAGTGTGGTAATTTTATTTTCTGAAGGCAATAAGAGTATTCGGGACCTCTTTTCGCCAAACACATTGCAATAAAAATAATCAGACCGGCAATAAATTTAATCAATAAATAATCATTTTGTTCAGAACTCGTGGGTCAACAAACAGTAGCTCACTGAATAAAAAAAACAATCAGTGTGTATTTATTTATATTGTTCGTAGGTCGCGAATGAAACTGAGCACAAAATAAATAATAATGAGCGGGTTGATTTTTTTCATTTTCATAGACCGCTTTTAGATCTTTGAAAAATAATTCAAAATCATTGCAGGCGTTCAGAATTTACTATATTGAAGGGAAGCTTGACAAACTATTCCAGTTTGTAGCAGTTCAAATTTCATTATTTTCTTGATTATTTTGAAAATTGGGAGTTATATTCTTTAGGATTTGTTTGGTAAACTATAGCATTTCATTGAATAGTTATGTTGTTCTAAACTAATGTTCCAATGCATGCGCGACATATTGAATTATGAACACCTATTATTTTTTGTATTTTGTTCGACGAACAGGTCGCGAATACTCTTATTAACTCAGAAGGAAAGATTGAATAGTAATGCACAGAGTGTATCTAAACTTCAAAACATTGCTCATCGTTACATTGACCACTTGGGAACTGACGGTATTCACTTAATAATAAAAAGACTCTTCAGTTTGCCGATTTTAATTGTTAAGGAAACAACTCATTTTGGTTTCCTGTGAAAACTGTTAGCTAGTATTAACAATTCACATGAACTTTTAGTTTGTTGGTACTGCTTTCCATAACTTTGTTGTTTATTATATAGATAGAAATTCCCAAAAAACCAACCTCAAGCAATCTAAAACATAGTCAACTCTAGGAAGCTTCACACAGGAGTACAATATGAAACTGGTTAGATTTCGCAAACAACTATACACTCTTTAACAAGATAAAGCTGTCAATCAACAATTATCAATATTTCGTTAATGTTTTGTTTCGTGGTAAAACTGTGAGTTACCTTTTCTCTGATCGTGAAGTATGTTAAGAATAAAGTTTAAAAACAATCAACTGTCATTTAGATGATGAGTTTCAAAATTATAGCAATACTAGAACAGAACAAAAGATCAACCATTTTTTGTGCTGTCAAACTAATATCAATTGTATGAGTGTCAATGACTAGAACTTGTCAACAGATTGTAGAGATTTTTTATAGTGAAAATAGGAGTGACTGGATTTGGGGTACTTCCTTGTTTTATAGGTGAAACACAAGTGTATCGATTGCGGCCTTGATCGTCTGTACTGATTGTAATACCTAACTTTTTCCTAGTTGGATAGCGTTAACCATAAACTTACTTTGTCGAAAATAAATTCCATGAATGTTTTCGCAGATCGACTATCAAACCCAAATAGAAAGGTTACCATAATTTGTTCTGAATTTTTTTCAGTCAAATTCATTTGCCAGATTTTTAAGGCGGTCATATTTTGAAGGAGTTCTGTGTGTCCTTGTTTGATTTTTGGTTTCTATAAGCCTGTAAAAACAAGCTACAGACCTAACAAACTCATGGCTCGTAGCACTCTGTTTGTTGCTACCTCTTTTGGATAGTCCATACTCCCAGTTGGATACTTGGCTGCTTTCTTGCCTCTGACAGGCTATTCTAAGCTATTTCAATCTATCACAATCTGCCTTTAGGCGTTGGGCTTATCTATGATTGCTCCCAGCTGCAGGCAGCTTTAAGATACCTCTTAAAGACTTTGAAAATTATTCTTTCCAAACTGCTGAATCCCATAACCAAACGAGAAACAACAAAGAGTGTATGTTAAATGAAGAAATGTATTGTTGTAGATGTTACCGCCTGCTACGGACACAATGGTATCACAACCAAAACATACTTTTTGTGCTTGTCACTCTTCTCACTCCAATGACGTCCACACTGTGACATGCCCGCAAATTTTACTCCAATCGGGATAAACTCTGAACAAAGAAAGTATCAGCTCACTATCAGGTGTCCTAAACTCAGACAGATTACACCACGGCATAAAAAACAACTTATTGTCCACAGTCTTTTCAGCAATATAATCATGTACCTCTACAACATCAAAATAACTTCTAACAAACATGCAATAGGGCAGCTCATAGTAACAGAAAAAGACCTGCTAGTGATGTTCCAATCATACAAAACAATAGATATAATACATTAATGGCAAAGCATGAAGCACATAAAATAAAAAGTTAACCAACTGCATAACTTGCACATGGATTAGTTCCTTGGCTTGAGGTTCCAGGCAATCAGAAGTAGAGAAATCTAGCTCTGTAAATACAGAAAAAGTGAGTCCCTCAGTCTAAGGTCCCATTTATTGGCATTGGAAGCATCTCTCAAACCAATTAGTTTCTGATGTAAAGCTCTATATAAATGCAAATGAAGGAGAGTGTTTATGTACTACAAGACTGGCCATTTAATTAACCAGTTGAATTTAGTCATTGTTATTTTCTCCGATAAAAAACAGAGCTTTATGATCCAGTGGTACTCTTTCATCGATTCTCTTTCAAGACAAAACTTTGACTCATGGAAACTTGGATTTTAAACTTTAATTGAGATACCGTTTTGACGGTCAACTAAACATAGTAAGGGCTTTAATTCCTCATTGGCTCGCTCAAACCTAATTAATGGAACTATGATAGAAGTCTAGTCTTAAGTAACACTGCAAGCAGTACAATGTTGTGCGCTGTTTCTGATTCTACAACAATGCTCGCAATTTGGTTTTCTATATCAGTTTGCAATTAAACAATGGGCAACATTGTGAAGTATTTCACTACCTTCACAGACATAACTACAGTGTTACAAAGCAGTAACACCAACACAGTAATTCCTCGAACATAAGAGCTAAACAGCTAGCTCTTTTCAACCAAGTTCTCCTCGAACTTCACTACTACTCTCCTGACGCACAGCTTCCAGCTGTTACAGAGCCTGTCGCTGAGGTTCCACTCAGTAATTTCCTCTTCTTCCACTACTCCTCCTCCTTGCAATAGCCAACGAGCCACACATATACCACAGTGTTCCAGTTATACCATAGTTTGTTGCAGCAAAATGCGATCCAGGTAACTGAGCCTGACTGATGCTTAAAATTGCTCTGCTATACCATAAGAGTTGTTCTGACATTTATGATAATGCTCTTGGATGCTACCTTAACAAATAAAGGCATAGTCAATCACGCATAACAATAAAATATAAATTAATTAATGAAACAATGCATGCTTTCAAACGCAATAGCTTGACAGTCTAACAAATGATTTTTCACTTGTTCTCTAGGCTTAGCCTCTTACTGCGGGTATTGTACCATTATTGCATCAACTCCTTTGGTGTAGCCTGTGTCTCTCATTTTTCCTCACCCTTTTATTGTCATTATGTGTCTCCTCTTTCTTTAGCCCTGCTCCTTAATTTGTTTCAAAAGTGGCTTCATGCTATGTACAGTGGAAAAGTGATGTAATACCACTTGGGGTAGCTGTTTGAGGAAAATGGAAGGTTTTCATAGTGCATGAAATAGGTGATTTCCAAAAGAAGCATGATTCTCCATCACTTCAGATCTGCAGTTAATCCAAGTGACCAACTTTCATCCATAAACAAGAGGGAAGGGTGGAGGAAGAGCTATTTTTTGGGACCCCGAATTTCCGGCCATTCTAGGTAGATTGTGACTGTGCATGCCAGGGGAGTTTGCTTCTGTTGTGGGGGGGGGGGAGGGAGGCTAGGAGAGACATTGGGAGTTGGAGGAATGGGGGTGTATGTACAAAGGGGGAGGGGGTAAAGGATAGAGATCAAAGGGGTATAGGTGTAGGTAGAAGTGCGCTAAATTTCTCCACAATATGGGAGCTCAATTATGATGGCTAATTATTGTATAGCTCTGCTGGGCAAATCGCCTACACTACAAAAGTCACTTTATGAACAGTTCTGTCGTAGTCCTAGTCATAGTCCATCGGTGAAAAGACATGATAACACCTCACCTGGGTACTCATGTTCACCACCAATAATTGATGGTGAACATGAAGGTAGAAATTCCACAATAGCCTTGTTTCATTAAGAGTTTTAAATCATAAGCTCTCGGCACCTCTGTTGAGTTTGATATATTATGTACCAGATGAGAGAGTCGCGTCTGGATCAGAAGTCAATCAGATGATGATTTACTTGTTTTAACTGTTTGATAAGGAGGTAAGTTTTAGGAACGTGTAACTGGAAAAGTATACAAAACTCTTTTGACCATTTTTTTATCAAAGCCAGTAGATAGAGAGCCATCATTCCAAGTAAACACACATCGGGTTTTGGTCTGCATGAATGAAATACACTTTCTGCTTCTGTTTTTTTCCTGAAAATTTATTGCTTTTGCATGGAAAACAATCCCTCGGACCACAAAAATTGAACATTCCTTTGTAGCTGTGTTTGGGTCATCTGCTCCTGGCTGCTGTAATAGGCAGTTTCTTTCTATACATATTGGTTTTCTCTATGACATTGCTGGTTTGGGTTATTCTGCACTACTGCTAGTATTATTAACAATGCTTCCCTTTGATTCTTACTGGAAAGTGAGCTCTTTTCTGCTGAGCAGGCCTCTGACATTAAACCTTGGAGAACAATTATTTTGTTTAAGCAGTCAACAATAAACTATCTGTAAATGGCAACAAAACATCCATATTTTTCAACTAAAGTGATTAAGCTGTGTTCCAAATTTCGTTTGAACAAGTTACAGTTGCACCAACTATTTTCCTGTTAAATTACACCCAACTAAATTTACTTTTCTTTTAAAAAATTTGAAACATTTAATTGTGAATAGGATGCGGGAGGCTCAGTTTTTTTAAGAAGGTTATTTTAAAAAGTTCATTGCCTTCAAGTTCACCAATAAGCAATAAGCTCATTCAAGTTATAACTTAGTGCAAATAATGCATAAACTGGATATTAGTGCAAATTCTTTGAATGTTTCTCATATCTGGAGGCTCTGGATGCACTGTTGGGGTTTACTCAGTGGTATGTACTTGGTGTGTAGTAGTCTAGTAACATTTCCCATTAAAGACCTTGCCATACAGTATAAAATTAATACGTGCAAGTCAGTAAGTGCAGAATCATGATCAGCAAGCTTTACCACATGCAAGGCAATCAATCGCTTGAGGGCTATTCTCCCACAACAATGACAAATCTATGTCGTAAATATTTTCATTTTCTTGATAGTATGAACTAACCATTCCATGGGCAGCATTCAGCATGGTCCTACTACAGTCTTGAGAAGTGAATGAGTAAACGCATTTGAGTTATTAATATCATCAGTTATTTATAACCCATAATAATTATCACTGATAATTATTATTAATAATAATCACTATGTTCCCATGCTGCGAATTCGTTCAGATTGAACACATACATTGTTCATTCGGGTCATGGGAAATGTGACCCGTGCGAACTGGTTCGGATTCGTCCATGTTGGCTCAGTGCGATTCCTCAAACTGTATTCGTTTGGGTTGAGCATTCATTAGGATCATGGGAATCATTCGTGTTAATGAACTCGAATTCGTGTGAGCTGCTCTTTTGAGAAAAAGGTGTTGAACTGGCGATTTGGCGGTAAATCAGTTTTTGCTTCTTTTCCAACTGCAGTTTTACATTCATATAATAATAATCCTTTACAAGTTTAACAATGGCTTAGTTATAAATTATTTACTATTTGTTTGGGATACTGAATCATAGATCTGTTTGATAAGCGGACAAACTAAATTATTATTATTCTTATACTTGACAAAAAATTATTATTTTTTACTATTTAAAACGATTGGTATATTTATTATTAATAAATAATTATCAATTCCTATAACTATCATTATATTTATTATTAATCATCTATAATTATTAGCAATTGTTGTTTTTATTATTATTCATCTACTTACTAGTTTATGCTGTGAACATTACACAAATTTGACTTGTAATACTACTTAATAATACGAGCGCAGTGTTTTACTATCTCACTACGTTAAAATAATTATTGCGCTTGCTACTCGCTGTAAAGGAAGGACAACTCCTGCATCAGATTCAACTCGAATTATCATAGGAACGGTTAGCATTGCCAACCGTAATGGTAGCTAACCAACTAAAATGAACGTCTAATCCGGACGAATTCGCACCATGGGAACATGGTGAATGACTCTTATTTTTGTTTTTTATTTATTGTAAGCATTCCAATGATATAATCAATCTTGTGTGCTTCGATTATTTCATGTCAGCCAGCCATTAACACAAACAGTATCAATTTAGAATTACATAATATACAAGAAAATTGTTAAACCATGCTACACAACCGTAGCTAGGCTCATTCAATTATTGACACATGAGTCAAATCAACGACTGTAATCAACAATCTAATATAAAAATGTACAATACTTGTTATAAGTTCAATCGTCGATCTAAATTTGCATTGGAGAAAATAGTATATTAAATTCATTTTTTGTGCAAATGCAATCACAAACTTACTGTGTTGGCACAGTGAGGAATAGTCGATGCCACTTTTTGCTATAACTGCTTGCAGTGAACAGACAATCACCAAGAATGGTGTTTACGTTGGCATAGTTGCACCGTTGTGGCCAGGCCTCAACTCGGTTTCATGATATCAGATAAATATTCAAAAGCTTGTCTTCATACAAATCTGGAAAACTTTCTTCCATGTTGTTAATGATGAGTGCTATGTATTTCCTTTCAAACTATTTAGTTTTGGGTTAAACCTCTCCTCCGACCAACTTTAGCGCTTATTGTTACGAACACTGTTTGCGGTTTATAATCATGCTGGAATTTTACTATTTTCGAATCAACTTTAAATTAACAGAATTGAATGTTGAGCAAAACAGCAACAACAAGTCAACAGAATGACACAAATGAAATAAGCAAAATTATTAAAAATTCATGACTATCATTCAATTAGATGCAATATTTTTTGTTCAAGTAATCAATGAAATGTTGTAAATAACGGAGAGTAAAAACAAATATCCAACTCTGTTTAATTTGTAATATTGTTGATCATTATTAAAGCGCAATTGTCGAAGTGGTTTCTCATTGAAGTGAAGCAAAATAATATTTATAAATAATGCAGCGACTGGCAGTTGAAATAACGCATACAGCTAAGATGTTTGTAAAACATTGTAGAGGATTTTGTTACACCTTTACCGACAACTACTAGGGAGAGAGAATACCCAGTTATGCTATAGGAGACAAATAGTAAGCTAACAGGCAATTGGCCAAACTTATCACAAACAGTTCAAGTTATAAATCGCTTTATTGTTATACACAGTTATTTACACAAGCAACAATTTTGTGTAAACTCTATCACAGCTCCGCTCCTTTGTGCTAATGTCTTTATATTTATAGAGTATGCATGCAGTTGAAAATACAGCTATAGGGGGGGGGGGGGGGGGGTGGTAGAGGGGTGTTAGGGATGGTCTGGGCTACCTCTTCTTTGATGAGTCCACCCCCTCTGGCTTCGATGTGGCTACACTGGTTGCAGTTTTAGGGGCACCGCCTACTGAGCTTGTCAGCGTTCTCGTGCAAATGATCACTGCGATGCTCGGTGGTGAATTGGAGCTCTGATAGAGTTTCTAGCCATGAGGCTACTTGGCTGGATGGTTCTTTCTTTTTACACAGCAACATGATATGGAGGCGTGGTCAGTCCGGACTCGGAATGTTTGGATGTAGAGGTAGGGTTTGAATTTTTCGACAGTTTTGACCACAGCCAACAATTCTCTCTGAGTGACACAACAGTTGCATGGAGGTGGGGGGGGGGAAGATCAGCGTCCTATTATAGTAAACTATCACCCGTTCTTCACCATTCTGGAGCTAAGAGAAGGAGGCTCCGACGCTATAGTCACTGGCATCTGTGTCCAGTATGTAGGGACTGTGGGTGTTGGGCTAGCCAAAGAAGGGGGCAAAGAGCAGTCCAGCGTTAAGCTCTAGAAAGCTTCTTTCCTAGGGGGTGTGCACTCCCAGGGGACGTCCTTGCAGGTGGGTTTGGTCAGGGGTTTACCTACAGTGGAAAACCGGAGTGAGTATTGTCGGTAATATCCAATAGAGCCAAGGAATACGTGTAACTGTTCAAGGTTGGCCAGTCCTTGACCACTGCTATCTTTTCTGGATCGGTAGAGTCACTACCTTCGCTGACCATGCCACCAAGGTAGTAGACTTTGGGTTTAAGAGCTCAAACTTGCTAGGCTTTAGTTTGAGATTGGCTGCCTTGAGCCGCTGACGCACTTCTGTCAGCAGGTGGAGAAGAGTGGGGAAATTAGGACCGATTGACAATGATATCGTCCAGGTACAGAAAGAGTGATTTCCAATGGAGGCCAGTACCCGTTCCATGAGCTTCTGGAAGGCTGCAGGAGGTGAGGTTAATCCGAAGGGGAGCAAATTTGATTTGTATAAGCCAGACCGGCTGGGGAAGGCGGACTTGTCACTTGCATCAGCGTCCAGTGGAACCTGCAAGTAACCGCTCACTAGGTCGAGGGTACTAAAGTAGCGGCTACCCGACAGAGCATCCAGGCTCTCGCCTATCCAGGGGAGGGAGTACGCAACCTGCTGCGTCACGGCATTCAAACGTCAGTAATTGATGCAGAACCTCCACGCGCCATCCTTCTTCTTCATTAACACCACCGGGGAACTCTAGGCGCCAGTGCTTGGCTCTACCAATCCTTTTTTGAGCAGCTTTGACACTGGTTCCTTGGCTCCCGGCTCTTTGTGGGGCCCTAGCCTGGGTGAGAGGGCTACTATCGCTACTACCAGCTGAGCCATACAGCGCCGGCGACTCATTCCCCCATGTGGTCTTTGCATATCAGACGAGACAATCTGGTCTGTTCATGTATGTCTCATTGATTAAAATAAACAGCTTAGTTTTGGCGACAAATAAAATTAAATGCTAAGCATTGGTCAACTTGACTCTCAATAATTCTTAATGAAATTTATCATAAAACATTGTATTGGAACTGTACACTTTAGTTTCTACTTAGTAGTTCAAATACTTTTTTTATTCCATGCAATGGTAAGCCTAGCAGTGAGTCAGCTGACTGCAAGTGGAAATTGTTTTGTAAGCAACAATCTCTTGCTTTAAACCAAAGCAGTGGTTCATGTAGCGTTGGTAGCTGTGTGCTAATGGAATGCGCTAGTAAACTGAGTTTACTCTGAGCATCCTACTTGCTGTCAAATGCTTGCATCTGCCAGTAAGGCGGCTAACACGAAGGTACAGATGAAGTACTTTTCCCCAACTAGTGGTGACTGATCTACTGCGATTATACGATTTAAATTTTGATAGCTGTTACTTGGCTATTAATGCCTCTGTTTGGTTGTTTCAATCCAATTTTTATGTTACTGTTCCACCCGATTAATTTGTAGCCAATCAACTGCTTGTATTTTCCATCATCTTATTATCATATTACACTTTATAAGTATAGCTGTATTGTGGTGTGTAGGCAGAACTGGTTGTAGACTCTCACAGTGAAGTTGAATAAGCAATCGACTGTATCGTGCCCAAACAATTTATTGTGTCTTAGCTCTGTGTAAGCAAATACATTTATATATTCCATGCTCTAGACCTTATTAATTTGGCAGGTTGCCTAAATATTTGATTCCATGCTATACCAAGTTTAGCATAACTCGTTACTGCTCTCACTTATTGCGCTAGACAGCAGGATAATCACCCCTTTGGTACTGTCATCTTCTAGTAAGAATCAAAGCGGGCACAGCTTGGATTGTGTGTTGCAGGACTTACCGCTGCGCTACATTGACAAGTCAGTGTTTTCTCACGGGCAACTTCTCTCTCTAGTAATGTAAGGTTACGGAGAGGTGCAAACCCTTTACAATATACTACCCGCAGTGATAGAGCCATCTTTTCACCAAAGTTACTGATTATACATGTGTACATGTCTCTCATGGAAGTGTATTGAGCAATTGAATACAAATTTGTGATTTTCGGTTGAGGTTCATATCAGAGGTCGGGCATCAAACTTACACCCTGGTAACATATTAAATGAGCAGTTTAGCCCAGTTTTATGTTTTTTTTATAGTGTTTCCTAGCAGAGTTACGTTTTAATTTAGACTCTTGCTCTCGTGCTCCCAGCATGAGTTTCATTTATGTATTGTAGTTATGAAAGCAGTGCAATTCCCAGTCTTCGTTGTAATCATGTCAGAGATCTATGCCCCAATTCAGATTGTTATTGACACGTTCCCAATAGTATCTTGTGACATTATAATCGATTTGCATGGCTCAGTTGCAAAAGTTGTTAAGTATAATTTGTTAGCATTATATAATATAACAGGTAAAATTTTTATAATAATCGTTATAAAAGAAATTAGTAAACCATATGAAGAAATTTATAAAAACTTAATGAAGCGTTTAAATAAATGAAGAAAAAAGAGGATTAGCAACCAACACTGGAAATAGTCCAATGGATATCATCAACCCTGATGACTCCTTCGAACCTCGCAGAGTCGCCATTCATGAAATAGACAATATCCTGGTTTGTAATCAGTTTCAACGGCTCTTCATCGATTTTTACTGGACTGCAATTTTGCTGCCCTTTTTCGGTGCTCAATGCAGATAGGAAGACGACGTTGTGATACGCATTTCCATTGGATCCTTTCTTTTACCTTTGTAGATCATTAAACCCATTTCTTACCATTTTCTACCATATCTGCTTGGTATGAGAGGCGTTCTCACCTCTTTCTTTCTATTTTTTCCAAGACACATCACATGTGAAGTGCTACCAATTTTGCTACCTGGAATCCGCGTTGCATGAATCTTTCAACAAATTTGATGCAAGGAAAAACTGTGAATTGGGTGAAATTAGCGAGAAAATGTATATTGTAGCTGAGACTAAGTACATCATTGGACTTCTGTCTCATTTTTTTCATCTCGAGCATCAACTTCTCCCAAGCTTACTTTTTCCATGGTAATGCGTTTGATATTGTAGCAAGTGCTGTTTTCCTTTCCAGGATTTTGAAACTCACCCGAGCACACGACGATGCAAGGTAATGAATGGGTACTTGGAAGGATTGAGGTTCATAACAATTCTGCTTGGGCAAACAACTCTCTGAATTAGTCTCACGTCCATTTCATCATAGTAAGCAAGAACGAAATAACCACCAGTTGTGCCAGTCTTGTTATCGGAGCTAACAAATTCACAGTTGGGACAACGAGGCTTTTTATCAAACGGAAATATCCAGTCTTAGGCGATTAATTTGTTTTCCATCCATTGAAAGACTTGGCATTCATCCTCTAGAGCTTTCATTCGGCTTTTGCTTCTCACCCATTAGATTTACCGGTTTAATCACTTTTGGAGGTGTTCACTTTTTTGTTTTCCGTTCTCCTGCAACACGATGTTTTCTTTTAGCAGTTGCGTTAGGTGTTTTGACTTTGGTCTCTTCCAGGATTAAAAAAAATGAATAAATTCAGAAATTAAATTCAGACTAACCTAAAAACTAACCAAAAGCGATGTTGATATTGTTACTAACAATAAAATGATCATTTTTTTAAACTACAAGTTTTTAAAAAATGGATTAAGCTACTATGATCAATGGTAAGTGAGTAGAAAACCTTGTCTGCTTGCCTATAAATTCTCAGCATTTATCAGTCCCAATTGCTTTGTAGTTTAGAGAGAATTTTTCTAAATTTCAAGAAAAACAGTTCAACCTACACAACTACTCTTAATAATAAATCAATAGAGCCTATAGTTGCTGTCTCTATGAGCAAAAGTTAATTTTAACAATGCCAAAGACTTGCAGTCTTGAGGTAGCAAAAAACTTGTTATGCTCTAGGGGCACACCTCGACAGTTCAAGCTACCCAATTACAATAAATGATAATAAACTAGAGCCCAGTTGTTGTCTCTCTGATATAAAGCCAATGTTATCAACACCAAAGACTTCTGAGTCTTGAGAGCAAACTTTGTAGACTCTAGGAAATTTTTTTCCAGCGCAACCTTCATAAGCACATATGATAGTGAAGTGGTGTAACATAGTTTTCTCTCTAATATTTCCGCTTTTATGATGATTATCAAAAACTCCGCAGTAACACACCCCAACTAAAAAGTCACCTACAACACTCATTGTTGGTGTGTAGTGGATTTTACTGAACATAAACAATAACCACTACTGCTCAGAGGTTCCTCGGATAATGGCAACCACAGGGATCCTCCGTTGGACACATTAGACAAAGACCTAGTTCTGTTGTAGCAAACATATTGCTCTGTTTGAGCGTTGTGCAGCAATAATTAATCATACTGGGTATTTACTACCCCGACCCTGGGTAGCTTATCCCGTTTCGATACAAAGATGGCTGCCATAGCCTGAGAGAGAAAACGTAGCTCCAGAACTTCCACTGACCATATCCAGGAGCTGGCTAACCTTAGATGCTAAGAAAGATGGACCAAAGGCTTGTAAAGACTAAGAAGCCTACCCAAGGAGATATCCACCTATTGCTGGACAAGCCAGTCATAGACTCCACCCCCTACTTCTGGGCGCCAGCATGCTTCAACTCATGTGTTAATACCCTATTGGACAGCACTGTTTTGTATATATGATATTATTTCCTGCCATGCTTTTTGTACATGATGGAAAGTTTCCAAAGTGCATCCTGTAACTCTGCCTATAATAGGCAGAGCATTTTCTATATTCATTGCATTACCTGACCTGGCATGTGCATTACCTGTTTTCCTTGCATTGGATTGCCACCATGTTTCTGGTCATGAATAAAGATTATCCTTACATATCATTTGAAAGCACTGAGTGTATATGTGTGAACCGAGGGCTCGGGACAGTTGCTAAAGTCGATTGCCGACTTTACAACGCCTTGTTTGTGCCATCCCAGTACTGGGTCACCTCTGGGTTGAGGTGGACTGTTGTTTGTCAGGCCTAAGAAGGCTGACTGTATAGTTGTGCTGGCTGACGGGCTGTCTGTGTAGTCACAATGCCCTAGCAAAGGAAGTGTGACAGAAAACTCCGCTACAGGTGCTCAGCTAGTCTGACACAGAGTCTGTTTTTCCATTTCAGCTACATAACTACTGCTAATGAATATGGTTTGTTTTCAGATAAAATCAACTTTTATCAACGCCCAAAGACTTTACAGCCTCCAGAACAAACTGGTTAGGTTATAGAATTGCAGTGTTGGTTGTATCCTGTATCCGAAGGCTCAATTCAGTAGTACCAAAGAACAAAGAAAAGATTTTTTTACCCACACCACTGACACCGATCACCATACTAATAGTTTGAGACGAAAACCCAATACGGCTTGGATACTGATGTTGATCTCAAACCTTACATTATATTTTGACAAATTGATTGGAATGGGAAAAGTTGGAGGGAGAAGAAAGTTTGATGCTTCGTACAAAAATTCTTTAGATGACGTATTCATCTAATGTTAAATAATGTTAATTAATGGTGTTCCAAACAATGAAAATTTGTGTTTCTTCAGATCTACATATGTCGATGTGCAAGTTGATTAAGAAATAAAGAACACCGGATGAGATAGACCAGATACAAAAGTTTTTATCAGTTTTCTAAATCAGTATAGAAAAGATGGATATAGTAAGCTAATGGATACTCTAGGGAAAAATATATTGGATGTGGGCGTTATTGAACACAATTTTCTAAATTTTGGAAAATGAATTCATTATAAAGATAACAGTATTAACTCTGCATGAGAACAATAAGTTTGAGACTGATCAGTTTGTTCAAATGTAAAACGTGAACACAAAATTTTATCATGTACTTTAGCCTCATAAAAAACTTGGAAGAATACGCTAAGGCCTACACATGTCCAACGTGCTCATATTGTTTCGATAGATTTGGCAACCTGGAAAGACACAGATGCTGACCCTTAGTTTCCCGAAGGCAAATACAAACCTACCGCCACAATATTCAATAAACTAATGGAACAATTTGGAATAATTTGAAATAATTGCAGGCGCGGATGATCTTTTGAGATTTTATCCGTATTTTGTGATGTATGATATTGATCGTTTGCTGCCCAAATTTAAGGGTAATAGAGATATGGAGACCACCTTTTACCCCAGGGAACATGAACCTTTGAGCATTTCCGTTTGTTCAAATGTACCCACTTTTGAGACACCAAAACTCATAATCAACAACAGTGATGATCAAAAATGCTTCGAAAAAATTTATTCTACTCTTAAAAAAATATCCCCAAGGAATTGTACACTCCAGTTGGGAAGAAACGTTCATGATCATTGAACGAGTAGAAGATGAGATACATCGCTTAAAGAAAACCAAACAAAAATTTTTGGACCAATCACCACTCAAAGAGTTTTTTGATGAATTGGAAAAGTATAGGGAGAGGGCTCCCCCAATAATTTGCAGAGCTATGACATCAATGTGATGAAAGGAATTTTCTTAAACAATCATAAAGCGTCTCCAACAGAGATATTGGTTTCATCGTAAAAAAGGAAGCAAGATGCTTGTGATTGGGTAAAAATTTTTTTTTGGACTGCACAACTTTTATTGCACCCAGGAACAGCTATGAAAACAAAACTATGTCAAAGCATGCAAAAGCAAAGCGGGGAAGAGGTTTTTCCCTTACAATTGGGTGAGAGACTTGTGTCAGCTGCAACAAAAAAATCTAAGACTGATGCAAGCTTTTCAACGCTTGATAACACAGGAAGAATTAGCGAAGACAGCCTGCATTGGTAAAAATGCGTGGAAGGATGAAAACATGAGCACTACAGGAGATTTTTTGAAATGTTACAACAACTTTGAAGTAACACCTGTTCTTCAAGCTTTGAAAAGACCAAGAGTTATCTATAGAGAACACGGGATCGACATGTTGAAAGGCGGATATACCTTCACCCAATTTGGCAATTCTCTGGATGTTTAATACAGCACTTCAACCGTCACATCTGCAGCTTTCTCCTTATTTGGATGTTTGAGAACTTGCTGAGCCTTTTCAACATTTTATTTTAGCCTGCCGGATTGACAAATCAAATGCGAGTCTATATTCCTTGATAAAACAAAAACATCGTTGGAGGACCTAGCTTGTGTATGCTTTCTAGATATCCTCAAAGAAAAACGTTTGGGAATAACTTCGTGGCCAGTCAGGTGAAGATTAGCATCTCAGTGTTCAGTTGGTTACAGTATCCATTGTTTGCCAAAAAAGTTAACATCTGACATCAGCTCAATGGAGGATAAGTATTTCTTGGACTGCGAATTCTTCTTGCCGATAGTTTTTGTGTTAAAAACCGAATTGTCTTTCAGTTTCACGAGATGTTTCTGCCACTAACACGACTGTACGTTCAACAACACTAGACATCAGAGGTTTCACCCTGCTGGACAAAGAGACATTGAAAAATGAACACTGGGCTACATAATCATCTCGATTTGGGAGTGCGAGTGGTTGACTTGTATAAAAACTTGCACAAATCTACCAGAAGTTGTCGATCTTTTTTATGAGTCTTTCCATCCCAAACAAATTAAAAGAAACTGAATCAGGAAAAAGTGGTGGAAAGAGTTCAACCACGAGATTTCTTTGGAATTTTTCAAGTGATATTAAAGTTCCGAAGCAACTTGGGGAAAAATCTTTCAAAATTCCGTCTGTTTAAAAAAAACACAATACGGAACTGAAAGGACTTGAGCATTGAGATGAGAGATTTGGCCAATTCTGAAAGATTCCTAAAAACCCCTCAACGTTCGCTAGTCACAAGTGTGGTCAGATGCGAGATACTGCTAATGCGCCCATTCTTGATACTTGAAACCAATATTGAATATTACCAAGTTTACCAGGTGCTAGAATACTTCTCTAAAAAAGCCTTTGATAATTTGGTAACGTAAACTTCGGATGCTGGAGGATGGGAAATAGGGATCCTTGTCAAGAGTTTTTTTTTCCACTACCAGTAAATTGCTAGGAAGTGCTTTCTTTGGAACAACAATCACTCTCAAGGAGATGCATACAATGGTCAGGTACATCGATGGTTTTGGAAAAAACTTCATTTCGCATAAGAGACAGCAATTTGGTTTCTATGGGCAAGATATCATAGGATTTCTATGAAACCATAAGCACCAAAATAACGCCATGTTCTGAAAAATAGTTAAAATAAATATACAAAACTATCATTATTAAAATTATTCCAATAATCGTTATACTATTTTTTCAGCAGAGCGTGAATGTTCTAGCGCACTCGGGTTTCTCTGTACTACAATACACAAATTGATAATGTTGCAGTTTTATTTCGATTTCATGGACTATTAAGTAACCCGTACTGTTCTTCAATTAACTTAATAGCTATTATATACGGCAGACATAAATGTAAATAATATCCTCACTAAACTATTTATTTATAGATACAGCGAGAGAACTGATTTCCAGTACATTAAAATTGAAACAGTTTGCACCTACATTGCTTAAAGCATTTTTCTACAAATATTGAAGAAAGCGGACATGAAAGCAGAGTTTTAAGTCAATTACACTGATTGGTTACCATGCCCATAGTGTGATAGACTTAGGGAAGAGAATTTAAACGATGGGTATGAAATGGACGGTAGGGGATTGCTGTGACAGAGTTCTAAAACATGGTAAAAAAACACCTGATTTATTCAAAGAGGAACTCATGGAAGATGGAATCATTGCACTGAACTCTAAATCCTATTATTGCTGGGGTGAAAAGGAAACAAGTTTAACTCGAAAGGTTTAAACAAGAAGAGTAACGATTTAAACAAATACACTAAACTTGTTGAGAACGAAAAAGTCATTTAGAGGGAACAATTGAGGAATTGTAATAAAAGAAGGAAAGATGCTCACTTACCGACAAATAAAATTATGTGTCACATATTTTTACCCTAAAAGGTGAGTGAGTTCCATTGGAGTGTCAACAAAACCTACTAGAACGTCGTAAAAACCAAACATCACATTATATCTAAATCTTCATTTCTCTTACCCTATCTACATATTGTGGTAGATTTTGGTGGAGGTTACTAGTAAACAGGCCGTTTACTATACACCCTTGCGAGACAATGCGCTAGACTTTAGCCTACAGCGTTCGGTTAACTGCTGTTCAGGTGAAAAGTCTCACTGTGCCGGTGGCATAATGTGCAGGGCCGGTAGTGACCCCTGCAGGGCCGGTATTGACCTCTTACCAACCCGGTATAGCTATACTGGGCCAGCACAAGATGGCCGACATAGCAGACGAACTTCAAAACCATCTAGGAACTCAGTCAAGGCCAGGAACTGGAACTACCCTTCCTCGGATTACCGACTTAGTGGACCGTATTCTAACTGTAGCCTGGGAGCCCTGTAGGACCTTTGATTGGACTAGGGAGATAAGACTACGCCCTTAGCCACTTGGTGCCTTCATCATTTAACTTATTTGCATTACATGATTGGATCGTTATTTATATACTTGATTTCATTGGCTAAATCACTTCCTGTATTGTTTGTCTTAAATGATTTATGCCAATGATTTCCTGTGAGTCTCCCTATAAAAGGCGAGACTTTTCATACACTCTTTGCATTCATTCTCATGTCTTGCCACAAACACCCTAGAGGAATAATTACTCTCAGGACATTGTCTTGAGAATATAGCCACTTATACAAGCACTACGCTGTATTCTTTGTCTAAGCCATGGACTCTTGCTATACCGGGTAATTCGGTTGCCTGATACACAGTTGTCACTGTCGAGCAGCACAGTGTCCCCTCTGGCCAGAGGTACAAAACTTGAGCATAGTAGATGTCCGTGGTAACCAGATCGAAACTCATTACAATATCTTTTTTTATTATAACAACTACTAGTTAATTTCTATAAAAAAAACTTGGACCTTATAACATACTTTTCATTTATCGTATATTTATTATTATATTACACAAATAAATTACACTTAACAAAACTTGCAGTTGAGCAGGGCAAATCAGATATAATCACATGAAATACTATCGGGAACTTATCGACAGCAATTCAATTTTTGAAATAGATACCTCTGGTATGATTAAAACCAAGACTGGAGATCGCACTGCTGCCATAACACTAAAAATCCAATTGAAGGACAAAAAGATATATGATTAGAGACATCAACAGGAGTCTAAATTGGAAAGTAATTATGATGTAAAAGGCAATAAACTAAACACAAATATGAATTGAACTGCTAATATAATATGCTAACAGGGGTGTGAACTGGAGGGCAGACCTCTGAGATGATTTTAGACAAAAAAAATCACAAATATGGATTGAATTGCCTAATATCCACTACTTCTTTTATCCTACTTCTTCTCTGTTGCAGGCTATCACTATCGCCAGTTGATTCTTTCGAAGTGATTGCAGGTAAACCATTGCTTTAACTTCTAATTAGTAATCAGCAAAATTCTTGATTCGTATATATTTATTGATTACCAACAATGTTTTTATTGATCACTTCTAGATAAACATTAAAAACCTAGAACATAATGTTTTTATAACAAGTCGTATCAACTAACCACCAACAAATTTCACCAGGGTATTACCATTTGGTTTACAGCGCTTGAAGTTTTAGTATTAGGAAAACATGTTGTTAATCAAATGATAGATTGTTAATGCACTATTCTGTTTCATTTAAAACAACACAAAAATAAACAACACTCACTTCAAACACGCTTTTTTAAAACCTACGTTGTTCTGCTCAGATTTTCTCTTACCTGGCAATGATGATTGAGTTCTTCTTAAAAGAGTTTCTGTAGTGCACAAACTGTTTTCATTTATCCTTTTCTGACAACATAGAAGCTTCACATCCAATGACAGTTCATTGCCAGCAGCTGAAATGTCATACTCATTTTGAAAACAAAATCGAATGTTCACTTTTTTTCTGCCCGTAGATTGAACAGTTTTGATTATTTACCTATTTACTTAATGTTTTTGATTAATAATACATTTACAAATGATATGTAAAAACGTTTTTTTTGGTAAGTGGCCCTCCCGGTTATCTAATAAGCGAGTTCATTAATTCACCCTACAGTGAAGCTAAAATAGGATAAACATTACCCAATTTTTCAGAAATTTAAATTTTCAGAATCTTTTATCTGCAGTTAGCCACCAACACATTAATCGATAAAGTATAGTAGATATTTTCATTTAAATGCCTTCTGTAAAAGAATAAAGTATAGTAGACATTTTCATTTAAATGCCTTCTGTAAAAGAATAAAGTTCAATGAAAAGTAAACTGCCAGTGAATGATATTTTGTGTTCATCCATAGATTATTCCTGGCCAACAAGTCTAGCCATAGAAGACAGAAGAAATGGATTGGCTTGTGTCGATTTCTACCATTTTGTCTCTCTTATCCTACGGTTGGTAATGTTACTTGCTTATTCAATAGCCATGTTCATATTTCTGGTCATAGCTATGGCTGCATTTCACATAGCAACAAAAAAACTTATTTGCACAAATGTTTCAATTTTATTGAATACTTTATAGTTATAACATATTTATTTAATAGATTTTCTGCTTTCTACATTTGCCATCATTCACTTTTTTATTTAAGAGCTTGGATTAAAAAACTAATATTGCCAAACAATCCATATTTGTCTTATAATAATGTACATAACAACATAAACATATATTTGTTAACGGATGTTAACAGAATGCTAAAAATAGATGGAGTTTGCATTTCGTCGGTGATGATAACTTTTAAGGCCAACAATTGTTTCCAATATTCATTAAAAAGTCTTTCCAGTTTGACTTTCTACAACTTGAATTTGTCATTGCAGTTGTACACTTGATAGCTTTTTCAGAGAGGTAACAAACATCTGGATTTTAAAATTTGCATCTTTTCAAACATTTTTTTCATAATGTTGTTGAACAAAAAAAACTATTGTAATAGAATAGAGAAAACGGTGTTTCAAGCGGGTCAACCTTTTAGTGGTTTTTGAGGCCTTAAATCCACCAACTGCGTGCTGTTACCGGTCAAACTCCTAGTTTGCTGGCGCGGAGAAGAGGCACAGAGAGGCAGTTGTGTGTGTGCATTCGTACTGTTAACTTGTTTGTGCTAGTGCATAGTGCGTTACAATAAAGAAGTTTAAACTCATGTCATTTGTGGTTAGTTTGGCATGTTGCCTGATCAAGTTGTTCGGTGTTTTATCGTGCACGGCAGAACCTGTGTTACCCGGTAACACACCGAGTTATTAGAGAGGCCAGCGCTGCAACAATGGTGCTCCCTAGACTAGTGGTAGTACAGAAGTGGTGGCAAGCACAATACTTGTCTATCTCAAACCGGTGCTCTCTCTGGCAGTGTTTGGTGAAGGACACCGCAAAATCCTTCACAACTAGAGCATACAAGTCAGGGGTCTAAGTGCTTGAAATGAGCAGCTTATGACGAGTTGCAATGAAGAGAAAATTTTTCATGTTTATAAGTTTGCTTGAAAGAATCATCAAATTCTTCTAACATTAGAATGTTGTAATCCTAGTCTAGTTTTTATTTTGTTTATTCTGCATTTATGCAGTTCGAAAAAAATTGGAGCCTTTTATTTCTTACGCGACTATATTGCCATTTTTATCTGTCAGTGAGGATTAATATTTGGGTGACATCTATACACATCTATGCCATAAAACGTATATTTAAATATCAATTTAACAATTAATGCTGGAGGCTCGTTTACATTAGAAGTTATCTCCCTAAGCGTTGACAAGTGGTGCCGATCAGCTAAACCACTCTACTTCACCTGTGTATAAAATAGTAGAATGCGAGCTAATAACACATTGCATTAGTTTAGGGGAGTAATATGTAAGTTACAGATTGTCAGGATCAGATTATGCAAAAATATTCTTTAAGTATATGTTTACCACATTTAACAATTGTAGTTCAAATTTTCGGCAATCCAGTTATTTCGATCGTGGGAAAGGAAGGCCCAATAACAGAGCCTGCTGTTCTAAGCTACTTGGGCTCTGAAGTGAAAATTTTTTGCCAGTTTTCTAAACTGTTAGATCCCACTGGTGGGGATATTTGGTATACAGCAGGACTTCGTTCTAGAAAATCCGACAACTCTTGGAAATTACAGGTAAAGTATGTAATATTTTTTTGTAGTGTATAAATCTTAGTAGATATTGGTAAAATATACACTCTCTCACTCTAATCACTATACTTAACTTTGAACAATTCATTCTTACTATACTTTCCCTGTCTAATTTCTTCAGCTCCCCAAATTCACAAATCATTTTCAACTATGCAGTTTGAGGTAGCTACCACTGTACAATCCTCTCATCCTCTTTCCCTTAGATAAGATGTTTTAGTGCATCTCTCAGTGCATTGTGTATGCCCTTGACCCTGGAGATTTTCAAACATAGTTTCTTATTTTTAGCCAGTATAGCTTTACCCTTCATTTATAGTGATCTCTGGGACAGAGATCAGTTCTCAAACACAGACCAATGTGTGTGTAGCTAATCTTTGATTGCATTGCAGTGGATTTTGTTCTGCAAACCACAAAGTGTAACTAGTTCCAAGTATTGTAACTTTCTCCAGGGCGTGCACTGCTGGTATAGCCAGGGCCCCTTGGTCAATATGCTTTAACAACTAGTGCAGGGGCAATAACCCAAACTTACCAGTCATTGCTCAAGTGTATAACAACACATACTTGATTGCTACAAAGCTCTAGGGTATTAACCCACTAAATTATGAGAATTGGCAAGATGTCAATGCAAGTGCAGAATATCAAGTGCAAACAATACATGGAAGTTCCAGCTTTTCAGAGTGTGGGGAACAGGAAGCAAATACTGTTGTAGTCAATGAAATGTCTAACATAAGGATTACAGCCAACCAAGTGTACAATAAATAGTCTTAGTCACTGGATGAACCACAGATGAGGAGATTACAGGTAATCTCCTCATCTGTGGTTCATCCAGTGACTAAGACTAATCTTTAGGCCTTTGGCTAAACCTTGCATCCAAGCGTTCGATCGATCCTGGCCATGGGTCAGCTATCTTGAATGGGTACCGGATCTGCATTCATCTATTTCGGGTGCAGATAGATATAATATAAAAAGAGCCAAGTGACAAGTGGGCGGAGTTAGTACAGCCTTTTACAAATATTACTGGCTAGTAGTTTCTAAAGGCCTGGCTACACGATCGCAAATTCCGTGCGTTATTGCACAAGAGTTCCGAAAGGTCAACGCATTTTGCTGATTGGCCTGAGTTTTGTCCGTTTCGCAAACTTTTGACATGTTAAAATTATGCAGTGTGCTTTGTCCGATGGGCCGTGCAATATTGATTGTGATTGGCTAAAGCAGTCTACAGTGAATCCAGTTAGGCGCGCTTCAGTGATTTTGATTCAACCGCTAGTAATAAAAACTACTAACAAGACCGCGGCTAACTAGCTACTCTACTACTATTGGTTATTACTTCAGCTAAGATAATATAACTCCTCAACGCAACGTAGTTCAATGCACAGAACTTGCGTTCGTGTAGCACCTAGCTCTTAGTGCGTTGAAATTGCACAAAGCATAGCGCACGGAATTTGCGATCGTGTAGCCAGGCCTTTAGACTTACATAGGCCCGAATCTTATAGACTCCGCCTACTTGTCACTTGGCTTATCTTATATTTAATCTTATTGCTACTTTTCACCATATTTATCCACATGGCGTAAGTTTTCAGTTAATTCACTTACACGTGATTGGCCACATTGCTAGTTAAACCATTAGTCCTTTGATTTTGTATATAAAATGCTGAACTCTCCATACATTCAGTGCATTGTGTTATACACTTTCTGCCGAGCATTATTTATGCTTTTACTCTAGAGGAAAGTCTACCTAAAGCTGTATTGTAATAAATACATGCATTATCTCTAAGTCACATAGACTAGTATGTCTGAGCCACCGACTCCTTCTGGTTGCTAAAGTCTACCATACAAGTGGCACTGACCGATACAGTGGTGTCTCCTCTGGAGAGAGGTAGAATACGTGAGCTTAACAGCATTCTGTGGTTGTCAAGACCAGAATCTATTACAGTATTAGCACTAGAGGGAAGCAGTGGCCTCTTAGTAGTGTTATTCAGTGCAAAAGGGTGTCTCTGAGCTATAGAGGAAATCTCTACTAAAGTAGAGATAGAGAAACAGGTTTTTAAAAGCTTTAGTTTACATAAATCTACTACACACCTCTCTCCATTAAAACGCATACCCTAACTTTTAATTATAAATAATTACTATGTTTCCACATCATGACAAATTGGCGATACTGCCGGCGATAAAGGGAAATTCCAATTGGAAACAGCACTGTCAACAAATTTGTCGTGAGACTTGTCGACAAACATTTGTCCCTCTCTGAAAGCGAAAAATTGGCGATAAGCAGAATTCCAGATGTTTATTGCTATTGGAAACGCTAATGTCGCCAAAGGCGATAAAACCAGACATGCGTAATAAAACAGGAAGCCACAATTTATCCATCGTAACCGCCTGGCATCATTAGCTAGTGTGTGTTTATATTTAACTAACGAGGATCGTTTGTGGTTTATTACACAGTTATTTATGAAACAATACAACTGATTTGAAACGAACAAATCTTAGCTGCTGGTAATTAATTATAGCAGTGGTGAAAAACAAATGGTAGTATTTTTTTTAGCAAAAATTCACTTGGTTATTTATTATAATTGTTATTATTTATTTATTACTAACTAATAATAATAAATAATATAATTTATTGAATCATAGCCAGTGTGCTACTAAAATTCTTTGTCACCACACAGCTTCCTTAGCTAGCCAACAACTCAGTGATGTTTTATTCATATATTTCACAATAGAGGAAAACAATAATAACTAGACTAAAATGTTTTCTCTGTAGAGAAAATAAAAGCCATACAGATGCTCAGTCTGACGAAAAAAAAATGATCCATTTTCGACTTACGGTTCAAAAGTTATGGAGAAAAGTGCATATTTTGAGGAGTTATCCTCTCGGTATGTGATTGAAAACGCAGTTATTGATGAAATTACATGTTGCAAAGTAATTTGGCAGCTTTCCAAGTAAGCAGCTCATGGTTTAAATGATTATGAACGCATCCAGTTGTTTTTACACGACTAACTTCCCTTGTCAAGACGGAAACTGGTTTATTTTAGGAGTTACCCTCTCAACAAAACTTTCAAAGTTTCAGGCAGTTACTATAGTGACAGAACATAATATTTTGATGAGAGAAGCTGCGCAATTTGATGATTTATTTACATGCAACCTAAGAGTTGTCCTCTCTGTAGAATGTTTAACATTCAAAAACATAAACAACCCTGTTCTGCTCATATATTACTACTGTTCAATATTTTTTCGGAATGTTAGTCAATGTGACTTAATCAATGTGTCTTCCAAGATCGGTTATGATCAACGTAAGAACCAATAAAAACTGGTATTTTTTTGAGTTTAAATGGAAGAGCGTGTTGTGGTGTGAAACCATTGTATGCGGCATTATTGGCTGTAAAACATGCACACATGGCTTTGATTAAAAAAAGTTTTAGTGACTTGCGACAAACGGTTCAAAAGTTAAAGAGCAATATAAGTGTTTCATTCGGAGTTATCTTCTCCAAGATGGCAGGCAACTCTCTAAATGGTATGTCAAAGTACTCATGCACTTGGCAACATTCCAAGTAGGTTACTCAATGCTCATGGCTCTATTCGTTTGAGCAGACTATGACGTTGCGTCATTACACAGCTCACTTCACAACGACGTTGATCAAACTGCAGTTCACTCAACAACGTCGTGTCATGACATAACGTCCTAATAGGCCCCTCCTGTGAGAAAATACGCCATATCTGCTTGTATTTCCGCAGTTTAGATTGGAATTTCTTCCAGCAAAAAAGTTCAAATTTTCTCAAAATCATTAAAAATTGCCTCTCCTTGAAAAACTTGTAAACTTACTATTGAAAAATTTTGATGCCTGTGTACATCTACCATAGCTGCACACCCTCACATAAAAATCATGCAGTTTTGATGAAAAGTGACAGAGCTATTTAGCATTTATTGAACAAAAATGGCTGTTGAAGAGGCTTGCGGAAAGTGGAATAGCTGTGACACCGTGACTTTCTTAACTCGAGAAAAATACTTTCATAAAATTTCAGATGTGTCCCTACGTAACCAACTATTTTTTAGAGAGTTCCCATCAGCGAATCTGTAGTTATAGAAGAAGAAAGTTCGCGAAAGAAAAATAATAATAATAATAATAATAATAATAATAATAATAATAATAATAATAATAATAATAATAACTAGAAAAGATTATTTTTTCTGTAGAAAAATTAAAAGCCATACAGATGCTCAGTCTGACGAAAAAAAATGATCCATTTTCGACTTACGGTTCGAAAGTTATGGAGAAAAATGCAGTTTTTGAGGAGTTATCCTCTCGGTATCTGATGGAAAACGCAGCTATTAATGAATATACATGATGCAAAACAATTTGGCAGCTTTCCAAGTAAACAGCTCATGGTTTGAATGATTATGAACGCATCCAGTTGTTTTTACACGACTAACTTCCCTTGTCAAGACGGAAACTGGTTTATTTTAGGAGTTACCCTCTCAACAAAACTTTCAAAGTTTCAGGCAGTTACTATAGTGACAGAACATAATATTTTGATGAGAGAAGCTGCGCAATTTGATGATATATTTACATGCAACCTAAGAGTTGTCCTCTCTGTAGAATGTTTAACATTCAAAAACATAAACAACCCTGTTCTGCTCATATATTACTACTGTTCATTATTTTTTCGGAATGTTAGTCAATGTGACTTAATCAATGTGTCTTCCAAGATCGGTTATGATCAACGTAAGAACCAATAAAAACTGGTATTTCTTTGAGTTTAAATTGAAGAGCGTGTTGTGGTGTGAAACCATTGTATGCGGCATTATTGGCTGTAAAACATGCACACATGGCTTTGATTAAAAAAAGTTTTAGTGACTTGCGACAAACGGTTCAAAAGTTAAAGAGCAATATAAGTGTTTTGTTCGGAGTTATCTTCTCCGAGATGGCAGGCAACTCTCTAAATGGTATGTCAAAGTACTCATGCACTTGGCAACATTCCAAGTAGGTTACTCAATGCTCATGGCTCTATTCGTTTGAGCAGACTATGACGTTGTGTCATTACACAGCTCACTTCACATTGATCAAACTGCTGCTTGCTTAAAGACGTCGTGTCATGACTTAAAGTCCTAATAGGCCTCTCCTGTGAGAAAACCTGCCATATCTATTTGTATTCCAACAGTTTATATTGGAATTTCTTCCAGCAGACTATGACGGTGTGTCATGACGCAACGTCCTTGATCAAACTGCAGTTCACTCAACAACGTTGTGTCATGACATAACGTCCTAATAGGCCCCTCCTGTGAGAAAACACGCCATGTCTACCTGTAATTTCAACAGTTTAAATTGGAATTTCTTCCAGCAAAAAAGTTCAAATTTTCTCAAAATCATTAAAAATTGCCTCTCCTTGAAAAACTTGTAAACTTACTATTGAAAACTTTTGATGCCTGTGTACATCTACCATAGCTGCACACCCTCACATAAAAATCATGCAGTTTCGATGAAAAGTGACAGAGGTATTTAGCATTTATTGAACAAAAATGGCTGTTGAAGAGGCTTGCGGAAAGTGGAATAGCTGTGACACCGTTACTTTCTTAACTCGAGAAAAATACTTTCATAAAATTTCAGATGTGTCCCTACGTAACCAACTATTTTTTAGAGAGTTCCGATCAGCGAATCTGTAGTTTTAGAAGAAGAAAGTTCGCGAAAGAAAAATAATAATAATAATAATAATAATAACTAGACTAAAATGTTTTCTCTGTAGAGAAAATAAAAGCCATACAGATGCACGGTTCGATGAAAAAAAAAATTGTTCAAATTCGACTTACGGTTCAAAAGTTATGGAGCAAAATGCATTTTTTGAAGAGTTTTCCTCTCGGAATCCATCTGAAAAGGCAACTATTAGTAACTTTACATGGTACAAAGAAAGTTGGCAGCTTTCCAAGTAAGCAGCTCATGGCTTGAATGATTATGAACGCATCAAGTTGTTTTTATACGCCCAAATTGCCTGACCAAGACGGAAATTGAATTATTTTAGGAGTTACCCTCTCAACAAAACTTTCAAAGTTTTTAGGCAGTTACTATAGTGACAGAACATAACAATTAGACGAGACCAGCTGCGCAATTTGATGATATATGTTAATATAGCTTAGGAGTTGTCCTCTCTGTTTAATGTTTAACATCAATACACACAAACAACACAGTTCTGCTCATATATTACTACTGTTCATTTTTTCTTCGGAATGTTAGTCAATGTGACTGAATCAATGTGTCTTCCAAAATCGGTTATGATCAACGTAGGTAAGAACCAATAAAAACTGTTATTGCTTTGAGTTTTAATGGAAAAGCGTGTTGTGGTGTGAAACCATTGTATATGGCATTATTGGCTGTAAAACATGCACACATGGCTTTGATTAAAAAAAGTTTTAGTGACTTGCAACAAATGGTTCAGAAGTTAAAAAGCAATATGAGGGTTCTGTAAGGAGTTTTCTTCTCCGAGATGGCAGGCAACTCTCTGAATTGCCTGTCAAAGTACACATGCATTTGGCAACATTCCAAGCAAGCTAGTTAATGCTAATGCCTCTATTCACTTGAATGAACTATGACGTTGCGTCATTACGCAGCTCAGTTCATAACGTTGTTGATCCAACTGCAATTGGCAACATTCCAAGCAAGTTACTCAACGCTAATGCCTCTATTCGTTTGAGCAGACTATGACGTTGTGTCATGACGCAGCTCACTTCATAAGGTCCTTGATCAAACTGCAGTTCACTCAACAACGTTGTGTCATGACATAACGTCCTAATAGGCCCCTCCTGTGAGAAAACACGCCTTATCTACTTGTAATTTCAACAGTTTAAATTGGAATTTCTTCCAGCAAAAAAGTTCAAATTTTCTCAAAATCATTAAAAATTGCCTCTCCTTGAAAAACTTGTAAACTTACTATTGAAAACTGTTGATGCCTGTGTACATATACCATAGCTGCACACCCCCATATAAAAATCATGCAGTTTTGATGAAAAGTTACAGAGCTATTTAGCATTTATTGAACAAAAATAGCTGTTGAAGAGGCTTGCGGAAAGTGGAATAGCTGTGACACCGTGACTTTCTTAACTCGAGAAAAATACTTTCATAAAATTTCAGATGTGTCCCTACGTAACCAACTATTTTTTAGAGAGTTCCGATCAGCGAATCTGTAGTTATAGAAGAAGAAAGTTCGCGAAAGAAAAATAATAATAATAATAATAATAATAATAATAATAATAATAATAATAATAATAATAATAATAATAATAATAATAATAATAATAATAAAACCTACTAAAACAATAGCCATACAGATTATATCTATGACGTTGCGTCATTACGCAGCTCAGTTCATAACGTTGTTGATCCAACTGCAATTGGCAACATTCCAAGCAAGTTACTCAACGCTAATGCCTCTATTCGTTTGAGCAGACTATGACGTTGTGTCATGACGCAGCTCACTTCATAAGGTCCTTGATCAAACTGCAGTTCACTCAACAACGTTGTGTCATGACATAATGTCCTAATAGGCCCCTCCTGTGAGAAAACACGCCATATCTACCTGTAATTTCAACAGTTTAAATTGGAATTTCTTCCAGCAAAAAAGTTCAAATTTTCTCAAAATCATTAAAAATTGCCTCTCCTTGAAAAACTTGTCAACTTACTATTGAAAACTGTTGATGCCTGTGTACATATACCATAGCTGCACACCCCCATATAAAAATCATGCAGTTTTGATGAAAAGTGACAGAGCTATTTAGCATTTATTGAACAAAAATAGCTGTTGAAGAGGCTTGCGGAAAGTGGAATAGCTGTGACACCGTTACTTTCTTAACTCGAGAAAAATACTTTCATAAAATTTCAGATGTGTCCCTACGTAACCAACTATTTTTTAGAGAGTTCCGATAAGCGAATCTGTAGTTATAGAAGAAGAAAGTTCGCGAAAGAAAAATAATAATAATAATAATAATAATAACTAGAAAAGATTATTTTTTCTGTAGAAAAATTAAAAGCCATACAGATGCTCAGTCTGACGAAAAAAAATGATCCATTTTCGACATACGGTTCGAAAGTTATGGAGAAAAATTCAATTTTTGAGGAGTTATTTTCTCGGTATCTGATGGAAAACGCAGCTATTAATGAAATTACATGATGCAAAACAATTTGGCAGCTTTCCAAGTAAACAGCTCATGGTTTGAATGATTATGAACGCATCCAGTTGTTTTTACACGACTAACTTCCCTTGTCAAGACGGAAACTGGTTTATTTTAGGAGTTACCCTCTCAACAAAACTTTCAAAGTTTCAGGCAGTTACTATAGTGACAGAACATAATATTTTGATGAGAGAAGCTGCGCAATTTGATGATAAATTTACATGCAACCTAAGAGTTGTCCTCTCTGTAGAATGTTTAACATTCAAAAACATAAACAACCCTGTTCTGCTCATATATTACTACTGTTCATTATTTTTTCGGATTGTTAGTCAATGTGACTTAATCAATGTGTCTTCCAAAATCGGTTATGATCAACGTAAGAACCAATAAAAACTGGTATTTCTTTGAGTTTAAATGGAAGAGCGTGTTGTGGTGTGAAACCATTGTATGCGGCATTATTGGCTGTAAAACATGCACACATGGCTTTGATTAAAAAAAGTTTTAGTGACTTGCGACAAACGGTTCAAAAGTTAAAGAGCAATATAAGTGTTTCGTTCGGAGTTATCTTCTCCGAGATGGCAGGCAACTCTCTAAATGGTATGTCAAAGTACTCATGCACTTGGCAACATTCCAAGTAGGTTACTCAATGCTCATGGCTCTATTCGTTTGAGCAGACTATGACGTTGTGTCATTACACAGCTCACTTCACAACGACGTTGATCAAACTGCTGCTTGCTTAAAGACGTCGTGTCATGACTTAAAGTCCTAATAGGCCTCTCCTGTGAGAAAACCTGCCATATCTACTTGTATTCCAACAGTTTATATTGGAATTTCTTACAGCAGACTATGACGTTGTGTCATGACGCGACGTTGTTGATCAAACTGCAGTTCACTCAACAACGTCGTGTCATGACATAACGTCGTAATAGGCCCCTGCTGTGGGAAAACATGCCATATCTACTTGTATTTCAACAGTTTAGATTGGAATTTCTTCCAGCAAAAAAGTTCAAATTTTCTCAAAATCATTAAAAATTGCCTCTCCTTGGAAAACTTGCGAACTTACTATTGAGAACTTTTGATGCCTGTGTACATCTACCATAGTTGCACACCCTCATATAAAAATCATGCAGTTTTGATGAAATGTGACAGAGCTATTTAGCATTTATTGAACAAAAACGGCTGTTGAAGAGGCTTGCGGAAAGTGGAATAGCTGTGACATGGTGACTTTCGCAACTTGAAAAAAAATATTTCGTTAATCTCGAGATGTGCACCTACGTAACCAACTAATATTTAGAGAGTTCTGATCAGCGAATCTGTAGTTATAGAAGAAGAAACTTCGCGAAAGAAAAATAATAATAATAATAACTAGAAAAGATTATTTTTTCTGTAGAAAAATTAAAAGCCATACAGATGCTCAGTCTGACGAAAAAAAATGATCCATTTTCGACATACGGTTCGAAAGTTATGGAGAAAAATTCAATTTTTGAGGAGTTATTTTCTCGGTATCTGATGGAAAACGCAGCTATTAATGAAATTACATGATGCAAAACAATTTGGCAGCTTTCCAAGTAAACAGCTCATGGTTTGAATGATTATGAACGCATCCAGTTGTTTTTACACGACTAACTTCCCTTGTCAAGACGGAAACTGGTTTATTTTAGGAGTTACCCTCTCAACAAAACTTTCAAAGTTTCAGGCAGTTACTATAGTGACAGAACATAATATTTTGATGAGAGAAGCTGCGCAATTTGATGATAAATTTACATGCAACCTAAGAGTTGTCCTCTCTGTAGAATGTTTAACATTCAAAAACATAAACAACCCTGTTCTGCTCATATATTACTACTGTTCATTATTTTTTCGGATTGTTAGTCAATGTGACTTAATCAATGTGTCTTCCAAAATCGGTTATGATCAACGTAAGAACCAATAAAAACTGGTATTTCTTTGAGTTTAAATGGAAGAGCGTGTTGTGGTGTGAAACCATTGTATGCGGCATTATTGGCTGTAAAACATGCACACATGGCTTTGATTAAAAAAAGTTTTAGTGACTTGCGACAAACGGTTCAAAAGTTAAAGAGCAATATAAGTGTTTCGTTCGGAGTTATCTTCTCCGAGATGGCAGGCAACTCTCTAAATGGTATGTCAAAGTACTCATGCACTTGGCAACATTCCAAGTAGGTTACTCAATGCTCATGGCTCTATTCGTTTGAGCAGACTATGACGTTGTGTCATTACACAGCTCACTTCACAACGACGTTGATCAAACTGCTGCTTGCTTAAAGACGTCGTGTCATGACTTAAAGTCCTAATAGGCCTCTCCTGTGAGAAAACCTGCCATATCTACTTGTATTCCAACAGTTTATATTGGAATTTCTTACAGCAGACTATGACGTTGTGTCATGACGCGACGTTGTTGATCAAACTGCAGTTCACTCAACAACGTCGTGTCATGACATAACGTCGTAATAGGCCCCTGCTGTGGGAAAACATGCCATATCTACTTGTATTTCAACAGTTTAGATTGGAATTTCTTCCAGCAAAAAAGTTCAAATTTTCTCAAAATCATTAAAAATTGCCTCTCCTTGGAAAACTTGCGAACTTACTATTGAGAACTTTTGATGCCTGTGTACATCTACCATAGTTGCACACCCTCATATAAAAATCATGCAGTTTTGATGAAATGTGACAGAGCTATTTAGCATTTATTGAACAAAAACGGCTGTTGAAGAGGCTTGCGGAAAGTGGAATAGCTGTGACATGGTGACTTTCGCAACTTGAAAAAAAATATTTCGTTAATCTCGAGATGTGCACCTACGTAACCAACTAATATTTAGAGAGTTCTGATCAGCGAATCTGTAGTTATAGAAGAAGAAACTTCGCGAAAGAAAAATAATAATAATAATAATAAAACCAGCAAAAACAATAGCCATACAGATTATATCTGTATGGCTAATAAAACCAGCAAAAACAATAGCCATACAGATTATATCTGTATGGCTAATAATAATAATAATAATAATAAAACCTACTAAAACAATAGCCATACAGATTATATCTGTATGGCTAATAATAATAAAACCTACTAAAACAATAGCCATACAGATTATATCTGTATGGCTAATAATAATAAAACCTACTAAAACAATAGCCATACAGATTATATCTGTATGGCTAATAAAACCTACTAAAACAATAGCCATACAGATTATATCTGTATGGCTAATAAAACCTACTAAAACAATAGCCATACAGATTATATCTGTATGGCTAAAAACAGGCTGCAACGCTAGTCGGCTAAATTGCACTCAACAGCACACTGACTGCAACTGCCTCTGTGGGCGCGATTAATATATGCCCTTGTCGCTAATTATTTGTGGTAGCAAACCACAGAGATTTGGCGATATTTTGTCATTATGTGGAAACATAATAAATGAGAGGGGAAGATATATCTGGGGAGTACTGCTATATCTGGTGATTGTACATATATAATTTTCATGGTATACAGATATGTACAACAATACAGTTACATGTGACAGCTAATGTGACCTGGCAAACATTTTGGTAATGCTAGCACATGATTCTAAAGCAAAGTCATAGTAAAACTATTCCCGCAGGTTCTGCATCTGTTTTCTTAACCAATCTAGCACGAAATTATTTACAATTCCACTCCCTCTGCCATCAACCGATTGTTTTCCTCATCGCTCTCATCTCCAGATCTTCTTCTCCAAACTTCTTGCTAATTAACAACTTTAGAGCAGAGCAACACTTTTTTTTTATGAAAATCATTTTTAGACAAAAAATTACCTCAAATACTTATACACTAGGCAAGCAACCATCAAAACCGTGATCCAAACCCCAATATAAAAAACCCCTGCACAATAAATACATTGATAACAAGCGTAATCACATGCAATGCAAACACACTAAACTATCAACTAGGATAATCTATGCCTGGTGCACACAAAAATATATCACTAAAGGTTATCATGGACACTTGGTGCTAAAAAAAGTATTTGGAAGCTGGAGAACCATCTTATCCTTAGACACCAGTATGGGAATCTGCTTCTAATACTATACTCTAATGGAGAGGTGTGGTAGAGTTTGGTGCATGCCATTAGTAAACTGCCTCTCTGCTAGCAGATACCAATCAGAGACACGCTAGAAGTCTACTCCCTGCACTTGTAAAAGTGTTGTGCCCGTAGAGTAACTTGCTGTGCCGGTGGTACAGCTTGCAGAACCGGTCTTGAACCCTGCAGGGCCGGTAGTGACCCCTTGATGACCCGACATGATGGCACTGGCCCGGGCGCAAGATGGCTGACTTAACTGAGAATATCGAAAACCATCTAAGAGCTTACACTAACAGTGGATTCGGAAGTACCCTTTTTTGGATCGCCGGATACATCAACTAAAGGATAGGTATAGTTTCGGAACCCAATGGAGTTTTTAATGAGACAATGGAGACATGACTATGCCTTTTATCCACATGACACCATTTACATTTAACTTTGTTCTACTGCATGATCTGTTGAATATTTATATGTCTGTTGTTATTGGTTTAATTGCTTATATCTAATATGAAAATAACTGCCCTTCCAATGGCTGGAACTCTTGTATCTCATGGCATTCATTCATGTATTGCCGATCACCCTAGTGGGTTGCCACCCGAGCACTTTGCTACTTATGAATAAGACTACTATTCTCACTAACACTGCATAGTTTTTGTGAGCCGTGGGCTCTGTGCTTACCTACTGTTTCAACAGTAACTGATCACTAGTTGGCGCAGTATCTCCTCTAAAAAGAGGTATAGTAATTGAGGTTAGTGGAACTTCATGGAACCCCGACTGAAAATCACTACAGAGGCTGTTTTTACGCTATTTGTTATACAACTATGTGAGACAAAGAACATTTGGTGGAAGTTTCGTTTTGCAAATTTTTCTTCACAACGGACTCAAACTCTTTTTAGATGATTGAATTAAAAACACTCGCACCCAGGCATTGCTACCTCTATTGTTTATCAAAAATTATCAAGTATAGCAGAAGGTTTATCGGTGTCTGATTAAAATGATGTTATAAAATATTTGCAAAACTTTGATAGAAATACATCAATTATGTAAAATCAGGTTTAATAGTCAAGGCCCGGTTATACAAAACAGAAGTTTTTCTCACTTGACCGCAATTATGAAGCCTGCATTCATCAGTGTCATTGCCACACAGCAGCACACGCTACTAGTGTAATGAATTTGCATAAGTTGCCCTCTAACATCAGCTAGCTAACTCTAATACTTGCAACAGATTGCACTCCTGGATTTCTTTCAGCACTATCGTACAAAAGTTGCAGTTGAGAGAAGAGTGGAACTTTCATTCAGAAAACTTCTTTAGTTGTGTTCAGTAAAAGTGCAGTGCTTAACTCATTGACACTAGCACTACTAGCTGACTTTCTAGACTATTTGAGCATGTTGACGCAGACTATAAATCGATTGCTTTAACCAATAATACATGTCAAATAGTTTATACCTCTTCCACGCTGGCAGAGTTCACCAGCATTTCTGATAACAGCGAATTTTTCACAACTATGTTTCAGTGGATTTATGAAAGTTCTGGTCGCATGCTCACCATAATAGCTAGACGACAGACTAGGATATGTGTGCCACCCCCTTAACCTCTTTTCCTTGATTTAAGATATACTAAACTTTTACAGGCTTATTGCCTATTTCAAATTGAAGTCGGCGACATTTACTCATCACCAACGCTGCATGATAATGAGTCAGGGATGCAGTCAGAGAAGAACATCTCGTGTGACAGCAACTGGAAGTTTGCAGAGTTCAATGCTTGGTTAAATGGAAGCTCACCAACTCAATACCGATGTGACCTTGTTAAAAAGAATAAACTGTATTTGATGTCTTCACCGATCACTATAAGTATGACAAACAAAAATACGTTTACTGAATTGTTAACTATTTTACTCTTGATAAGTACAAACAGAAAATAAAATTAAGAAAATATGATGTTGCCTTCGTGTAACAAAAAATCAAGGCTATAAAATGTAATAACAGTGTTTTAAAGGTCACTCTGCATATGCTCCAGTTGTAACTTAGGGAGATAGTACTTGCATATGATGCTATTTACTTTGTGAGATTTTCAAAAAAATATTAGCAGACATGTTTATTGTAACTAATGAAATGGCAAGTGGTATCAATTGAATTGTAAACAACAAGCAGTGTATATGAAATAAATTAATGTATATCTAACTTTGTTGAAATCTTGACTTGCTGAATTTGTTTTGTTTCTTGTAGTTTATGCTAAAACTCTACTGAAGTTGAGTGTAAAAGAATTGAATGGGTCCGTTGTGGACCCATTTACTACAAAGCACTTATGGAACCAAGTGAAGTTTTCATGTGATTTGGAAGCGTTATTTGGAAGCTTCAATTCCAAAGAAGTACATCACTTTATGGCTAAGCTCCAGTCACATAGTTCATCATTGTTATGGGAAGACGAAGTGAGTGGTGAAAAATGTTGGCTGCATAAAGGCATAGTTTGAGATCGGCCAACGTTTAATTGGTTTAATAGTGCATGTGTCAACTTAGCGACTGTGTCTAATTCTGAAAGTTTGTCTCATCAGGTGTTTTTGTGAAATCTTGCTACTAATAATATCTTTTTTGTTTTGTTGGGAGTTTCGGTACCTTTAGATGTTGTCGTGAAAAAAAATGCTTATATGTTATTGTTTTCGTAAGCTACACTGCCATGGCTCTTTCTTGTTCGAATAGCCTTTTTTTCGGTACGGAGAATGCTCAAATAGTTGCAGCCAAATTGCTAAATCTAATAGTTAACTGGCTCGTGTATATTTTTTTGTCTTTTAAATATTGTAATTTGCTTACTTATCTGGTTTCTCAAGTATTTTTAGGCAAAAAATGTGTAAATCAGATTAGAAAAAAAAACATTGTTCTTGTTAGTTACAACATTGGCGCTAAAAATGCATGTCTGGTAGAATTTTTTTTCTACAAATAAATTTAAATATTTACGGTTTGGGTCTTTTGTTTTTATTTGATCTGAAAACCTTTTTATTGTAATCTAACTGAAGGTCTTTGGATGTTGGTCATGTAATATATCTTGTTGAAACCGGTGCGTATGTTGCTGTCAACGATCGTAAAAATCTAATTGTTGTTATGTTAATGACATGAAGCAACAACGGCGCTACAAATGACCCATGGCGTTAATTATCGAAATTGTTTGTGTTTTCCACATTTTCAAAAAGAATGTCTCCAATAAGTTGCCAATCCTATCAATTTAGCTGAGCAATTTTGGATAATTGGTTGATTAATTTTCCAAGTTTTCAATTTGAAGTATTTATTCGATGCATTTTTGTGTATTAATTAAATGCTTTACTTTAATATTCTGACAACCATAATGAGCTAAACATGCATAATTAAAAACTTTTCAGGCTGTATGCTTCTACCGAATGACACCAGTGGTTTCTTCAGAAGCGAGACCTGGAGACCTGGAGTCCTGGGGTTTGAAACCAACCAACAACAGCTTTAGTTGTGACTCTGATGGAACAAATGCTGAGTTTTTAGTTCATTTGGTTAATCCAACCAAGACAGTATACCGATGTGTAGCGATCAGTAATAATACTGGTTCAGAAAGTCTCTCACCAATCATTAAAATGGGTAAGACCATACAACTATAGATACCTGGACTTAGTACGCTACGTCATGACTCCTGAGGTTGGAAATTGCTACTAATACCTTTCCAAATAAAAACTTGTTTCAATAATTACGTTATTTAGAATACTGTAGGGCATCCTTGCATCAAAAACTCTACTGAGAATAAAGAGGCTAAGTTAGCTAATACTAGAGCTAACTATAAATTTTGCTGTCACTAAAAATAAAAATGTGCAATGTCGTGGGGGATTCTTATGATAAGAGACATCCATACCCCTTCCTCTACTTCCCCCTGGCCTTGAATCCTCCCTACACATGTTTACCTATTTTCTAACACCAGTTTTAAGTGGACCAGGGTCACCTCTCTATAATCTATAAGAGCTGTACCCGGCTAAGGATACTGACTACCCCGTGTCTACTATAACTCTGTGATAAACTCGTATCTTACATGTATAACATAGAGTGCTGACACCAGGTTACTCCGAGCCAGTATACCAGCCTAGTCAAGAAATTTGGCCGAAAAGTATAGCCCAGTGTACAGGAGAATGATTGCCTGCCATTAAAGAATGAAAGCAATAAGACAAGTGTTATGGAGCTGAGGCCCAGTGTAGTGGATTTTACTGACCACTGACAGTGACTACTACTGCGAGGATGTCCCCCTGATGGTGGCTACCATAGGCATGCCTCCATTAAGTACAATAGACAAAGACCGGGCTCTGTTGTGGCAAACATATTGCTCTGTTTGAGTGATTTATAGTAATAATTAATCATACCGGCACCCGGTATTTACTACTCCGACCATGGGTAGCTATCCCGGGTCGGTACCATGATGGCTGCCATAGTCTGAGAGAGAAAACCTAGCTCCAGAACCTCCACTAACCATATCCAGGAGCTGGCTAACCTTAGATGTTAAGAAAGATTTACCAAAGGCTTGTAAAGACTAAGAAGCCTACCCAAGGAGATATCCACCTATTGCTGGACAAGCTAGTCATAGACTCCACCCCCTACTTCTGGGCGCCAGCATGCTTCAACTCATGTGTTAATACCATTAATATATTGGACAGCACTGTTTTGTATATATGATATTATTTCCTGCCATGCTTTTTGTACATGATGGAAAGTTTGCAAAGTGCTTCCTGTAACTCTGCCTATATAATGCAGAGCATTTTCTATACTCATTGCATTACCTGACATGACATGGGCATTATCTCTTGTCCTTGCATTGGATTGCCACCTTGTATTCTTTGCACAAATAAAGGTTATTATCATATGTCACTTGAAAGCTTCGACTGTGTATGTCTGAGCCGAGGGCTTGTGACTGTTGCTAAAGTCGATTGCTTACTTTACAACACCCTGTTTGTGCCGCCCTGCACGGAGTCACCTCTGAGTTGAGGTAGACTGTTAATTGTCAGGCCTGAAGAGGCTAACTGTATTGTTGTCGCTGCACAGAGTGCTTGTCTGCCAGCGCAACTCCCTAGCAGAAGGTAGCGTGACATAACTTCCGCTACACCAGGATGCAAAGACACCAAAGAAGAGATAAATACTTTCCGCTATTCAACAAGGAGCGGGAAAGTAGCCCAGAGCTACTTGGCCATGTGTTTACTCTTCTCATTGGTTAACCATGTTTACATATGTTGCATCGCATTTTTTCATTTGTTATATATTTGTCCTGCGTTATATGCTATTGGCTCACCCCAAATAAAGGGGTGAGCGTTCCTTTGTTTCTCCCATAAAAGGAGTTGATGTATCCCATTAGAGCAAAATTCTAGTAGATTTTATGTAAGAATTATATTATATTGCTAAACAGATTTGACTATTGAACTATTTATTCGTATAATTCTCGTGTGGTGTGTCTGGTTCGTGTACCCGGTGGCAATTACGACAGCCTATTTGGAGTGAACCTCCAGCGTTTAAAGGAAAGATGAAGTATACAGAGAGTGTACACAGATAGTAAATGCCGTTGTGTCTGTGGTAGAGAGCACAAATCTAATGCAACATCATTCATTTAGCTCTTGGATACTCAATCTCAATTTTGTCAGCGTGATAGAATTCAGAACAGTTAGACTGAATATCATCCGAAAGTATGGACTCTGATGGGTGTAGCAAATAGTTTAACTAACTGGTTGCTCAAGCTAACGGTTTTTTATAGCTTAGTCTTCTGTTACACAATTATTTAAGCTTTTATGCTAGGAAAACTAAGCAAAGACAGGATCTGTATTATTGTTTTCGATTAAAATATTCAAATGAAAGCTCTAAGCGGAAAATCAGTACATCACACGGCGCTGTGATAAAATCTATTGGTACTGAAGACCTAAGAAACACTTAACAGTTCATAATTATCTTTAATTAATTCTCACATAAACGTAATTTAATTAATCATTAGTAAAAAAAGCTGTTGAATAATATTTAAATAACCATGCAACTTTAATTGTTTTATAATTTTAAGATGAAGACGATAAATAATAACATTGAGCTTTAAAAACAAAATTCTCAAAATTTATTTAAAATTTCTCAGAAAACTTCAGGAGTCATAGATATCATCCCAATGTCCATTATAGCTACATTCGAGCAGCGCTTGGTCATTATTGCAAAGTGAGTTGAAAATTAAAAAAGCGGTTTTTGGAAGACGTCTATCAATCCTGAAATTATCTTTGAAATTTTTGAAGAAATATTGAGGATTTTACATTTAGAGTTTTTTGTTAATACTTACCATATTCATATTAAAATTTTAAAATGATCAAAATATAATGTTTGCATAATTACTAATTAACATTTCTTTTGCTGGTAAACCATTTAATTTAATTAAGCCTATGTTAGAGTTAATTGCAGATAAGAAAGAAGTCTTAAGAATTTTTCATGACTTCAAGAGCAATACACGTCACCTCAGCACCCCAGCACTTACGGAAAAACATACAGCCAAGGATTTATATGTATGTTTAATGTTGAAAATTAAACATGAAATCATCAACTACATGTATACTCCTTTTAATAGAAATTCCGTCTTTAAAAGCAGCAATAAATAACAAAACTATAAAGATAGACTGTATGCAAATTAGATGCTTACATGACATCAAAAGCATATTTGGCAGATTCAATTTTAGCCATTTTCAGCTAACAAGAACGCCAATAAATAACTTTGTTTAGATATTACTTTACAGTTTCTCATTTTATATTATTCCGAGGTCTATTTGCAATGTATACAACTTGGTTGAAATATGATTCATTACATGCATACTTTTTTTGTTGCTGTTCAGATTTCACTCTCGATTCTCCAACAATAGTGGGTGTGGGAGAAGATGAGCCAATCAAACAGCCAGTACAACTAGACTCCTTTAATCCTGAGGTTAAACTTGTTTGTCGTTTCCAAAACATTATGGAGATGTCTGGTGAGGTAGCTAAAGTTTACTCAGTTGAACTCAGAGCAAGGAACTCCAACTCGGAATGGAAATATGAGGTAAAACACACATGAAAAATTGGTCTACAGATGCGGCAAACCCAAGATGACTATTTTTATGCAGCAAAAAAATTGTATTACATAATTTAGCAATGCTTTACGGCACTCAACTACATGTAGATGTGTTGAACTAAAGGGTATCCACACTTTAATGAAACTTTGTTCGGACGAAATACATGATTTGAGCATAAAGCTTTCTAGCATGTATTACTGCCCCGATAGATTGTAAAAATACGTTCTAATTGATAAGAAATAAAACGAGATTTCTTTTGATATAAATTCGAAAAAACACCCTACAAAATCTCAAAAATGTAGTTTGAAAAATCTTTAGGCCGGAGATAGTGCAAATATTTTGTTGGCTGAACCACAATGAAACATTTTTTTATTTCAAACACATTGGTTTGAAATTGATTTTCGAGCAGTAAATTATTACCGCATTTTTCTTTTCCGCGTCAGTATCACAATAATTTTTTCTATGAATACCTCACATAACCCCCATTCACCTATCCATTAACTTCTGTCCTTCAAATGATTAGTTTGCTGCCAGCTGTTTATTTTTGAATCTACCTGAAATGAAAATAACTCATTTTTTGTGCTAAACCTGTCGCTATATTCTGGAGCAAGTTCATCTAAGTATAAAGCTTCAATTGATTTGTTTCACAGGCTCAATGCTTCTACGCTTCAGATGAAAGCATCCCCTATGGTGTTTCGCATTTACTGAAAAATAAGGCAATTGTGAGATTCGACAGTGATATTACCTGTGATGCGTACAGGGAGTTTGCTCAGTTTAATGTTTACCTGAATGACAGAGCTGACTACGTTAGCTGCCATGTAACGTATACCAAGGGAAACAATGGAAATGAAGCAGTTTACACATCAGACATCACCTTAAGTATGAGTAATATAATATGGCTAGACCTCTGAAACATTAAAATGGACAATCGGGTTCTCTTGGTACCCAAAAGTACTTTTTTGGCAAGCTAGGTACCAGGAGAACCTGCTAAGTACATCTTTATATGCACCAGGCATAGAATCTTTGTGAGTTTGAACATTCAGTTTTTTGAGCGACAATAACTTGATTGTTTTGGGCACATCAACTTTTTTGTAGAGCACAATATGGAACACTAGATGTGTTTTGTGCAGAGAGTCAATTATTTGGTTTAAATCCCGAGTTTGCATCATGGTTTTGATTAGTGTTGAAAATAATGCATTAGAACCCTGGTTATCACATCGATTTGATTTTTGATTTGAATGTCGCTAACCAGGGGGCAGTTTTGTTTGTCAATGAAATATGTTTTTCATTAGTTAAATGTACTTTTCTTATGATAGGTATATTACAATAGGAGCTAAAATATTCCTAATAGTTATTGTTATTTTTGACAAGGTATTTATATTAAGAGTATTCCCGACCTCTGTTCGCCGAACACATTGCAATAAAATAATCAGACCGGCAATAAATTTAATCGATAAATAATCATTTTGTTCGGAACTCGTGGGTCAACAAAAAGTAGCTCACTGAATAAAAAAATAATCAGCAAGTATTTAGCTATACTGTTCGTAGGTCGCGAATAAAACTGAACAATAAATAAATAATAATGAACGAGTTGATTTTTTTCATTTTTATAGACCGGTTTTATAACTTTGAAAAATAATTCAAAATAATTGCAAGGATTCAAAATTTACTAAACTGAAGGGCAGCTTGACAACTATTCCAGTTTGTAGCAGTTCAAGTTTTATTATTTTCCTGATTATTTCATAAATTGGGAGTTATCTTCTTTATGATTTGTCCGGTAAACTATAACATTTCTTTAAATATTATGTTGTTCTAAACTAACGTTCCATTGCTTACGCGACATATTGAATTACGAACACCTATTATTTTTTACGTATTTTGTTCGACGAACAGGTCGCGAATACTCCTATTAGCTCTTCTACACTTATAACAGTTATTAGAAATATTTACAATAGTGTTAGTGAGAATAATAATATTTCAACCGCAACCAATTGAAATGAGCTGAGCAGCATAGATAGCAGCAGACAGTGGAAATAATCTAATGAACATTATCAACAACAATCATTCTTTCAAACTTGCATGTAATAATGGGTCTATATGATAAATAATAGTGTAAGATATTGAAAATAGTACCAGGTCACGGTGTTAAGGTTAGAAAAGAAAAATGAAACAAATACGATAATTTAAAGTTGCTATAACAACCTAAAGCAATTGTATTGCGGTCAATTTTTAAAAAGAATTTTTTAAATTGTTCAACTTGTGTTGGTAATAGAATTCATCTATCGAGCGATCACAAAATATCAACAATAATAATTATAACAGCAATTACTATTGTTTAAGGATGATTACTTTTGATGTGCTAATAAACAAAAAACTTTCAAAACGGCTCTTTGAAAGTTATTATTATAACTAAACCTAATTTTAGTGAGGCCATTTCTAAGAAAATCTTAGTGGTTTTAATGCATTTGCATTAGTGTAATGACTTGATCAAGCATATTGCATGCCCTCATTGATGCTTCGGTGTAATACACAATGGTCATATGCAGCAATTATTTATTAGCTAAAAACAGTTTAAATTAACCACCACCTTATTGAAACAAGATTAACTTGGGCCTAGACTCCTTGTAAAACTGTCATTTATGATAGGACCAGTTTGGACCAACTTCTAATTGAAACCACGACCATGGTTCATCCAACACATTATTTTCCATAATAAATAATCACAAGCATTGTAGAGGATTTTGATGACACCCACCCTTGTGCACTTACCCACCCACAAACAGCTTTGAAATCAATGACTTAACCACTAGATGATCATAACAACAGTTATAAACGATACAGAGTTACCCGACCCTGCATTGGTAGGGTACGAATCCTGCATCGGTCAAGTCCTGATCCTGCTTTAGTCATTACCTACCCTGTGAGAGCCCTATTGGTTGACAGCAGGATGGCCACTGTGGCCTAAGAGATCAAGCTAACCTCAAAGGACTCAGAAGACAAGATCTTCAAAATAGTAACTGTATACTCAGAAAAAGCTTAGAAACAAAGCCTAGAATGTCTCATACCCCTACCACAGGAAGTAAAAATGGATTGGCCAGTGAGCGTATGACTTCACCCACCAATTCTGGGCGCCATATACATTTAACTTTATATGCCTTATTTTATTCGTCTGTATAATGTTATATATATATATATGCATGCTTCTGTGCCACATTATGTTTCACTTATATAACATTGGTTGTTTGACTGTTTTACTTTCTGTACTTTGCCTACAAAAGGCAGAGCTCTTGATATGTTTTTTCCGCACTGTATTGGATTTTATACTTACTCATGTTCTTTGGATGAAAATAAAAGCTCAAAAGCACTAAGCAACGTGTCTGAGTCCAGAGCTCTTCACTGCTTGTAGTGTTGAGAATACTCATTCACTTGAGGTTGGGTATTTTACCAACCTAGGATTTCTTCTAGGAGAAAACTGGTTGGTGCTAGCAGGCCATCGGATGCTATTTCACCTGAATTTTCCAGCAAACGAGGAGTTCGGACGATAAAAGGGCTTAGTCGATTAGAAGACCCCTAACATCCACTAAAACAAGATAAAAAAAACTAGGGATTTAAGCCTAACAAATGACTCACCGCACAACAAAACACATTGGGTTTGAAATTACCCTGAACAAAAGAATAAGCTTGCCCATGCAAATCAAACTTTTACATGTACCACTGAAAAAACTTGATACTCAAACGACCAGCTGAGTGTAGTAACTCCATAATACATACCAAATTATTCTGTACCTGGTGCACATAAAAAAGGTAAGTAACAGTTTCTCCTGAAACGTGGTGCAAAAAAGGCCATTCGGATATCAAGGGAACCCGGTTGTCACTTTTAACCTTTCGGAGATCTACTCACACTGCACCGCTGTTCAACAACCACTAAAATCATATCTGTATATAAATGGTCGAGGAGAGTTTTTGTTTATGAAAACTAAAATTTTTATGAACCATTTTGGATAATTAGTTTTTTTAACACATCGTTTATGTTGCTATAATAAATCCAATCATAATACTCAGGCTATAACTAATAACTCACACTTTGTACAAACATACCTTAGTGTTTTGACCGATATCTAAACCAATATACAAACTAAAATCTAAGCATAATAAATACCACTTTATTCGCAAGCAGGTTTTCGCCTGTGGACCTGAAGTCCTAGATCAGTCTGCGCTAAATAGTAATATTATATTCAAAGCATGGTAAAAACCTCTATCTAAATAGAGCGCATAACAAATGGTGCCAAGAAGGTCACCCAACGAGTTTTCCTGGAACCACCAGACACTGTGAAAGGCATCTGTTCCCATTAAAAACCCAGTTTTCCTTAAAGCAATATTTGGGAACTTGCTCTTTTTACACTATGATATATTTTTGGTGCAAAGTACCTTTGAAAACTTGTACTTACCTTCATCGCACAAACCCTGAGTGCGCTAGAGAGAGTGAAGTGCCACCACTGTCCTAAAAACCAGTTGCACGGCCGGTGGTACTTCTTGCTGCGCAGTTGGCCAAGCCTGCGGGTCAGTAATGGTAGGTATGCACCATACTGGGCCAGGACAAGACCGCTGCCGAAGTAGAAGAACTTAAGAATAGCGAGAGATCCTTAATCTACTTCAATGTGGAAGTACCCTCCCTCAGTTGAATGAAACTAGCAACCCTAGCCTAATTATAGCCCTAGGACTTGCAGGAGCTGCTGATTAAACAGCTGAGACACGACTCATCTTCTTAACGGCTCGCCGCTTTATTTTTTTTAATTATTCATTGTATTGTTATTGGTGTACTATTTCCATGTATATGTATCTTTTAATTGGTCAATTTATTTCCTGTTCAAGTCTTGTTACATATAATATGCAAATAACTTCCTGCCAGCCAACTCACATAAACACTGGATCTCTAGTAATTCATTGCATTAGTTCATGTTTGCCAACCGCTGTAGATAATTGCTTCCCTAAAACTTTATGATTATCAATAAAGCCATTTATCATGCTGACATTCTGTGTAGTTTATCTGAACCGAGGGCTCTGAGTTTGCCAACTGATATGTCAGTAAAAGAGCACGAGTTGCCACTGTATCCCCTCGGGAGAGAAATAAAATATTTGGGATTGGTGGTATTTTATGGAAACCGGACCGAAATCTGCTACATTGGTGGCAGCAGTGAGATAAATATTTTTTCCTACGCTGTACTTTCAGCTACCATCTGTTGATATGACTTCACTGCAGCCCTGCCACCATTGAAAATAGATCTGTAGAATGTTGATCTAAGGAAACTGTATTGCAAATACTGGCACAGTTTACCACCAGATCTCCCTCTAGGTTTGTGGATAGACTCCTTCCTACACCAGCTACACCAGCGCAGTATACCTTAGTGGAAGACTGTCTGTATCAGTCATAGAGCTTGCTCCCCTTGCAGCAGCCCAGTACAGGATCATACTGTATTCCCTACAAGTTCATAGAGTGCACTCTGACCTATAGCTATGATATCTGTACTGTACAAGGGAGAGGAAGGGAGGTAGGGAGGGAGGATTTCTACCAACCTGTAGAACTCCTAAAGGCACTGGAATGATGATCCTGACCTGGAGTTTAGTTACACTGACCATTTGCTAGGTTGGTGTTGAGTTACTCCTCAATCAGGCAAGGATGGCCAACCAGAAAGTAGTCAAAAGGCTGCTGGAAACCCCGAGAATGCGGTGATGAACAACTGACAGAAGTATTGCAAGCCAACCTGCTTACTAACCCAGACAATGTATCAACCACTTTCAATGCACCCAAGTTTGATGAAAAGTATATGTGGAATATTTTATTACTAGTTTGATGCAGATGGTGGAACCCAATGAACTGCCAGAGGGTCATGTTACACTTGCGAGATGCACTGCATGGTCAAGCATTGAACTGTGGAAAGCTGCCACATCCGCAAGGCATCTTTACCGCCGTGAGAGCATGCTTTGGTCTGATGCCAAGGAAAGCTATGTCACGGCTCACCAGCCAATGCAAATAGCACAAAATGCTGCATCAGGAACACGCTAATGAGGTAGAGCTTCTGGTATGTATTGTACGTGCTGTCTTCTCTCACAGACCCATGCAGAGGATGTTGCTGGACATAGTCAATACCACGACTGGGAAAGCGTATCTGCAAAGGCATTTGCTGACCATGCCGTCCATGAACTTGGCTGGTGCCGTCTGGGCCGGCAATGAAGAATTGCAGATTTTTTTTAACAAATGCGCAGTGCACTAGCACCTGCCACCGTAAATTTCCTTGCAACTGTCCTAAACATCTTGAACATCCTGCCGAAGTAAATGCGGTTATTTAAACAAAATATAGAGCATACTCCTCACTTCTAAAAGAGGCAACATCTAAACCACCTTGATTGGGTCGGGGCCAGGTTGGCCATACGCTAGGCACCTACCCACCGATACAATAGATGGTCAAGTCCACCAACTCTACCAACCAGATTGGAAGTTACCAATGACTGCAGTGGCACCTCTGGCAGCTGACTGCAGTTGGGCAAGCTGTACACCCCTTTCTATTTTCTCAATTTCAGTGTTAAGTGGACAACTCCCCAAGATGGTGCAGGCAGCAAAATTACAGTTTGAATGGTCCTACCAAGCCATTATTTTCTGGCTGGATGGATAGCAGGTAGACCGGTTACGTTAATGATTGAAACAAATTATACCCCAAATCTGCTGTTTAAGGACACCTACCAGCAAGTACTTCAGTCTGTGAAGAATGCGCAAAAGCATAGCGAGTCACGTGTTTTGATGGCAGATGGATCTAGAATACTCTTGTAAGGCACAGTGAAAGTAAAATTAAGGCGACGTGTGTCTAGGGTAAGAGTGAACATTGTGATCAATGATATCAACAAAGATGCCATCAATCTCATGCTGCTCCTTACGATACATTTGTGTGCCACGTGATTTTAAGATTCAAAAGTTATAATAGATGAGCATGAGCTTCCATGCACAGACAAGCATGGCCGACCGCTACGAGATAGCATCAGATTGGCGTATGCAAAACCTGTAGAAGACCTCACCTTTAGCCGCAGAGAATGACAGAAGTCTCCTATTGACCATAGGAGGCGTGACTCCTCTTCTAAGCCATTTTGTGCCAATTTATGGTGATGTTATTGGTGTGCCATTTATGTGTATCTTTCCCTTGTTCTAATAACTTCCTGTGGGTGTGTTGTTATGTTTAATATGCAAACAAATTCTTCCCAGCCTACCAATATATAGGCTGAATCTCTTTGAATAAATCGCACTCATTCACGTATAGCCAACTGATCTAGAGAATTGCCTCCCTAGAACTTGGTGATTATGAATAAAACCATTTAGCTAACTGATACCCGGTGTACTTTGTCTGAGCCGAGGGCTTTGCACTTTCCAACTGATTCAGCAGCAAATGATCTATAGTTGTCACTGCCATACTGGCAGTTTCCCTCAGGAGTGTGATATTCCGCAAAAAACCAAACCAAAATCCTCCACAATAGTACTAACAGCTTTGGGCATTTACATTTCCTGTAAATTACAATCTCTCATGTCTGAAATACTTTAAACTATTGATACTTGAGTTGTAGCGAATATTGGGTACCAAGTGTTGATTTTGCACCAATTTCATGCTTCACCAGGAGACTCTGGAAACTGTTGAGAGCAGTTTTTCATGCAGATCCCCAAACTCACCACAGGAAGTCAGACAAATACCTGTAGGCTAACAGATATGCTGGTTTTTAGTGCGAAAGTGTGGACAAGTTCGTCTATCAGAATTGTCCCTTTGTTTCAGGTTTCATTTCATACACCCCAGAACTGTTAGTTGAAGACGCAAATGCTTCATCAACAAGCGCACTCACTATGGATATGTTTTGGACTCCACTTAAATTTCAATGCAGTTTCCCTCAACTTCCAGAAAACCACTACAATGGTGAATCTCTATTTTACTTAGTAAGCTTGCAATCTAAGAACCTAACTCAGGAGTGGGAAAATGAGGTGAGCTTTATAGACGGAGTCTTTTTTCCATGAATCCAAACATTTTTTATGCTCAAGTACATGTATACACGTATTTATGTATAGTATGCATAAATGTAAATTAAGCAACTTTATGTAACACATACAAGTATTTACTGTCTTTTGGGTGCATCTTCAAATATTGCTCTTAATCTTACCAAAGCTGTAAGGGGATATTTTTTAAATGTTACAATTCACTGCACAGTTACAACTGGTAGCGCTGATAAAAATTCTTATCACCGGAACTAAGAAAGCAATCCACCATTTTTTTTCATCTTATTCGTCTTCAGAGGGTTTCCTTAATTTTTTAATGAAATAACAATAAGTGAGTCAAACGATAGCTATTCAGGTTATTTGAAATGATACATTCACATGATGGAAAGGCAAACGTATAAAACAGAGCAGCCTTAGGCAGACACTGGACTGATATGTCCAATATGGCTGTGAATATTTGTGAATTGATCAAATGTTCCTAGTCTCCTTTAGAAATCTGCAGCCAGTCTGGAGTATACAACCCTAAGAAAAACTGTGATAGAAAACTGCTGATTTTTGGTGCAAAACATAAAACTGGTAGCAATAAAATAATTTTTTGAGAAACACAGTTTGAATTGATTCAACAGAACTTTGCTTCCTGATTGCCTGCAGCAAGATGGTTTTGTGACCCTCTGGTGCATTGCTAACTAACAATAGCCATGAGGTCTGTTTTAGTATCAAATGTACGTCGCATAAAGAAAACGCACATCGTAAACGCTTGGTAGGTTTGGAGTAGAATAAGAGATATTTCTGTGAGAAAAATTAACAAATGTAAAAATAATCTTGGGGTCAGAAAATAGTCCATTATTGCTTCATTTTACCACATTTTATGTTTAGGCTCAGTGTTTGTTGCAAGTAACAGATTCTGCAACTCCATCAACAACACCAATCTTTATGAGCCGTGATAACCTTATTTTATTCGAAGATGGAATTACCTGTGGCGCTAGCTGGACATTCGCATCATTTTCAGTCAAATTAGTTGACCTCGCCAGAAAAAGCTATAGATGCAGTGTGCTGAGTAATCACAGTACTGTTGCAGCAAACTCGGCTACGGTCAAATTGGGTGAGAATTATATTTTGCTACTTGTATGTTGATACCCAATCCTACAAGTGCATTGTCTTGTGGTAGATTTTTACGCCATTCGATGTTCTACCCACTCTCCTGTTGGCTAAACCCCGTCCCCTTGGCCCTCACTGCTTCAAATCTCTTGACCAACCACTTTTACCAGTCTTCAGTTCTGGCCATTTTATTCAGCTAAGAACCCTGTTCTTGTCGCCTTAACGCTAGTTGTCTTTTCCTCGTACTTTTAACTCGCAGACACAAAAAATAAACTAAAGAAAACTTTATTTGCATTTGGAAACAACCTAATCTTGGATAATTTCAAAAAAAATTCTCTGGTGCAACTTTAACCCTGAAATTTGCTTAGTGGAACTGCACATCACTAGCTACACCACTAAATTCCCTCTGACAAGTGAATTGAAGTGCAACTTCGGTGTGCTAATCATGAGATTTATCAATAAGAATATCTTTACAAAGACTTTTTCAAGAGTATCGTCACAGCAAATTGTACCCAGACCCTGTGAATTGCAAGTAGCACCATTAACCATGAGGCCATCTAGCAATGTTGTAGCGGATTTTATATAGTCCGGCCTCTGTATTTCAGTAGAAATTTGCACCCACCAAAGTGCAACTTCCTGCTGCTAGCTAAATCTAATCTGATGCACATTTTTGTTGATTACTAAATGAGCCATTGAAATGTGCTTGCTATCAAGCTTGCATAAGCCTGATGACAACTCTACTGACTGTAAAAACGGGTCTATAGTGAATGAGATCAAAAAGAAAACTTCCCGTCCAATAACAACTGAATGGACCATTCAAATTCTCACTGTTAACTTGCTAGTCATTAATGTGTCTGCTTGAGCGTGTTCAGTTTCTATTTTTATATTCTGTTTTGCCTATTTATTTTTAGCCAGTCAGATATGCTAATTTACAAGAACATCATTTGCATACATCACTTGTTATATTGTTTGAAACAATCCCAGAGAGAGCAGAACTGTTTGTGCTCTGTCAGAGTGTAGTCAGAAAGCAAACTATAGTGTTGTGCAATGTTATTTACTGTGTTTTAGTATCTTATAGGCAAGTACGAGTATATTTGTGTGACTTTGCTTCTTATTAATCTGGAAGGTTGTCTTACTAGTATTCCTGTGCTGCCCAAAATTGGCAGAGCTAATTGCTACCTGGTATCATAATACAGTTGATAGGGAAGCAAATATTACATTTGATAGTCTTTTCTCCGGTAAAATCCAGCTTGGTACAGCAGGGTGCAGCTTGACACAACTTGAATTTTGTGTTGCATTACTGCGTGGTAGCATGGGGCAGACAATAGTGTTGCCCTATCATTTCTGGTATTCTTCCTAGCAGCTGTTTGATAAAGGTCATGTATAAATCCTTTACATTGGTAGCAGCGGTGGGATACTGCAAGCATACAGACACTACTATATTGTACAATTTCTGGATGTTGCTGAAGCAAATGACTTGGGCGTTCATGTAGCATTGCTATATGCCAGAGCGGCCATTCTTGAAGAAATCTTAGCTTGGAAAGCCCAACACCCTTAAAATGGGTGCTCTCTGCTCACCGCGCTTGCTTTTGGTTGACTCAATACAAAGAGTTGCAGTGGAGTGCCCACCTGCAAAGATCTCCGAAGACTACTTTGTAAGAAAACACTAGTCAAATAGAAAGGCTAGTCGGCGAAGCTTATGAAGATTGGCCAGGGAGACATGTTGTACGAATGGTCCCTGGGATATTCTTGTCCACCCTTTGCCACCCCTACCTCAATGCCATCTGTTGGCAGAGAATCACCAGAACTTAGATGATGAGTTGAGTCCTGAAATGGGTTCCAGCAGATTCATACTTACCCTGAGACTATGCTCAAGTTTCAATAATCGACGAGAAAAGGAAAAAATGTAGTATATGAATAGCAAGCCACTTGATGGTGTGTCCAGTTCTGCTTTTGGATATTTTTTTGTGTCATTGCACACTTCCCCACCATGCCAGAACTCACTCAAACTTATGATGTTGCCATCGGCCATACTCCAGTTCACCATACATTTCCACCACAGCTGCTGCAGGTCATGGATTGAGACCCCATGTTTTGCTTATAGTGCATAATCTTGCTGTGGAAGTGCAGCAACTGAAACAGTGGCCACAGACAGCACCGGTAGTTTCTACTCCCTCCCTGTAGTCCCAGCCCTCCTGCAGTGGTAAGGACTACTTAACTCTCAGTATGGGCTGCTCAACCTCTGTAGAGGCCTCCACTCAAGTGTTGGGGTTGTGGAGAGGCGTTTCATTACTATAGAGCCTGTCCCTCTAACTCAGTATCTGTTTCCCCACAGGCTTCCCAATGGCTTCCCTGCAGCTAATCGGTACGCATCCCTGCAGAGAAGAGAGACACAGCAAAAAAAACCTGACCCCTCTCCCCCCCGTCCTAATCTCCTTCTTGCTGGACATCGCTCCCTCCCAGTCAACCAATACCTTGAAGGTTGAGTCTACACAAAAGAGAGATAACTTCGTAGTAAACAAACTTGTGTGTGGTCAAGCTGCTAGTTCAGAAATGGACTAGCCAGTCCCAAGGCTTGGCCCAGTCCTGCCTCCAGTGGAACGGCCATATAATACGGGTCTTTTCAAGCCTGAAAAGTTAATAGGAAGACTTTTAACTCTATTAGTAAATGCAATTTGTACCACTAACCTATTGAGCAAAGAAGTGTTCCACCAGTTGACCAAAAAAATCAAGAGGGAATTGCAGATCAGTGAGAGCTATAGGGTGATGGGTGATAGCACCATGGCTGTAAATAAAAAACTCGAATGCTCGAACATTTGAGGAATAAAATGTTAGAGCTTTAATAATAATGTTGGTACTTCAAAAAAATAATTTCTGCTCTGAAGATTTGTCTTCTCCTGTCCTATATTCATTTATAGTTGTATTTCTGAGAAAAATCAGAGGCAGCCAATCAATGCTTTTCAGGAAATAATAGTTTATTGCTATATTCTGCATTCGTCAGCCCAGCATAGCCATTTTTTCTCACTCCAAAAGTTGTGGTTATTTTCTTCATCTCATTTTTTTTAAACTGCTCACTCGCTAACCATCTGGCCCTTTTGGCCAGAATTATGAAGAATTGATTTTGTCAATAGGTAATCTGCTACAAACCATCTCCCAAATTTTGTTGCAATTAGATGCTCAAACTTCATTACAGCCAGCAGTCATTTATGTTTATAAATAATAATAATAGAGTTTTCTATTATACAATTTTGATTATCGCTATTTGTGTATTGTCGTTATCATTGTTACTTATTGCTACTTATTGATTATACTTATCATTAACTAGTAATATTATTATTGTGTTGTCATCATTATTATGATTTATCGTTAGGAGTTTATCTTCTGTTTCATATTTAGATGCTGAATTCTTTTTATGGTTCTTTCATATGAAGTTGGATATTGGTTGTAATGATCAGATATACAATAAAGACATGTCATGTTCATCTGCAAACTATTACTACAACTAATTCATTTCTTTTTACTGATCACAATGAGTTCTGTTTATACAGACCAGTTGTCCAAGTCCAAGACAACTATTTTGTCTCTTGTTGATCTGGTCACAGCTGTTTGCCACACAAATTTATTCTGTGTGACTTAACACGTGATGTCACTGCATTAGTCTAAAACCTCAATGTAACCAACCGACTCACTTACGCTCACGACAAGTATTACTTACTACATGCCCCAAGGCGTGAATAAATTTGCAAATTTAGTCTGAAACTTCAAGCATGGGATTGAAAAGTCAGCAAAGGTCTACCCAGTCCTGTGCTCTTTGCAGGGGGTTGCAAGTCAATTAATTATAACATTTTTCAATAAGGACTTACATTTGAATGTTTAGTAAGTATGTAAATGAGCGTGTGAGCCACAGTTGGTCCGATCATGGGCGCTGCCTCCACTCTTTGAATGACATTTATTAGCTATGTAGTTGTAGACCACTTGCATATTTTAAGCAATTAGTCTACGCGTAACCAACCTATCCTATGTATACTGAAGCCATGTGGACAATATGATAAATGAAGCTTAAAAAGTTTGATCTTTCTGATGAAGTTTTTCTGATTAGTTGTAATCCTCACTGCTTTGAAGCAGTTTGGCAGGTCACAAATGATGATAAAATATAATATTTTAGTTCTCTAACAATAATGTTAGAGCCTCTAACAATAATTTCAGAGCCTCTAAGACCTCTTTTCCAAAAGGTTAGAGTCGCTAACACTTCCACCCTTGCAAGTTCTTTTCTTTGCGTAGGGCTTTTTTGTTAGAGGATTGGCTCAGAAATTACCAACAGCCGTGGATGGCACACGTATTTCCTTCTATCGAACAGTCAGCACTTGTGGTTTCAGCTCAGACCTTGCCAGAAGTTCTACCTATTCTGCAGGAGCCAGCTAACCAACAACTTGATGCAAAAACCATTTTTCCATAGAGTTTGACAGCTCTTGGCCCAGCAGTTCGAACACCAGAGATAGCACTAGTGCGGTAATGTCCAACCCATGTGCTGACTTATCCCTTCACCCCCCCCCCCCCCCAGAGAATGCACCAAATATGGAGTTGTTCGAAATGGAGAGGCCTGTCATTCTCCCTGACATTTCCTGCAATGTTGAAGCATATTGGACCACTGGTTTGCCCGATAGATAATAAAATGGGGAGGAATTATCCAAGAGCCAGGCAGTGATACCAGCCTACCCACACATGGGGAAGTTGCATTAGCTGATAGTGAACTTAGTGTGCAGAGTGTGGATCAATTGACCAAAAAATGCATACTGCATACTGGGATGGTTCTTCTGAATAGCGTTCCAGCAGCACTGCCTCCCCCCACTCAGACTGCCTATCCCCTGTGATGACCTTCCACTTCCTGTCCCTAAGAGTATGTGTGTGTAATGGAGCGACCAGTGATGCAAAGCCTGAGAGGCCACCTTTCACTATCTGTGACACCCAAGCAGTTCAACTCAGCAGTTTAGCTGACCAAGGCAGAGAAACTTGAGAGTTATCACTTCTTGATGCGGCACCACCTCAGCTCCCACAGACGAGGATCAACAGCCTCGACATGTGACATGACAACGACATCAAGATGTTGACGCTCCCCTGCATTATGATAACCCTCCATGTCATGAGGTGCCTGTAATGATAGTGATAAAGAGTACTAAGCACAGTGGCCACCATGACATAGCTAACCCAATTCAGTGGTCCCCTGCAGGGTGTCCACTCCTTCCTTTTTCACCCGGTCCCTCCAACCAAGTTGTTATTCTGCTCCTGGTCACTTTAATGGACCGAAAAAGTGGGAAGAGGCCCATGGTGCTACCTCTCCCTTTCAGAATCTATCGAGTCGGAGTAGCTCGGTATCAACTCAAAGTTTAGCATTTGTTCCTCCCTCCTCTGTGGCCACCTATCTAATGTTGTATGCCGTCACTAGAGAGAAGATGCAGACTCCAGATAAAACACAGCCAGTAAAAAAAAGATAAGTGGATTTCCCCTTTGACCTGTCTAAGCATGGCAGTGTGCCCTCCTCTGCCACTCCTTGCTCGCCCCCTTACCCCTTTTTATGATAGTACGAGCGTTTTTACATCTCCCCCTATTCAGTCACACGATTTGTGTGCACCCTTTAGTCGGTCACACTGCCTGTGTGCATCTTTCCATCAGTCACAAGGATTTTGTGCCGAACTTCCATTAGTCACATGGTTTCTCTGCACTACTTCCCCTTTCCTCCTTCAGCAGTTACAAGGTTTTACATGCACCCAACATCAATCAAGTTGTTTTACGTGCACCCAGCCTTTCCGCCGAACACATGGTTTGTGCACTATCTGAGATGGTTTATACTCACCCTCTCTCTGGCTACAGTGTTCAGTAATAGTTGCTGGTCTGCTGATGAGATCTCCTCCCCTTACCTTAACCACTAATTGACTTTTGGTTAAATAGTGGCCATCCTCTGAATGATTCACTAAAAGCACAAGTAGTGCTGTTAGTTGAAATGACATATGTGATGAATTTTACACAGTATGGCCTATGTATTACAGTAGAACGGTGCACGTGCCAAAGTGCCACTTGCTGCTAGCTGAATATAGTTTGATGCAAATTTTTGTTGATTGTTATATGTGTCATTGGAATGTGCTAGCAAGCTGGGCATGCTTGATGTTAGCTCTACTGGCTGGAGCAGGTGGTCTACAGTGAAGCAGGTGAACAGGGAAACTCTCCTACTGATTGCTGAATGGACTACTCGAGTTCTCACAGTTAACTTATTAGTTATTTGTTCATCTGTTTGCGAGCATGCAATTTCTATTATGTTTTCTCAGCCATCCTTAACTTGGCAATGGACCTGCTGAAAAAGGTACCAATATGTCTTGGTAAAAAAGCCCTGTCTGTCAGCAGCAACTATGAGCATGACATCATCGATGGACACAGTTTGACATCGTTGGTGATCAAGAGAAGACTGGAGGAGCTCGTTGATCGTGGAGGGGAGGTGCTCATCATCATATGCCCTGATCGGGCCAACAGGAGAAAAAAATTGGTTCCTACGAGGAGAATTTTGGGAAAACATAGTCATTCAATATTTTAGAGAGCGGATCGGCTGTGAAGACACAGTTGGATGACATTCCACTTTATTTCACGTCATCGCTTTGAACAATCATAAATCAAAAAAGATGGCAAGTCTAAGAAGTACGCCAGGAAAAATTTGCAGGGTTACCTCTACAATATATTCCCCTGTTGGGAGTGTTCGCGGCAGAGCATACAAACGGTTTGGTTGAAAGATCCAAACAGTTCATCATCGAACCCGAAAATTTCGATTCTCACGACTGGGTGGAGTTGGCCATGGCAGGCAGTAATGAGTATTGTATGGATCTTTACAACCCATTTATGCAAATCAAAGCTACGGTTATCTAAGATGAAGGGAGTGGTATTGCTGGCACCAATGAAAATGCAGTGGATGGGAGGCTCCCTTCATTCACTGTTCAAGGGTGTAAAAATGTTATGTAGAAGACAAGCCTATCAGGTACACCAACAATTGCAGAATGCAAGGGTACTTTTCAAAACTTGTCGAATCAAGCACTACCACAAAAAAATAACAGCAAAAAATGGAGGGTTGGATGTACAGCAAGACTGTCAATAAACACAGCACCACTGACAAAAAAATAAGATAGCGTTAATTAGGAACAGTAAAACCATAGAGTTTTCCAACAAACACAATCTGGCGCTTTTCTAACTGAGGAAAATTATAGTTTGGAGTCCGACTCTTCAACTGGAGTTTGAGCTGGCTTCCATCAAACTGGGTTGGCCTGTTACCAATCAATTAACTGGTCAGAGGAGGGAAGATCAGAATTGACCAGCTGAAATTGTATCTTTACAAGATCCAAATAAATCCCTCGATTCAACACTCTCAACTCAGCTTGACGAGGGAAAGTCACAACTATATTTATCCAATTGGGTGAAAGCAATTAAAAGTGGACAGGATTCACATCAAAATAGGTTAGAAAACAACCAAGAACCCAGAAAATTCTGTCTAGGATTGGTTGATCACAATGCACTGAGTGGACCTTTCTCCAAGAACCTATTGAGGATGCAGCACGTCAATGTCAAAAGCATCGAGTTTAAAGCCGACAATTGCCTGGTTTGAGAGAGATACAAGCCAAATTATACAAAACAAAAAACCTTTGGACAAAAATATCATCAATTGCTACACACTACTGGTTCTTTGCTCAATGGTGAAAGTGTAGGCATTAAGGGAAAACAGTATCTAAATGAGACTACAATTTGCATATTTGACTGGACCAGCGAGTTTGCCAAAAACGGATTTCATTCGATGAAAAATGTCATCACGAATGTGGAGATTCACTTTAGCGGCAACACAATGGAGGGTTTGTCCCTGATCACCTACTCTGTAAAGGATGGCCTATTGAAGATTGACAGCATTCTCCAATTATCTGTTGCTGGTGACGTAGTGCTCCACACGATAAGCAAAATTTGAGCACCTAACAAATTCAATCGATATTTGCTCTGGAAGTTATTTGTCGCAATGGTGGGATCCACGTCAGAGCTATGGATCAGTTTTTGAAGCAAACTTACAATTTCTTATCGGGCTGTTTTTTGTTCAACACCCGTTATTCCCAAAAACCCGGTAATCATCAGTTGGCGGTGTACGCTGACAGTTACGCAGTGAATTTTTCCGACTCGTTTTGACGACCCGTACTTTTTTAGCCCGATGTAGGTGAGTTGTTAAATAGACAGAGAGAAGGTTCGATGGGAGTAACGAGTCATGGTTGCAAACTTTCTTGTCAATTGTATTCGGCAGCTCTGCGCATAATTTTGTTTACTGAAAAATATAGGATGGAGCAGGGATGAAATTGTGAGGAGCCTGCGAGCTATGAGAGATGATGATATGTGAAATCACTGAATAAGAAGTTTCGTGCTACACACTTATGCTAACTGCTAGTTCACACAAGACAATACACTAAAAGAAATATATGGACTACACATACACGAAACCACTCTGCTAAGTAAAATGCTAAAGTAAAGTACTATACTTTCATTTATTCTAGGTAACAAATAAATTTGTTGTAAAACATAAGGTAATTAAATATTTTTTACCTCCAAGGAATAAAACCGATATAACAACCGGTGTCTTATGACATATGTAATGTTCATTGTTAATGTTGAGCTCAGCTCTTACCAGATGTAAAGAAGTACCTCTCTCGAAAATCATTCTTTAATTTGATCTAAGCCACTCAACAACTATTGACACTATTGCATACTATCACCTTACCCTGGCTTACAAATTTCTTTTGATCCATGATGCTATGGAAAAAAACTTGAGAACAAATGTACCGGATTGCATCCCTTCTCTTCCTGTTCAGGATCTTAAGCATTGTTTCTCACTCTGTTCTTTTTTGGCATCATCAAAGCAGGAGATAAATTTGTGATGCAAATTATTTAACAGATTGGAGGCTTGAAGAAGCACGAGCACGAAAACGTTGTAGGAAATTTTGAGGTCTTTCGTTTGACTCATTCCGTTGCATAGAACAGTTCCATATTTTTGTAAGACAGCAGGTTAAATTATTTAAAATGTGATGTATAGATCAATGATCAGATCTTTTAAGTATTTCTGTGTTTTCATAATTTATGACACTTCTTGGTAAACAAAGCGCACAGGTGGGCTATGGAGAAGTAAGCCTTCAGCTAATTCATACTCTTGATCACCAACACGTACACAATTTTCGATTTGCTAAAGCTCCCATGGGCATAAGCAGTGTTGAAAAGTTATTTCCTAATCTTCATCTTTCACATATAGATATAAGTCATTGAAGCCGTTTCCTTCGCATTGTGAACTAGCAATCCTAAATCGGTTGGAACATCACTCTTTCTTCGAATTGACTTATTTTTATTCTGTTAGTTGTAGATGAAAGTGTACATCTTCTCATCGCAAAACTCGACTGTGAATACCTCCGTAACTGTTCGCATCAGTGAATTATGGCTTTGTACTTATCTTTTGATTCTTTGCCGTCGCTGTGCACTTACGGTGACTAGTAGAAAGGCACTTGAAGTAAAATTATGCCGATTGTCTAACAGGACTGAAATTGGGCCCAGTTAGTAATCTGTTAATGGATCGAAAACAGGCCCAGTTGATAGTCTGTGGTTGGACCAAAGACAGGCCCTGTAGATATTTGAAGGACCGAAAATGGACCCAGTTGATAGTGTGCAGGTGGACCGAAAGCAGGCCCTGTAGAGAGATGAAAGACTGAAAACATGCGTAGTTGATAATCTGCAGTTGGACCAAAAGCAGGCCCCGTAGATAGTTGAAGGAACGATATTCTAAACTCTTATGATTTAACTTTTCGTGTAATTAGTCACCACCTCTAGTAGCAGTAATATAGGCAGAGGTTTACTCAACAACGAACTGATAGTCACTGTTAACTTGCAGTGTCAACCGACTTGCCTGGATAAACTAGTGTTAGTGCAGTGACTACTATGAGACGTAGATTTTTATAACTGCTACGTAGTAAAGTGGGTGCAGAAGCCTATTTAACTACAAGCTGTATCTCTAATCAACTCCAGCACAACTACTAACTTATAAACTTGCCCGGCTAAACTGATGCCTATGCATTTACTATTATGAGACCTAGATTTTATAACTGCCTCGTAGTAGAGTGGGTGCATATAGGCTTACAGCTAAATTTGAGAGATGCAAAATTCTTTTAGGTACGAGCACAGTTTTATTCACTGCCAACTCTGGCACAAATAAAAATAATTCAATCTTATATAGTAGTAGTGCTCAAAATTATGTCCCTGATTGGACAAAAATGTTATTAGGTCAACTACATACACTTTTACACAACCTCTGACAGAAAATATTTGCACAAGAACTGATTAAACAAAACTTATAATAATTTTTAAACATCCACAACACAAACTTGTAACTTATAAAAATAATAAAATAATAACAGTTAATAGAAAATAATTACTACAATGGAACATTATACAACCATGCAAAGAGTAGATTACATTAGACCGAGTTTAGGCAGCGCTGGCTATTGATGACTATTATACCAGTCCATTCGCTTTGAGTTGGCAAAGCGTGAGCGAGTCCACCAAGGAGAGGGCGTTGTGTAGCCTGCGATGTCCACTTCACCTTTAAGGAGAGAGAGGCTGAGCATAAGTGCCTCTTCCGCAACGCCAATTTTCAGGTCCACCAACCATTACTAAAGAGTTGAATTGTTCTGGTCTTTGGCTAGCATCAACATTCCACAGCAGGTTTACTTCATCATCCCTCTCTATGACTTCATTCTGTCCAGGAATTGGTGCAAAATACAAGCAAAATTGGCTCACGCCGACCTTCATGAAGTCCATTATGCAATCGTCTAGTCGTTTTGCCGAACGACGCTGCCTGCTGGGTCTAAAATGTTGTTGCTTTTGGATAGCTCCTGAAACTGAACATTGGTGTTTTCGGGTTCCATAATAGTTGAGTCTATCACAACTGGTGGGTATACTCTGGCTCCTAGCAACACCTCATTCCCATCACTGGGCAAAGATTCACTGGCATAGTATCGAATACCCCCTTCGTGCTGTACAGAAAGTTTCCCATTGCGGTCAAATTCATAGGTTTGGTAAGGTAGAGCAGCCCTCACAGTGTAGAGGCCCACATAATTCGGATGTAACTTGGAACCTTGTCCCTGACACTTATTGAAGGAGTTCAACCACACCCTCTCTCCTGGATTAAAGTTTGGTGGTTCTTCACTCCCTTCGACTCTAGGGGTGAAGCCTTGCAGATTTCGCAGTCGCTCACCAATTTCAGCCATGTCGTTTTGCAGTTGCAGCGCGTACTCATTCGCTGGTACGGCCAACCTATTTGGTTGGGGTAACAACGGATTTTTGGGAGGGCCGTCTCCCAAACCAGCACAAGGTAGTTTGGTGTCTCTCCTGTTATCCGATGAGGGGTGGCCCATATGGTCTTCATGATCTGTGGCAGTAACGTATCCAGTTCCCTGTGCTCTATGCCCACTAACAGTGCACATAGAGAGTTTCCGGGAGTTCGCGGGTTCAATCTCTCCACCATTGAGTCTCCCTGGGGGTGATACGGTGCAGTTCTGGTCTTGGCACAGCCCCATAACTCACAACAGGCCTGAAATAGTTCAGATTAAAATTGACGTCCCTGATTGGAGTGGAGGACTTCTGGTACGCCAAAATAGGCGAAGAATCTTTATTCTAATGTCTGTGCCACTGTGTTGGATTGACTGTCCTGGTTTGATATGGCATCATACCAGTGTGTGAAAGGGTCTGGTAGAACAAGAATCAGAGTATTTCCACAGATGGTTTCAAGAAATGGACCGCACAGATCTGCGGCTACAACCTGCCATGGGCGACCAGCCCAGAGATGATTGTTGTCCAGTGAGTGTTGGTGGCTGGCTGCCTTAGCTTGCTGGCATTGTTGACACATTGCTATTTGTCGTCCAACCTCACTGGTCATACCTGGCCAGTACCACCGCTGACGCACAAATTCCAAGGTCTTATTGTAGCCTAAATGTGCCTGTTGATGCAGGTCTGCAATAAGCTGTTGTCTTTAAACATTCGGACAAACCGGCACAACATGCGTTCGATTGTTAACTTCCAGGGTGATTTGTAGTGTGGTGTCATCTGCAATACTCAACTGGTTTCTTCTATTCAGCAGAGCTGATGAGGTGTTATTATTATATCTGGTGGAATGGCTCATCCTATTTCTAGGATGTGGAACACAGGCTCCAACTCAAGGCATCTACACTGCTCCTCTGCAACAAAGCACCCCCTGTCAGCGAAGCCAATCTGAGCCACTTGGCTCGCAGCTGGCGTCATTTGGCCACATTGCTTGCAATCTACACAAAAAGGTCTGCTGAGTCTGTGAGTGTTATTGTGTTCAAATACCTTTCGGAACTCTAGTCAGAACTGAAACTCCGAGAGCACTTCCATCCAATTAGCCAGCTGCCCAGTGGGGCTTGACGTTTTTAGCAACCATGGCAAGGAAGCGTGATCAGTTTGGACAATGAACTCGCTTCCATAAAGGTGTGATTCAGACATGCTTGACCACCTTCACAAGACTTCTTGACATTGCAATGTCCCAGTGAAACGCTGCTGCGGTGAACACAACTGAGAAAGAAGTTTTGCTAACCCAGAATAGTTGGAAATGAACCTCCTGTAACTGCCACATGTCCCCAGGAAAGCTTGGACATCAGTTTTGTGCTGCGGTACTGGCCAGTCTTTTACCGGAGTGATTTCCTCCTCATCAGTTTCCACCCCTTGTGCACTGACAAAATGACCAAGGTACTGGACCCGATCATCAAACAGGTTACACTTGGATGGTTTCGACTTCAACCAAGCTATCTGGAGTCGGATAAAAACTTATTTCAGTTGCTCCAGATGAGTATCGAAGTCTGGTGAGAACACATTGATGTCATCCAAATGGATGAGGAACGTTCGCCAATGCAAACCCCTCAATGTAACTTCCATCAGCCGTTCAAATGTTGAAGGAGCGGAAATAAGGCCAAACAGTAGCACCTGCCATTCCCAAAGACCTGAACGCATCACAAAGGCTGACTTCTCCGTTGCCGAGTCTTGCAAATTTACTTACCAATAGCCACTTTCAAAGTCGAGGGTGCTAAAAGGTTTGCTGCCCCTAGCGCGTCTAGGCTATCATCAATTCTTGGTAGAGGATATCGTCTTTTATGGTGAAGTGTCAACTGCCATCTTTCTTCATAACGAGCACCACAGGCGAGCTCCAAGTGCCATGTCGTTCTTTGATTAGCCCATTTTCCATCAACTCTTGTACCTGTTTTCTATTTTTGCTTACGTGCAGGTCCGTGGCAATATGGCCGCTGTTTGAGAGGCCTGGAACAAGGTAACATAGAAATTACATGCATAACCACTGTGGTTTTGCCTAAGTCATGTTCTTCCTAACTAAACACATGTTGAAAGTCTTTCAACAGCTGTTGTGCTCTTCTCCTATATAGTCTTGACAACCTAGAGCACCATGTGTCGCTGGCTTTTTGTAGTGCTTTTGGGAGTATCTGCTACATCTGTTATTGGTTTTCACCTTCCACCTTGTTTACAGATGCACACTTAGCAATGGTCGTGCCTGCCTTCAAAGTCACAGGGAAATCAGTGTGGTTTAGCACTCTGATGTGGATGTCTAGACCCAGCTGTCGGTGTAAGGAGGTCGCTACTCTCACCCCATGGTTGCAACCTAGACCCTCAGCGCAAATCATTTCCCGGAGAGAGCATTTGGTTCAATCAACTAGTAACAATGCATTCTGAATTCTTACCATTACCTTTACCGTTGCGGTTGCCGTTGCCGTTACTGTTACCATTGGTGTTACCATTACCATTCTCATTATTATTGTAGTAGATTTTCTCCATCTGCTGACACAACGGTATCTACTCTCCGCTTTTTCCAACACTTCGGAGTCTACTCCAAAGAGACGCTACCAACTTCACGGGGTCCTCACACTGTACCATAGTTTCTTTAACAAACGTTTTGTTATATAATCTATTCAGCAATGCAAGCAAAGATACACAAAACTTGCGTCTGTAAGGCATTACAAAAGCTCATTTTATAGGAGGCCAGGAGGAAGTCTCTCCCCCCTATTAGGGGTGAGCCAATGACATACAATAATACAAAACATGTAAGGATGGCAATAGATAACACAAATTACGCAAATAAACCAATTCAACCAGATGGTGAATACATGGTAAAGTAGCATTGGGCTGTTTTTCTCGCTCTTTCTGGGATCTGGAAACTTTCCACCCCATGTAAGGGCCTTTACTTCCTTGGTCTGTGCTCCTAGGCTTCCTAGCTTCAATCTCTGACTTCCTGATCAGGTGGACAACCAGTCTTCAAAGTTCTAGGCTGTCTGAATCAGTCATTTTTCTTGGCTGACCCAGGGTAGCGGACCCGAGTAACCAGGGGTAGGTAATGAAGAGTGATGTACATAGATACAGGGTCTGGGTTGCCGGTATCCAAATTTCGGGTGAATTTGAGTAGATACAAGAAGGGGGGAAGGCTCGGGAGTTATTTTACAACTTCATTACCGACAGGGGTAGGGGTGAATCTAGCTAAATATCGCGTGAATATCTCACATTATTAAGTAGTGGTTAATAATCAAGCTACTCTCACATTACTACTATTAACATTATTACTGATTCAAACTCTAAACTAGATATAATCGTACTATCATCTACATGATTACTTAGTTACCAGTGATTACATAATTAGAATAAGAATGGAAAGAAAATTGATAAAAATGTACACTGAATACTTTTTTATGTGCTCTCACGTTCTCTGGTGTAGGAATAAATGTATGCCAATATGTCACTCCTCAGATAAATGATAATAAATGTAATTCTGTGCCTCTCTGGCAGGCCACAACCTATGTTGAGCACCTCCTTTTGCGATGCGGACAATACGTGTTGATCTTGACTCATCTGCAGCTGTAACATGAAAGAGAGAGGTCTTAATACGTGTCGTATATTAATGTAAAGCTTGCTAGAGCAACATAATTTTCATTGGACAGTAGCTAGCAATCCAGTGAGACTAAAGTTCTATTGGCTATCCCAATCTGCGCCATAGCAATGACAACTTAGTGCGCGCTTCTAACCATCACAAGTATAAACAAATAAAGTCAACTATGTAATAGTGTGGTAGATTTTGGTGAAAGTTACGAGTAAACAGGCAGTTTACTATCCACCCTTGCGAGATAATGCGCTAGCCTTTAACCGACAGCATTCGGTCAACTTCTAAACAAGTGAAAAGTCATACTGTGCCGGTGGCATAGTGTGCAGGGCCGGTAGTGACCCCCTGCAGGGCCGGTATTGACCTCTTATTGACCTGGTATGGCTATACTGGGCCGGCACAAGATGGCCGACATAGCCAAGGAACTGCAAAACCATCTAGGAACTCGGTCAAGGTCAGGAACCGGAACTATCCTCCCTCGGATTACCAACTTAGTGGACCTAACTATAGCCTGGGAGCCCTGCAGTACCCCTGATTGGACAGTAGGATACAGGACTCCGCCCTTAGCCACTTGGCGCCTTTACCTTTTAACTTGTTTGCATTACATGAGTGGCTCACTATTTATATAATTGATTGCATTGGCTAGATAACTTCCTGTGCACTTATTGTTATATACTTTAAGTTGATTAGTTCCTATGAGCTCTCCTATAAAAGGAGAGAGTTTTGCTATCATCTTTGCATTCATTCTCATGTCTTGCCACAAACACCCTAGAGGAATAATTACCTTCTAGGACTTTGTCTTGAGAATATAGCCACTTACACAAGCACTACGCTGTATTGTTTTTCTGAGCCATGGGCTCTTGCCATACCGGGTAATTTGGTTGCCTGAACACAGTTGTCACTGTCAATCAGCACAGTGTCCCCTCTGGAGAGAGGTATAATACTTGAGCCTAGTGGATGTCTGTGGTAACCAGACCGAAATCCATTACAATAGCCTAAGCGTGGGAACACTCAAGATGTTAGCATTATCGCAAGGACAACTCCAACGAATTAAATTGATATTGGTAATTAGAAAGCATCAAAACTGGAGATATCAATAGGTATTTTTCGCAAGATGAGTCTCCACCTTTGACCATGGTCACATCAAATCTTCTGCATGGCGTTTTGACAGATAAAATTGTAGAGGGCTGCTGGGAGTTTGGATTTTATTGCCAGAGTTGCATTCTTCAAAATCGTGATGGAATTGTGTGAGCAGCTGTGTGCTGATAGATGAGCCGTAATTACTATGCAGATGACTGACTTTGGATGCCTAGCAACACGTGGAGATTCCTTCTCTATCTGATGAAGATGGTACCAGCCATATAAAGATCGATCTAAAGCAAGCCAGGCTAAGAAGTTCCGGGTAGCCATCTTGACTTACATAATTGTTATTATTTACAATGCCCAGTAGCGCCCGTTTGTTTGCTAATGTTGTTGTGTGTATTCTATGTTTGGCGCCATCAAATTATGACTATTAATGCACCTGTTTGTCTTTAACCAATCATATTGTATTGTTTTTATCCAATCACATTGTGTGCATTTCAACTGTTATGTTTCTGCATAAATGGGGCAGATCGCATAGTGAGCTAGAGTCAGTAGAGGATTTGTAGTGGATGAACACTCGTACGTTTGCGATAGCGTAGTGTGTTCTTGTATAGTCTTGGACTGAATTAGTGGGTTCTATTATCATCAAGCTACTATACACTCCGTGGACGTCACTCGTTATAATGTTTTGTATATTCTCGATACTACATATACTGTTGATAAACCTGCAACTCTTTATTACTGTCATTGCTTTGCCTACAGTAGTAAGTTGTCTATATTACGTTGTTGGAAAATAACACATTCTTGGAAACTATAACAAAACTGTCTATAACACGTTCCTGAAGACTTTTATCACGTGCTTAGAAAGTAGTTTGCGAACCTTACAAGTAAATCGGATCTGTCTGCAATAATACAGACCTTACGGAGCAGAGAACAAGAAGTCACTGGATGGACATTACCACAGACTGATTATCACCGTATACATTGGAGATTGTTACCCCCGTACCGGTATCCTTGTATAAGGGGACAATTGCCTATACACTTAGAAGCTCACGCTACCACTTGTTTGCTTCAGTGAATACCGAATGCTCTACATTGCATACTAGCTGCTCTCAACAGGTGTCTGTGACGGCTCTGTTGTTCAAAATGGCACAGAAAACCTTTACAATATTACAGTTTAGCAGTGTTGGTGGTGTTGGCTGAGAGCTAAATTTCTGGGTCTCGAGCTCTTTAGTTATCAATTGGCTGTCAATCTTTCTGCTAGCCGTTTTACAAAATAATATACATGTATCACGATTCGTTATAATTAATTGAAATATAGTAGCGAAGTAGAACATAAGTAAAACCCGACTGCTATTTCTCGGATAAAAGAGTGAATTTTGTCATCGCCAGAGACTCCACAGTATTGAGAACAAATCAGCTAGAAATGACCAGTACAATTAATATTATATAAATAAAGCTCAGTTGTTGTCTCTGATAAAAAAGCAATTTTGTCAACGTCAAAGACTCTGCAGTCTTTAGTGCAAACTGGTTAGTCTCTAAAAGAACACCTTCTCAACAGTGCAACTAGGTGAGTTCTTCAACTAGTGAAAAATATTATGTATCAATTTTTACATTATTGCTGGTAGTCCTAGTTGTTGCAGCAGATGTGGTTCCTTCAGTCACTGTAGTTGGAGTTGATGCTTTCCGTGTGAAAATGATGACTCTTTAATATTAAAACTTGTGCCGACTCATCTATCAGCTAGTATTCTCTTTGGCTGAATAATTGCCACTTTATCTAGTTAAAAAGTCTGTATATTCATAAAAATCAGCCACTCCAGCAATGGTGACTGAAGAAAAAACATCTACTACAATTATTAAGACTCTCATCAATAAGGTAGGAGGTAGTGAATACTGATTTAACACCAGTTGAAGAACTCAACTAGCTGCGCTGTGGAGAAAGTGCTCTATTCGAGCCTATCTGATTCGCTCTCAAAATTGTGCAGTCCTATGCGTGTCAATGAGATGATCCAACGGTTTATTATTAGAGACATGTGCTGTCAATTTTTAAACTATCCAACATATTAAAAATTTAGCTCAGTGTAAATGGAAAGCAAATTATTAATGCGCTCTCAAACCCCAAATAACTCGATATTTACAGATAAATAGTGAAACAAAAATATCTGTTTGTGCACTAGAATGGATTGTTGAAGTAATCAATGAATATATACCATAATTTAATATGTTTATTTTATATATTGTGTATCTATAATAAACCATATACAAATGCACTATACAAACACCACGTTTATCCAACAATTCAAGCCATGATCAAACCCCAGTGTAAACAACCCTTGGACAATAAATACTTAGACAATAAATATTCATAAAACATTACAAACACTAACAACTAACATAGTTGACACCTGCTGCACGCAAAAAGATACACAAACGGTTCTCTTAACACCTGGTGCTCAGAAAAGGGACCTTGTAACCGTGTGAACCTTATTGGAGATCTGCTCCAACTAGAATACTGTCGATTTTTAGCTGCAAAGTTAAAAATCAAATGCAGAATATTTATTACTTTGTTCTTGTTAATACCGTTTCAGCACTTTCCGAGGATGTCCCAAGAATGCATGTCATTGGAAGAGATGGACCAGTTACTGGTGAGATATTTCTCAGTTCTTTCGGCTCGGAGCTCAGGATATTTTGTCAGCTGCCCAAGCTTTCTGGAAATCCCAATTTAAATGGATTGACCTATGGCTATGCAGTGACAATTTATTCGAATTATTCAGGTTCTTGGATACAAGAGGTAATGGTGTACATTATTGAAACTTGACAAAATAATAACGTTATGACACTATCATGTACTAGGTCAGGATACCATAACTGGAAACAGTCAGAAAGCAATCGATCCAAATATCAAAATTTTTTACTCAATTATATCCTTTTAGTGTAAAATCATCTCCACTTTTTATCCATATCAAGTAATATTAGTCCACAAGCCTTTATAATGATAATGTTTACTATTTGATAATCAACCAGTCCAGCTTGAATTGGTTCCCTAACATAAACCTTCTGTTTTTAAATCACCCCCAAGTTTGCTGGTGACAAATTTGTTTAGTCTCCATTTATGTTAAAAGTTTTCAAAATGACTGACAACAAAGTTTACATTTTCATGAATGGTGGCACAACAGTGCAAATGCAGAGGGCAAAAAGATCAAAAATTATTTTTCGGTAATTTAGACTAATAGGTAGTTACAACAGGTATTCACCTGATTATATCTTGTAGTTGGTTTTACCAGTCACCATAAGTGACCGCTAGTTTCTAAGGCCCCCCTGATAGCCTTCAGGCTTCAGGCATATCTCATATAAGCACTTACCAAGCACTGTATTAATTGCAAGTAACATATTTGCTCATACAAGCAATTTTATCATTAGTTTAATAAACCGGAATAGGGTAGTTACTACCCCAGCTCTTGGTAGCTATCCCGGATCGGCAAAAAAATGGCTGACATAGCGAAAGAAACAGAACTTAGCCCAAAGACCCTTACTACCTAAATTAGGTTGATTTAGAACCCTCAGAAGTGAAGAAACCAGGACCAGAGCCCGTACAATACCAACAACTGTTGGAGAAAAGAATGCCAAGCTATTACTGGATGAAATGCCCATAGACTTCGCCCCTTATTCCCAGGCACCGGTTTCCTTTAAATCTTTTACTTAATTATCATTGAATATTACTTTTTTATGTATTGACATTGGCCAATTCCTGTATTTTGGTTGCGTGACTTAAAAATTTTGGCAAATTAGGCTAAACACTTCCTGTCACTTTCCTTAATCATATCTATAAAAGACGGAAATTTTGTCCAGCTCTCTGCGATGCATTACAATACAGCATTATGACTGGTTACTATTGTACGTCACTATCTATTTGTACAACAATAAATTCTTATATTGTTCAAAAGCACTGAGTGCATGTCTGAGCCGAGGGCTCACTACAGTTGTTAAAGCCGAAGGTTTTCCTTTGCAACCAGTTGCAAGTGCCATCCCGGCACAGGGACACCTCTGGGGAGAAGTTGATTGTTCATTCTCAGGCCTTGAAAGGTTGACTGTCTTGTACCGGCAGACAGCAGTTTGCCCGGTGACAACTTTTAGTGGATAAGTGGTGGACCACTGAAACCCACAACAATATCGCATCTGTTCTTATACTAAACATGTTTCCTTTTTCTCCACAATGGTAGTAGAATTCAGAATTGAGCTCAACAATTCCATTTCCAGTAAACTCCTCTTTGAACAATCCAGGTGTTCTTTTTAAATGTTTTAGCACTTTTTCAGAGCAATCACGCATGTTCCATTTTGAAACCGATTAGTTTGCTTGATGTAATTGTGCCAGTTTTTAATGAAATCCAGAATGCTAAAAACTTGTCGTAAAATGTTGATGGTTTCAGGCCCGCTGTCTGTTTCGTGCAACAAAAGACTCTATCACCAACGAACCAGAGTTGATAAACAAACTGTCTGTGGTCAAGTCAGAGGAAAATATCGACTGCGATCCTGATTGGGAATTCGCTCAGTTTTCTATTTGGTTGGATGGGATTTCCACAGAGGGGATTTTTTGTACTGTACGGGATTTAATCAGAGTTAGCTTTGGACAGCACAAAACTAAAGTTCTCCCTCCATCTATTACTACCATAAGTATGATCACAATTACATTTTCAAGTCTAACTGTTTTCATTCTGTAATATACAGCCAATGACAAAAATTTTTGAGTTAGGTAAATGCTATGCAAAAACCAAGAAGAATTATAATTTAGCGTTACTCCGCTTGTTTTTAAAGTTTTCATAGTTTTCTATTAAAAGCTTTAATCATTTTACAAAAAATGTATTTTTACACAACTTGATATTTTTGGTTGTCTATTAATGCGTTGAAAACTAATAACTTTGTTGTGCTGTTACAGCTTTCATTTCATACCTTCCAACGATAAGTCTTAGAAAAGATAATGGTTCCATCAGCTCTCAAATTCCAACAACCTTTTGGAGTACTTTCAAATTTCGCTGTAATATCCCTGAACTTCCAGCGAGTACTGATACAAATCAATACCAGGAGTACCTCATCAGCTTACAGTCGAGAACTGATTACCAATGGAATAATGAGGTACTAGTTCCTGCTTTTGAACAATAAGTTTGTTTGATTATGCATCAATTAAAAGTATATTTAGAAAATGCTTTTTTTTTAAAGTAAACAAATGCAATAAAAAGTATCATGCTAAAAATATCAGATAGTACAAAAAAAGTTGATGCGTAAATTAATTACCACTTGGAAATCTTGAACCCAAAGGGTCCGTAGCTAGTATGTTTGTGTTTGTTTGTATCGAGCTAATAAAAGTTAGTACGTTATTGTTCATATGAAACATATTGTTGCGGGTTTTCATTTCTACTACCTTCCACATGGGGTTGTGCTGGCAGACGCGCCATCTGTGCAGCCACAACAATGCAGTCAGCCTCTTCATGCCTGACAAGTAACAGTCCACCTCAACCGAGAGGTGACCGGTGCCGAATCGGCACAAACAAGGTGATGTAAAGCAAATGACTGATTTTATCAACAGTGAGGAGCCCTCGGCTCAGACATACAGAGCTTAGTAGTGTGTCAATAAACCTTTTATTCATCACAGAATAAACAGGTAATGCTGGCAAAACAAGACAAGAGAACACACTCAGGTCATAACAGTTAGATTAAAGAGTGAAGCAAAATCTCTGCCTATTATAGGCAGAGTTGTGGAAAAGTACCAGCCATGCACAAGAAGCATGGCAGGAGGTTATATGATATAGAGCAAGTATATAATATAGAGTAGGCAGCAGTGTCCAATAAGGTTAAGGTAGATGTATTAAATAGCACTGGCGCGCAGAAGTAAGAGGCTGAGTTTGTTGTTGACTTGGCCAGTGATAGGTTGATGTAATCCTGGTCTGTATTTAGCCTTGGGTTCAAGTTTCTGCATGTCTGAGGGTATATAGCTCAGGGAGGTGGCGTCTGGAGGTACTTAGGCTAACTTCCATTTTTGTGGCTATAGCGGCCATCTTATTGTCAACCCGGGATAGCTACCCGGGGTCGGGGTAGTAAATACTTAGTTCCGAAGTGATTAATTATTAACAATAATCGCTTCATAGGAGCAATATGATTGCTGTAACAGAACCCGGTTTTTGTCTGTTATAATCAATGGAGGCATACCTGTGGTAGCCATCAACAGGAGGACCTCTGTGCAGTGGTGGTCACTGTATGTTGCCAGTAAAATCCACCACAATATTATACTTCATGTGTCATCATTATCTTGGGCTCCCACTACCACCCACCAACGAACAGTTGTCCACAGAGTGCAACACCTGGAACAGCCAAACAACACCTTTCTCCAATAGGTAACGCAGGGTCGCTCAAACCTGCTGGATGCAACAGAGAAGTTGCTCACAACTTCACAACTAGTGGGCCCACAGCTCAGACAACCTACACAGAGTTTAGGTAAAGAACACATTTATTGTCCACATATCCATGTTCTAAGGGGGCAATCACCTAGAAGAATTAACAGCAGTATAAGTAAATAGTGTTAAATGGCACAGAGCATAAAGTGTACCAGCCTTTTATAAGCTGGTGACAGGAGGTGAATTGCATCATCATCTGCTCAACCAGTAAGCATTACAGGAAGTCGAAACAACCAATCAACATCAGCGATTCATACGAGAGCACGCAAGACTAAACATACAAGGTGCCCAGTGGCAAAGACTAACACTACATAAAAAGTTCTCAGTGTTTGGAAGCATCAGACCCATCATAGGTGAGATGTAAAGTTAGAAAGGTCCTAGATCAGTCCTTTGGAAGTGACTTGGGCTGCTTCTGGAGCTTTAGCTATAGCGACCATCTTGCTGCCGACCCAGTATTGAATCATGCAGACTGACAAAAGATATAAAAAGAAAGTAAGCATAAGGCCTAAAGAGCATCAACCCATGACCACTTACGTAAAACACATGTAGTGGATTTTAGTGGTCCACTTATTATCCACTAAGCAATTATCACCGGGCAGACACCTGTCTGCCCATCTCAACAAGACAGCCAGCCTCTCGAAGCCTGACAAAAACCGCCAAATTCTCCCAAAAGTTGACACTGTGCGGAAATGGCACAGGAAACTGCTGCGAAGGAGTTAACGCTGCGCAACTGTGGCAAGCCCTTGGCTCAAACATACAACTCAGCTCTTTTGAGTAGTATACATATATCTTGTTGAGACAGAAGAGTGGCGTCAATATAACAAGGCTAAAGGTTATGTGTAAAATCCAAAAAATAAGTGGAAAGCTGTGCATTTTACAAACAAAGTTTCAGGAGCTGACAAGCAGTACTTGGTCTGGTTGCACAAGCACTCGAACCACATACAAAAATAATATAATTGCACTAATGAACATAATATATAAAAAAACTAACCAATGAGATAACAAAACATTAGTCAAAGAAATCTGGTGCTAAGAAGGAAAGGGTGAAGCTAATGTTCATCCAGCCAATAATAGCTGCTGGTATCCCTCTCCTAAAGATCCTGACCTTTTACATCATCGTTCCTTAAATCTCAACATCTGATGATGGTAACAGTACAGATACGGTCCAAAAAATCCTTGGACTATATTTTGACTTTCAGCCCATGGCAGCCATCTTGTTGCTGGCCTGGAATAGCTACCCAGGGATGGTGTAGTAATGAGCTGGACAGGTATAGCTAAATACTGATTCTATTTCTTGTGTAAGCCAATAGGTTGAGTACAATTAATGCAGGTCTTGTTAAATTGCTTTAATAAGGCATGCCTGATGCCTGCAGGCTATCGGAGGGGCCTAATTATTAATGACCACTTGTGCTGTTCAGTAAAATCCATCACACCGAGGCTACAGATGACTGATGCTATTTTAGTTCCTGAAAGGGAAAGACTTCTAAGACTAGACTGAAAATGAGTTGCTTAAACATGTGTTACTCTTGTTAGTAAAACTTCATAGACTGGTTGAGATTACTTGAATTTGTTATCGTTATTTATGCTCCGTGCTCATTTGCTGTCTCTTATTTTGGCTGATTGTACTGTGCAAGTCTATTGTGGAGACTTTTTTTGGTGTCAAGGTGTTACCTTTACTGACACCTGGTAGAGAGAGGTATACCGTACAAGAGAATCCGATAACTTGAACAAGTTCATTTTATCAACTGCACTGAGAGAAACGCAGGGTAGCAACTGTATCAGTAGCACCGGGTCGGATTCGCTACCATGACGGGTAGGAATGGCTCCTAGATTCTATCCACAGATACACTGCTGTTCAACCTAACAACCAAGAACAACAGTAAGCTGCCAACCTGCCAAACTTATTATGAACAGTTGAAATTATAACGTGTATTGTATGCAATATATAAAAGCTTGCAGAGGAGGTGACTCCCTGGCCAAGCGCTCAATTGATTTTTAATCCAGGAATGCAACAGGTCTAAAGCAGGTCTGCCCAGTGGGCACAGAGTCTCTCTATTTATACTAGGTAGGCATGGTTACAAGAAACAGTTTAGAGTGCCTACTCTGGTTGGTTAAATAACAACTGCCACAACAAAAAGAATCGTGGCGTATAACAAACACAGGCTAGCGCACAGAAACTAATTGCTACCAGAATACAAAGCACATGATGTCATGGAAAATTACAAATAGTCTATTAGAGTAGAGGTGGCATCGCTCATCTACGGGGCGTAAGGCTTAGCTCATCTACTAGACGTAGGCTTGACTCATCTATGGGGCGTAAGGCTTGACTCATCTACTAGACGTAGGGCTTGACTCATCTATGGGGCAAAAGGCTTGGCTCATCTACTAGACGTAGGGCTTGACTCATCTATGGGGCGTAAGGCTTGTCTCATTTACTAGATGTAGAGCTTGACTAATTTATGGGGCGTAAGGCTTGAGCTATTGACTGGGCAGGCTCTTGCTTTTCTTCTGGGTACACCCCAAGATGCATTGTAGGTGAGTGGCATGCTAGTGCTCAGCTAATCTATATACTTTAGCATAAGTGAATGAACATCCACACGTAGAAACCTATTACACAGGCCGCTCCAGCTATGAGTACTGTATTGCTGAAAGTTCACAACTGAGGGTGGACGGGAATTGAGGCAAGATATAATAGGACGGATAATCTCTTCGGGGGAAGGCATCCGGCTACTGGTAGTGTTCGTAGTCGGGAAAGGACCGTCCAAGCCACAAGCTCGATCTCAAACAGCACATCTGGTACCACAGGGGAAAGAATAGGCACACCCGCATCCCGTTGGAATAATATCGTGCAGTTAGAGAGGGGGAGGGTTGGCGTACGGTAGTAGTGATAGTAAGAGTGAAAAATGGGCACTCAATCCTATAGGCTGAAAAAAGGGTGCGCAGATCCGTGTGTCTTTGACTAGAATATGGGGCGCATACAACCTCCGTGGCATGTAGATAAGGGGATATCAAGGAGGACACACAACCAGTGTGACCGGCGGGGAAAGGCGCAGACTTAGAACAGGTATCCTCGTGCTATTCGAGCATGTTTCTTCAACTTGGAGGTTTCCTTCTTTACGTACTCTGCTCAGCGACCTATGTCTGTGAAGGAGCACCCGAAAGTACTTGCCCTCGTAGTACTCGTATATGCGTCGCCCATTTGTCAATGTCCTGTTTAATGTGGGAGGCCAACTCTTTTCGCTTCTGTAGGAACTTGACAGCCAGTTCCTCTTTGCTGAGTTTGGGTCCAGTCGGGGAAGGGACTGCAGGGACAGGGGGTGTAGGCTCGTTCTAGATGCATTGCAAGCAAGGAGGCTCCTTATGTGGTCCTGTGAGTATGGAGGGCTAGGGCTGCCATGCACAAAACAACTTTGCAACAAAAAACATCAATTGTCTTTTTACAAATCAATGAATTTGTTGAGCCATTACTAAATGGGAATTCTTTTGCACAACAATGATGTCTGCATCCCAAGTACTTTCCATTTTTCAAAAACATTTTGTTTCAAGTTCAAGTTTTCATGTTCAATCAGTGTTTTTTTTTCTATAAGAAAATTGATTAACTATAAACATATGACCTAACACATGTTGTAGGCTCAGTGCTTGTGGAAAGTAAAAGCCCAATCTCCTATAGCAACAATGCCATTGAATGTAAAACCTTGGAGCCTGATATTTAAACAAGACGGTATTGTGTGTGACTCCAAATCGAGTGACGCAGAGTTTACCGTGCAAGACATTACATCCCTGAGTAGCGAGTTCAGATGCACAATCAGGAAAAATAACACATTTTTTGAAAATCCGTCTCCAACAGTTCGCTTTGGTAAGAATTATCCGTCTGTATTTTTTCAAACCTACTCAAAATGAAGGGTATTATAGTATAAAAATTCAATCAACGTACGATGTACATGAGCGCCTTCATATTTTAAACATATTTTACTCACCTACCAGTGAGAGAACCTGAAAAGCAAAAACATTTGCTGAACAAGAACGAAATCATACATATACAATGTAGTAGATTTCCTCCTCCTCCTACTACAGACACAATGGCATCCACTCCAACTAGACACTAACGACTATTTCAGGGTCCACCCCCTAGACAAATCACACAGTTTACATGAATAAAATACTTTATCATATCAATCTGTTTAGCAACAAAATAAAGGTGTATCACATTCATCCCCTAACTTCTGCCTTCTCGCATGTACAGCAGCTCCTTTTATAGGAGAAGACAAGGAAACTCACCCCCTTATTATGGATGAGCCAATAACATACAATGATACAAAATATGCACAAATAGAAAGAGATAACACAAATCACAATTACAAGGCAAACCAATGAGAGAAGTGAGCACACGGCAAGGTGGCTCTTGGCTCCCTTCCCGCTCTACCTGTGGTGGTGGGAATTTTTTACTCCTTGTAAGGTATCTAAAATGCAAAAATTAAGCATTTACTTAGTAGATACTTTTTGCCTCTCATTAGGGTACTTGAAAATTCAAAAGCAAAACTCACTTGAAAACTCAAAGAACCATCAATATTTTTCATTTTTTCTTTCAAGCTCATTATTTTATATCAGAGGTACTATAACGTCAAAATTTTTTAATAAATTGTAATTCAGTTTGAAGGCTGTATTTTTTGGATATCATTATGTCTTGACTGTCATATAGTGTTTGTTAGATTACATAAAATGTATCCAACTGAAAAAGAGAAATATGACAACAATGAGAACTTGCTGACAAAAGATATGTAGGGACTGCTAAATTATACTTCAATTTCTAGCAATAACAATTTTACTCACAAATGACAGTGAAAAATTCAAGAGACATTCATAAAGAGTGTAAACTTCTAATGCAAGTTGAGGGTGATGTTGAACTACGAAAATAGATAATGAATATTCTTTCATCTATCCATAAACAAAAGTTTGTAATTTATAATCTTTTGTTGCTGTTTGTGGGTTTTGTCTTTTTTTCGGTTCATCATTGGCTTTGAATACATTTAGTTTGTATCATTTTTGAGATTATCCTATGATTCTAGGTAATCTCAAGATTTTGGAAAAACAAAAAATATCCACTTGGTCAACCAAGTCAACTCAACTCAGCAAAATTTAAAGCCGATCTAACAAACAACATAGCAAGTCAGTCACCAGTAAAACATGGTATGGTGGTTGCCTTGTACAAGACAAAGTGAGCAATATTTTGAACAAATTGTGAAAGAGTGCACAATTAGACCTGTACAAGTGCGGCAATATTATTCTACACATAAGTTGAAGGCAGAAGTAGACTATTACGATATGTCTATCGATAAATCTACAGTCTACCAAGCCCTCCAACTGAGATTGAGTTTGCTAGCAAGCTACTACACTTATTATATCTAGCCCACTAAGACCCTACAACAAACCCACCTGCCAGTTCCAGTCACAATATGGATTTTATTTGTCGTTGATACATTTTCTGAAGGATGTGTACGATGAACTTAGATGAGCTCGTACTGATTTGCGTCAGCTTACGAGTCATCCGACATAGTCTCTTGGTCTTTTCTCCCTTTGAAACTGGCCATAAAATCAACTTCTTTTTTTAAGTCAAAATAAGCTCAGTTAACCAGTCGTTTTAGGGGTATGACGTAAGCAAGAGAAAAAGGAACAGACTTCAAAGTATTAGCACAATTTTCTCATACTTCCGCGAAGATGCTGTACTAGGCCACCTAGTTGCTCGGTTTTGCGACACAGAGCATGTATAACTTCGTTCAGTTTCAATAAAAAACTCTGGTGCTCTTACAACAGGCTCTTATTTCGGAAGTGCTAGGTTGTGGTGAAAATTTGCCTGGTGCTCAGGATCGAGCCAGAAAAAAAAATTACACATATGTCAATGAAATTGAAAGATCAGCATACATAGCCTGCAATGATTGTTCTACATGTCGTACTGAGAGAATGAACTTTGACTTGTTCTCTTAGTATTTTAAGAGACTCTTACTTCTGATTAACTTTCTAATGGATCAGGCACCGATCCTTCAAGGGATGCTTGCTATCTTTGTGGGAACCTAAATTATACAGAAAAAACTTTGTTTATAAGAAGACAAATGATCTAATTAAGGATAGCAGATAATGATCAAACTCAGAGAGAAAACAGCGTTTAGTTTCGCTTAAAAATTAATTTTCATTTTCATAATTTTTCAGTTTTTACTGTAATCTTATACACTCTCTACAACTTGGAAACAAGAAAACCTCCTCACATTTAAGCACCCATAGCAGTAGTTGTACAAGGGCATCAAAGACTAGTGAAAGAAATAAGAAAGCTGGCTATTAGGCCAGTTTATTTATCAACAACCCAATTAGCCAATCATATTATGTTGTTATTAACCAATTGCATTTGTGTATTTTCAACTGCATGCCTTTTATATAAATACTGGCGTAAATCGCCCAAAGCCCTAAGAGCTCTGGAGTAGTGGTGTAAGAGTAGAACTGTGTAACGCGGTATAACGTTGTGTTCCCCGCACTCATTTACTAGAGTATCTTGTAAGTCGTTTTCAAACGTACCAGGATTGTTAACAACGCTTCGAAACATCTCTCACTGTTGTAAATTTGTGTCTCTTGCTCGAGAATATATTTATTATTATCAACCGTAACTATCTCCTTTGCTGTACAACTTGTGAAGCAGGATAATCCCTGTGAATTGCAATATTGTTGGAAGTAATCGCATGCTAAGATATTGTCCAAGTCTGCCTAACTTGATTGCCGAAGTAGATCAACAAAGTTAAGACCGGCGGAAGATTGTCGCTTGCTGAATTTATGCACGTTCTGAGTCAGCTAAATTGATTAGAAGAAGTATCTAATTATATCGTGTAACAGATCCCCGTATTGTTAGTGGAATTATCCCGTGTTGTGAGGGATCGACTAATTAAGTGCCGGTTGTTGGCAGAGTTATACCACGTTTAATAGAAGCCGCAACACGGAGTTTAGTAGTGCCTGAGGCTACCAGTATGCTACCATTTACCATAGCCCTCATTAGATTAACAAAGCTTGAGTAGACAGTGGTCCGGTGAAGGTCGTATGCAAACAAGTGTACACAAATCCTTTACAATATCGAGGTTATCATACATGGAAAGTTAGATGAGGCTGCTATAAAGACTTTAGTAAACAGGTTGTGTTATCATAATCTGATTAAAAGCTTGCGAAATATAACCAGTTTACGAAACATAACTTTTGCTACCAACTATTTTCTAACCTCAACAGCAGCCTAATTTAGTGCATTGACTGCCTCATAAACAGTAATCATGAAGTAGGTGGCCAGCTTGCTACCTCCCCGGAATCATCAAATCAAAGACTTTCTTTGGATGCACCAACAGACGGTCACAACAATTTTTATCTATTGTATTTTCGATTTTGAATTAGAGATTAGACAACTCCTGTAGCTTTTTAACTGCAGCATTCCTTTGTAATCAATGTTACAATTTGACCAATCCCTTTTGAGTTAATGATGCTTCTACACGACTGTCTAGGACACAGTTCGTCTGAGTTAAACAAGAAGTGCCTTCTTTATTACATTTGTACATTTACGGATGCACTTTTATAGGAGTCTACACACTCGACGGACCATCCCTGACTGTTTTTGGAGCTACTGGACAGTTGATGAAGCCGATAGTTTTAGACCCCTATGGCGTTGACGCAACATTTGTATGCCAGTTTCAAAATCTTTCAAGAAACCTTCCACAACGAGGAGAACATTTTTTCCATGTGTACTTGAGATCCAAGACTCTTCAAGATTTAGAAGAATACTGGAAAAATGAGGTTAGTTTTTGCTGGTACATAAAGTTACAAAAGCATGCTTATTGTTGTACTCCATATAAGGTTTTAAATAATTTCCCTGGTTTAGAAATTAGTTTATCCTGTTATAATTATAAACCTCAAAAATTGGAATTTTCAAAGATTAAATCAAAACTAAATCTTTCAATATATCAAAAGCTAAACCTTTTGGTCATGAAATTTCAGGATTTAAGTTCACATAGTTGTTCTTTTGCAGGGTTTTTGTGAGTTTTATGCTGGCTCTGATGGACGCATTGTTGAGCCAAAGATATCTAGCAAGCAATCAGTAATCCAGTCAAAAGAAAATATAACGTGTGATACACAGCACTATGAATTTGCCCAGTTCAAAGTTTCCTTAACTGGACTCTCAAAGTCCCAGTATGATTGCCTTGTGACAGAGAACACACGATACAACACCATTCCAACTCAGTCTTCACCAATTGTTGACATCAGTATGTATATTTACAGCGAATGTGTCTTTCTTTAGATCTTCAAGTGATAGCTGAGACTCGGTTTTTAACCTTTTGTGTTATAAAAACTAAAAACAGTTTGAATTGGCAGCAAGGTTGCTGCCTTTCTTATAAACAACCTGGAAATAAATGACGATTTTAATTTTCTAATTTTCATTATTCTTTGAGCTGCATTATTTTTCTATTTGAAACTACAAAGTGTTTGTAAGGTGAAATATTAGTTTAAAGTTGTCTTTATCACATCATTTTGGTCAGATCTCTTATAAATTTTCTCTAACTGAATTCGCCAAGTGTTTGTGGAAATTATGCACCTATCAATGAGTTGCACCTTTAATATTGTAATTGATTTCGGTGTGATTTCCACAAAATTCCAATAATCTCAAGTACACACCTCTCTCCAGAAGGGAAACATTGTACCAGTATGACAGTGACAACTATGATCAGTTACTGCCGGATAAGTTGGCAAGCACAAAGCCCACGGCTCAGACAAACTACCCAGAGTGTTGTTTGAATAGTGTCTTTATTCATCAGTACCAAAGTCCTAGAGTTGCTATCTATTAGGGTGATTTGCAAAACATTAACAAATTAATGCAAAAAAAATACATGAACTCCAGCCATTATATAGGCAGGATGGCAGGAAGTAATTTACATATTATATAATATTGCATTCACAGTAAGTAACAAGACCAATAATAGTGGATATATAAATAGTTAATAAATCATACAGTGGAACAATGTTAAAGGTGCATGTTGCCAAGTGGTTAATGGACAAAGAGCCATCTCCATTGCCCAATCATAGCCTCCATAGGGTCCCGAGGTTATACCTAGCCTGTGGTTTATATATATCTGCCGATCATAGGCGGAGTACTCCAGCGGCAGGGTTAGGTTAAGCTCCTAGACAGTTTTGAAGATCCTCAGCTAAAGTAGTCACTTTTTACTGGCCTATCATCACCATACTGGGTTGATCAAGGGGTCACTGCCAGCCATGCAGTGGTCAAAACCAGCCCTGAAAGCTGTGCTACTCGCACAGCAAGTCATTCAACCGGCACAGCACTCTTACAAGTGCTGGGGGTAGAATTCTAGCCCACTTATGCTGGTGTTTTGATAGCAAACAAAATATCCCACAACATTGTAGTGAATACTACTGGCTACATACAGTGACCACTACTGCGCAGAGGTCCCTTGATGGTGGCTACCACAGGTATGCCTCCAATGAACGCAATAGACAAAGACGGCAATCTATTGTAATGATTAAATTGCTCTAACAGATGATTATTATTAATAATTAATCATGCAGGCACTTGGTATTGTGAGAGATTTACATGAGGTAGTCAACCCCCCCCAGCCCCCCCCCCCACCCCGAAACCCCCTCCACCCCTTGTCCTGTCAACCAACCAGTCAGACTTAACTCCTGATCCCTTCCCCTTCCGCCTCAATACAAATTCCCCCACGAATATGGATACCGAGGACCCCGACCCTGTATAGACCCTGTATAGACCCTATACAACATATATAACCTACCCCGGGTTACGCAGGGTCTACCTCGGGTCAGCTACTCGGGACCAGTATACAAAGGAGTTGATACAGTTAGCCTTGGGCCTATAGGGCTGGATGCTCACCTCAGGAAATAGCTGAGAAGATTATGTTGGCTTGGAGAACAGACTAAGTGACGGATGCCCTAATAAGGAGTGAAAAAGTACCAAGCAAAGAAAAAGAGTGGGAAAAAATGCCCAGCACAATTTGACATGTGCTTACTACTATCATTGGCTGACTTTGTGTACAAAATTTTATTGTATGTTTTGATTGTTGCATTTTCACTATTAGATTATATGATTGGTTCATCCTAATAAGGGGGTGAACTTTCCTCTGCTTCTCCTATAAAAGGAGCCTTGCTTGTGTTTTTGGAGCAGAAGTTTGGAGAATCTTGCTAAAGCATTTAGTATTATGTTGCTAAATGGAGTTAGTAAATAAAGTATTATTTGTGTAACTCAGTTATTGTGTGTCTGGGTCGAGGAGTGAAGTTTGCTTATTAATTCGGAGTCTATCCCGAATTAGCGTCAAGAAGTTTCGGAGCGATACCGTTGTGATGTAGTAGAAGGTGCAAAACTACTACAGTATTACTACAACGACCCTGAATATTGCTACACCAACCCCGGGTATTTACTACCCCGACCTCAGGTAGCTATCCCGGGTCGGCAACAAGATGGCCGCCATAACCAGAATGATGAAACCTAGCCTAAGGCACTCCAGATGCCACCTTCCGAAGCTATCTACCCTACATGTAGAGAAATGTGAACCCAAGGCTAAATAACTCTCAAGGATTATATCTACCAATCACTGGCCAAGTTAACTATGGACTCCGCCCCTTACCTATGGGTGCCAGCGCTCTTTAATTCATTTAGAATTGTCTTATCGGACAATACCGCCTACCATATATATCATGTTGCTTACTTTATGCTGTATCAATTCCTGCCATGCTTACTGTGTATGGCTAGAAACTTTCCACTGTAATTCTGCCTATAAAAGGCAGAGATCTTACCATACTCATTGCATTACCTAATATGCCATAGCATGGCCAGTACCTCTTGTCTTTTCATGGATTGCCACCTTATTCTGTGATGAATAAAAGTTTTATTTACACACTATTACTAAGCTGTGTATGTCTGAGCCGAGGGCTCGTCACTGTTGATAAAGTCGGTCATCCACTGTACAACAGCTTGTTTGTGCCATTCGGCACGGGGTCACCTCTGGATTGAAGTAAACTGTTAATTGTCATGCCTGAAGTGGCTGACTGCATTGTTGTGGCTACACAGCCTGCACGTCTGCCAGCGCAACCCCCTAGCGGAAGGTAGTGGACATAAAAATCTGCTACAATATGTGAGATTAGTTTCGGAATTGCTTCCAGTATATTTTTTTTACAACAAAAGCCGGCTGAAAAATATTTCTTAAAACGAATTTATATCTTGAAAATAATGAAACACTCATTTAAAACCACAATATGTAGGAAAAAAGTAAATAATTGTTCTGTCAGTGAAAAAACTAAAATCTCTTCACAGAATTTGAAATGTCAAAATTTAAAGTCCAACACTATGCTGCCTTGAGCCTTGGTTAAATTTTTTGATCCGCCTTATTAATCAAAAGGAGTTACTGGCGTGGCAGCAACGGAAGAGCCTCAAACTTGTGTTTTAATGTAAATGAATACCCCACGCATTCTAAAATTTGTCACTATGGGCAAGGTTGAAAAGACAGCTTTGCAGTGATGAAGTACCCTATTCAATCACTAGAAGCTTTATATTACAAGAGAAAGAAGTTAACACAGGGGTATTAACTCTGTTTTAATTAATAGCCACTAAAAATGTTTTTTGCGTTTTGGTCTAAAAGATAACTAGTTGCAACTTATTGACAAAAACAACAAATTAGACATTACAAGATCTTAACAAACTATTTTTATGTTCTTGTCTGATAACTGTTTCATGAAAACAGGTAAAGCTCTGATGTTTGTTAAGTTTTTTTAGAGGATAAAGAGATTGTGAGAAAATTAAATGCATTTTTCTACCTATTAGCAGATATAGCACATTTTGAAGAAGGGGTTAGTCTTTTGATTAAAACTTTACACAATCTGTTGACGTTGCATACATAATTGAACCTAGGCATTGCGGGTGAACATGCTTGGAAATGCATAACTGGATACTTGATTGCCAAATCCTAACATAAACTTGCCGCAATATATAACGCTTGCCTTTACAGTATTATCTTATCCTTTTGGATTATTTGACAAAGACAAAAACACCAAGTAGCTCACTGTTACGGTCCCGCCACACACAGCATTTTACGGCCACGGGTTTGGCACTTTGCGAGAAGTTTTCTCATCTTAGTCCGTTGCTGCGCTCCCCGCACAATGATTATATGCATGACGGCGGTCATAAATGGTTTATAGTGAACTCATGGGCTGTCATGCGTTGACCTATTGGCGTCAGGGAATGATCACCAATCAAAAGACAAAAATCAAGCGAGCTAGATTCTAGACGATCGTAGCAGACAGACGAAAATTGGTTTATTGGCTGTAAAATATACAGGCGTTCTCTGCTTAGGTGGAAAAATTGTTGTGTGCAGAAAGGCCTTTACTCTAATTTGACAGTTTGAGTTATAAAAATATCTTCCACAATAAAAGTCACACAAGTCATAGTATCACTGCTGTTTACAAGGCAACAAAGCTTGACCAATGAGGGTAGCGACCGTCTTTCCCAATGGGCTCAATCACTGTAAAAAGTCATAGCCAGATTGAAATTGAACAAAGATAAATTTCAGATTTGCTATTTACTTTGTTGTTTCATCCTGTTTATTTGCTGTATACGCATTTAGAAGAAAGAAAACGGTAGTTTCTCAATAAAAATTAAAAATGAGCTAATCAAAGAAATCAGACTAGCAGTTTCTACTGATAAAAAAGTGGCAATAGTTTTTGTATTTTACAAACCGGTAACGCATTTTTCCTTAAATACTCTCGCCATCGACTTTTAAGGTTACCTTTGTCCATGACTATTAGAATTAAAACATTATAGTGGAATTTGGGGGCTAAAAATCACTAGCTGAGGTTGGTAGCGTGCTGCCACCAGTTGTTAGTTTTACCTGTTACAACAACAGGGTCGGTGATGTACCGAATGAATGCAAGACAGAGTATTGTAGCAGATTTTGATGTCCACTACCTTCCGCTAGGGGGTTGCGCTGGCAGACGCGCCATCTGTGCAGCCACAACAAGGCAGTCAGCCTCTTCAGGCCTGACAAGTAACAGTTTACCTCAACCCAGAGGTGACCCTGTACCGAATCGGCACAAACACAGTGTTGTAAAGCGAGTGGTTGACTTTAGCAACAGTGAGGAGCCCTCGGCTCAGACATACGCAGCTTAGTAGTGTGTAAATAAACCATTTATTCAGCACAGAATAACAGGTAATGCTGGCAATACAAAGCAAGAGAACACACTCTTGCCATATCAGTAAGTACAATGAGTATGGGCAAGCCTCTGCCTTTTAAAGCAGAGTTGTGGAAAAATACCAGCCATGCACAGGAAGCATGGCAGGAAGTTATATGATATATAGCAACAATAGAATACATAGTAAATGGTATTGTCCAATAAGATAAGCTAGACAATTTAAAGAGCAGTGGCGCCCATAGGTAAGGGGCGGGGTTCATACGCAACTTGTCCAGTGATTGGTCAGTATAGTCCTTGGGCGTTACACGGCCTTGGGTCCACTTTTCTCTACATCTGAGGGTAGATAGCTTCAGGAGGTGGCATATGGAGACTCTTAGGCTATGGCCATGGCAACCATCTTGTTGCCAACCCGGGATAGCAACCCAGGGTTGGTGTAGTAAATACTTAGTGCCGAAGTAATAATAATTGCTTATAAGAGCAATATAATTGCTTTAACAGATGCTGGTCTTTGTCTGTTATAATCAAGGGAGGCATGCCTGCAGTAGCCACCAACAGGGGGACCTCTGCGCAGTAGTGGTCACTGTATGTAGTCAGTAAAATCCACCACAGTATTGCTACTCTACAACCAGTAGTGAGCCCTCGGCTCAGACGCATATCTCAATGTTATTGAGTCCATACGCCTTTATTCATCCAGAATAAACGAGATAGTAAAAAGTCCCAATTACAACTGATAATCATGATCAAAGTTTTGCATTTTATAGGCAGTGCACAGGAGTAATTATCCAATCACAGAATAACAATACAATACATGCCAATGAAAATAATTATATAAATAAACGACAAATAAGGTAACCAGAAAAAGCACAAAGAGAATAGGCGCCCTGTACTAGAGGGTGGAGTCATAGGCTCATGCACCAATCATAATTAGTCTCTGGGTCCTCGGTCTGTAAATCTTCAGTCCATCATCTTACGTAAAGGTTAGGGATGGATATCTTCGGTAGATGGTTCTTAGTTCCTCCCAGGCTACTTCTACGTTCTCAGGCTTCACTGACTCACTTCCTGCCGGCCCAGTGAGGTCAGTATAGGTGTATACAGGATCAGTATAGGTGTATACAGGGTCGGTATGGACATAGATATAGTTATAATCCATTTGGTTTAGTAGTTACTAGTCATTCTGGTCATCTAATGGCTATGATAGTGATGCGAGAATGTAGTGCTATGTGTGCGCAGGGAGTCTGTACACAAAACCCACCACAGTATTATATATTATGGTTTCATAATTATGAGGAATGGGAAAAAATGTGACTGCCTGAGAAATCTCTAATGGTCCAATTATCAATGATTTATCAATGTAATTTTTCATATTAAAACAACTGAAGAGTAAAAAATGCTTTTTGTGTTGTCAAATGGTACTAGGTTTTGTATACACCCTACAAATTTGTTTTTAGCATGCAAAAGTGTACTGTCTTGTTATGCATCAAAACAAACAACATTTTAAATATATTGACTTACGTGCATTGAATATCACTGAAACTTGAGTCTCGGATTTTTTTTTAAAGATTAGATGCAAACAGATTTCTGGGGGTAAACTCAATAAAAGTTTTGAGCTAAAATTTCTACATGGTCCAGCTCCTGAAAGGAACTCCAGCATACAATATGTACCATTTACCAACATAACATGCTGTATTATCATTAAGTGCAACTACTCTTGCACCATTACATATAACGGGCAGGAAACAATGTTGCTTACCAGGTTTATAAGTAATTATTTATGGTTCTCTACAAATTTGAGGATCTGGGTGTATTTTTTATTAGATACTCCAAACCATAAGTTGTAACATAGTGACTATATTTAACAAGTGTCACAGTGTATAGATATTTGCGATAGATATTTTCAACCAACATTCCTTAACATACATATTGTAAAACAAAGCATACTTATTTCTCTTGTTCTACTTAATTCAACAAGCAGTTAGCCAGCTTTGTTCTCACTAGTTAAGTCAGCCTGAAGGCCAACAAAGGTATGTTGTTAGCCAACTTATAAAGCAATGCAGAACTGAAAACTGCCTCATAAAAAGTTAAAACTTTTTGGTTGTTTTAAGAAGATTCAGCTTAAAGTTGAGTGAAACTCAAGTGAATTATTGTTATTTGTAACTACCCAAAAACTGGCTTGATATGTGAACACGTAAACTGTATGCACAGCATAATAATAAAAAAATTAAAATCTCAGAAACCACCAAAATATTACTAAAAGTGTTTGATGATATGTTTAGATTTTTATGACCACTCGCCAGCATTTACCGTACAACTCATAGATGGTCGGAGAATTGAAAAGTTTGGTCATGTGCATTTTTGGACTCCACTCAAGTTCCGATGTAACTTATCAGAAGCTGGAGAAAGTTTATACCAGAGCGATATTCAACATTATATACTCAGCTTGCAATCAAAGAATATTCTTGGAAAATGGGAAAATGAGGTAAGTGATGCTCAAGTTCTGCATTATGTAAAACTTTGATAAACATTTCTTATAAAACTTTGCTGGTTGTGGCTAGAAATTTGGTAAATCTCTCATTTTAGTATCTAGATCAATGGTGTGAGTGTAAATGTGATCGACTTCTGTAGACATACCGTCTGCAGCTCTCTGCCACTTTGTTGGTTGTCTGGATATGTGATTGACCTACCAAACTGAACCTTACGACTAAATACTCTAGTAGTTTTCTACCTTCTACTACGACACAACGGTATCACTCTAAAACTTCTGCAAATAACACTCCAAATTGACTCTAACAACCTTCACGGGGTCCTAGACTCAGACACAAAATGACAGAGTTTTCCTTAACAATATTTATTTCATAATCTAGTTAGCAATATATAAGGGTATTTAGCAAGATCCACTAGACTTCTGATTGTAATGCACAGAAATGGCTCCTTTTATAGAAGAGTCAGAGGAAAGTTCACCACCTTATTAGGGTGCACCAATCACGTAATATAATAGTACAAATGCAGCAATCACAATACACAATACAGTTTGTGCTTGGCATCTTTTGCCGCTCTTTTTCCTTGCTTGGTTCTTTTGCACTCTTTATTAGGGCATCCTGGTACTTTTCCACTCCTTATTAGGGCATCTATCACTTAGATTGCTCTCCTGGTTATTGTACTCTTTTCATTCCATTTCTGAGGTGGGAATCAAGTCCCATAGGTCCCAGGCTATCTGATCCAACTTGTTTGTATACTGGCCCAGGGTAGCTGACCCTATGTAGACCTGGGGTAACCCGGGGTAGGTTCTATATGATGTATAGGGTCTATACAGGGTCTATACAGGGTTGGGGTCCTCGGTATTCATTTTCGTGGGGCAATTTGTATTGAGGCGGAAGGGGAAGGGGTCAGGGGTTATGTCTGACCGGTTAGTGGACAGGACAGTGGGTGGAATGGGGTCTGGGGGTGGGGGTGGGGGGAAGGGGGATTGACCGTATTATGCAAATCTCGCACAATACGTAATTGGACTACGCGCAGAGGTGTACTTACATGGACTTTAAGTAATTGCAATATTGTAATAAACTTTTATAGTTTGTTCACTAGCAGTTGCTAATATAAATGGCATCCCCCCCTTCCCCTGCCCCAGTAGAGTTGCATTTTCTAGGCGAGACAAGTGTGGGTGTGAATGATGCATTGGCATAACGCTGTAGACTTATCAAAAGAAGTTTTACTATCTAGCTGGCTTCAGAAAACTGTGTCTAATCTTAATTCAGATAGCACTTTCAAATTCCGAATGACTGCGCAGTGTAGAAATGCTTAAACAACTTTCTACTGCGTTTTAATGCGAAAATCTACAAACCAACTCAACGTCCTGGAAAAATTCATGTTGAACGCTGGTGAGCTAATCATTACATCGATTTCAGTGGAACATTTTGAATTTTTTCCAAAATTAAAACAGAATATTTAATTTTTCTGTACAATACAGTATGTTTAAACTAAAAGGTGAGCTGTATATTTCAGTCGGCAATAAACATATAGTGTCCATCATGTCAGTTGCCAATTTGACTGAAATACAATTATCACCTGGGTTCTAACTTGTTGGTGTTGACTCAGGAAAACTACCCAAGCTTAAAAATTGATCAACATATACTAATAATAAAGTTGCTCATCACTACCATTCACTACTACTGCCAGCTATGCACTAGCCTTACAGGCGCTTAACACCAGCCCTGAAAAGCTGAGCATACTACCTTACCTGTCCTCCAGTTAGTTGGCATGGTAAGAACGTCTGATCTCAAAAGAAATGTGCCGGTATGAAACCTGTCCGGGGCTACTGTAACTGCAGAACATAATGCAATAAGTACGAGAATAATTTGTAGAATGGGGTCATGCTTGAAACTGGGCTCTTTGGCTACAATGCCCAATGCTAAATCACTTTGATTAACACCTCTCCACACCCAGCGATTTAGTGACAGAAAAAAGTATCCATTTATTTAACCATGAACAAACTTTTTTGCGCGATTGCTAAACATTGAGCATGGTTGTTATTAGCCAGAAGTTCCATTGGTGATGATTGGTCAATGTGGGTCTCCTTTGGAGCTATTCCTGCTTGGATTTCTCCCAATCATGAATACCAAACTGTGCACTATACAGTGTTCACAGGCTTCATCATGTGCTTAATTAACATAAGTGGATGGCAGCAACTGACCAGGCGAGGAAAATTTCCCTCACCCCATCACACTTGTGGTCGCCATTGGGGAGAAGAAGGGAAGGAAAGGAGGACAAGAAGGGAGTTGCCCTCCACTTTAGTTAGCATTCATTATTCAACACCAAACAATGATTCAAAATTCATTAGCCCTTGGCAAACACAAAGAAAACTAGTGACGTTCAACAAACATGGCAAAGGGGAAAAAAGTATTCCTTCATTTTGAAAGAAGCAATGTTTATTGTTGTCTGTGACAAGACTGCTTGCTGGGTGTGAAGAGGCATTAGCAAGCTTATATTACAGTTCGTTTTAAGTTTCCATTACATTTCGCAGCTCGTGACACCCATAAGTGAACTGAGTGAACTTTCATTTTTATTGTTATTCAATTGTTGTTTGTGCAATTTCAGCCACAGCTTCATCTACCTGTTGTCTGGGGTGCTTGTCTGGATCACAATATGTAACTTTACATTATTTTGTGAATAATGTTTGTCTGTCCGGTTGCCATTCTATTACTTAAACGTTTTTCTAGATTAAATTCCAACCTGCAGTTCACTGCCATTGTACTAATTCTAGCGCAGAGTGAAGTTAACTGACCTCTCATGCTATTCAAAGTTGATTGGGAGCCGGACACTCCATACCAAGTTGCAAATCAATTGTGTTTCAAACAAAGGCAGCACAGAAATCCCTTACAATAATTAGGCATCTTGAAAAACCATTACATGCCAAGTTTTCAGGCTCCATTTTCCAAGGTGGAAGAAAAACCTAGCAGGAGTGAAAAGTATTGTCTAGTATTATGCAGATTACCCTGTTAAATCTTTTGCTTTCTGGTATCAACTTTGAATCGAATAAAATCTTATTTTGACCATTGCTATTGAACATGCAAACTAATCTTTGGTCCCAAGCACACCTTAATGACCTTGTATCTTTCAGACCCATATTTGCTGCTGCTCACAAAACTTCAGCATGCTTTCGCATATTATGTAAGTTGTCACCTGCAGCAAATTGTGAGCCAAAAACTATTTTAGGTTCAGTGCTTTATGCGAGGTACAACACAGAATGCAACTGAAGCCTCACTCATAGATTTAGAAACAAACAACACAAAGTTACTGACCAGTCAAACGTTTTGTGATTCTAACAGCACCTACGCAGAATTTGCCGTAGAGTTGATTGAACGCACCAGAACAGAATACCGATGCAGTGGGACAAGAGAGGGTTTTGCTTTCAAAGCTTATTCAACTTCTCTCCACATGGGTAATGTCTTACTATTGGTAGAGTAGCTGGTAATTTCATGTTGTTGGCATTCAGTAAAACTGTAAAATTGCTATTGATAAGCAATTGGACCTATAAAATAATATTGGTATACTCTTTTGGTTTTACCAGCACGAGTTGTGCAAAGTTTTTGAGCTCACAAGCTTTACCTTTGTAGCAGTGTGAATGCTAGACATCTTTACACTGAAAAAGTACTCACTCACTTTCACTCACACATCCACTCGCCCACCCGCTCACTGACTCGCTCTCACACTCTCTCGCTTGTTCACTCACTCTCTCACTCGCTCGCTCTCTCACTCGCTCTCTCACTCGCTCTCTCACTCTCTCACTCGCTCACTCGCTCACTCGCTCACTCGCTCGCTCTCTCACTCACTCGCTCACTCGCTCACTCGCTCACTCGCTCACTCGCTCACTCGCTCACTCGCTCACTCGCTCACTCGCTCGCTCACTCTCTCACTCGCTCACTCGCTCACTCACTTAGTATTGGAGTCGCTGTTTGTCCGCAAACTTGTGTTGGTCACTTTCTTGTATGATATGGCAAACTTGGTATCCGAGCTTGTTCCAAGCAGTCTCTCTCGTATGTAAACATGTATATATGTAAGCGTGTAAGTATGCATGTATGCATGTATGCAGACGCAAAGGTAAATGTCACCAAAAAATTGGCGATGAGGGTTCACACGCACAACAGCAGAGCCGATCATGGCACCAGAACCAGAACAGCAGTCGGGGCAAAAAGATCTGTAAACTAATTTATTAACACAAACAGCCCAGCAGGCATTGCGTTAAGGTCACTTTAAATGGAATAACTTTGTCCTCCAGACGTATTCTTGAAGGCAGCAAGTTCCATGCTTCATCTACCTTCGCATACTCTGACAAGTTTAAATCATCTGTCGTTTCCAAAAAAGTGTTTCACATTCTCCATCAGGTTAAAATACAACAGAAGTACATTTTTTTATCCCGCTATTGATTGGTTGTTGCAGATTTTCCTCTTTATCCCATCATGCTCATTTTTTGACCAAAAAAATTACATCTAGAAAATGTTAAAGGCTTAAGAGCCATGGTTTTATTGATGACAAAACCGGTACAATGGGAGTGATTAAAATATCTAATAGAGTTTCTCTACCGGTTTGAGGTAATATTTTTAATTTTTAAATTATTGCACGTTTATCAACTAATTTGTGCAGCTGTTTCTTGTAGTGCTGCAACTCAATAAGGTCTTCCGAGTCTGGATAAACATTGCTTATTATAATACTTTTTGGCAGCTTCTATCAATGACTGAATCAGGTCCGAGTTTGGCTTTTTCGATGGTGGTGGTTTTACTCTTTTACTCAGCCATTGAAAGCCAAAAGAGCCATTTTATTTTCCATCATTCATCGGGAGCTGCTTATTTTTGCCTAGCTACTGCTGTATACCCAGAATTACAGTGCTGAGAATGGGATCTGATGGCGGAGCTAGACACCATCTATCATTGATTTACTAACTGGGTTGGTGATGCCCTTTGCACTTCTCTGCAACTAATTGTGCTGAGATGACAATAATGGCATAGTTCTATTTATAATAGCTTAGGCGCAATTAATTAAAGTTTTAATGAGATATTTTTTTTCGCATCAGCGATTACAGTCTTTTAAATCGCAGCAGACGCACTTTTAAGTGGCAACAGCAAAGTCACGTTTTTTTTTCAATTTTTTTGTAAAGCTTCAGTCATCATATTATCGTGTTATTTGTTCAATTATCAAAACAAACATGCAATGTATTGGTTGACTTTTTATATGCTTTTACTTCAGTACATATAACTCCATACGACTGTCCGAGACAAAATCTCCTAAGAGTTTCTTTGGCTAATTGGTTTGTTGAGTAGCATCTATATGGAGACAAGAGTAAGGTGTCTTTGTCGCTTGCACTAAGGCTTCCTGCACATAGTGCGATGTTTTGGGGAGACATCGTCGAGCCAGATAGGTGACAGAAGAAACAACTCACGGCTTATTATTGATAAAGATGTTAGTGACTGTTCAGAGAAATTGTACAATCTTTTTCCAAGAACAGATGCTGAATGATAAGAAAGGAACTTATATTCAAGTGATGACAAATGTTTTGTATATAAGGCATTGGGACCAGCTTTAACAGAAACTTCATTGGTGAGATAACTGATTATCAACACTCTGTTTGTCAATTTCTAGGGAAATTGTTTGTTGACTCAATCATCTCTTTGAGAAGTTCCACTTCTAGTAGACGGTCAAAAGCTTTTTGATAAGTACTGTTTAACAGTAATGTATTTTCACTGGTGAAGGATTAGCTGGCGTCTAATTAGCTTCAATCATTAGTAAATTGCCCAGGTCATTCCAAAACCAGTCAGTCTGGCAATTATCCCCTTATCCGGTGAACCCGATCTCGCATCAAAGTCTTTGACATTGAGCTTTGCATTGAGTTAGATTTTTATCAAATAACTTTTCATTTTAACTCGATTGAGAAAATTATTCAGATTTTCAATCTATTTAATTGGGCTCTCGCAGAAACTCAACATGTTAATGCCTCTGAAACTAGAAAAAGCGACAACAACTACCGATACCATCATGACTATTATAACGGTTTTCCCCGTGTTAAGAGAGGAAGACGGTCACAGGTACTGCGACTCTGCTATGTTATAATGGCTACTCTGTATCTGAGTGGTAGCTGTGGCTACAGAGTGCAAGGCTTGAATGTTTCTCTGAGCCAGAGAAGACAGGATGCTGCTTGTTAGCAGACACAACAATATTTGGCAACCGGCCAAACAGATTCCAATAGATTGCAAGGAATAGCAATGTCTTTATTATATCCACTTTACCTAACACTCACAGAATTGCTACTAGGTATAATTACAAAAGTGATAGTAATGTCTGTAATACTGGTGTCCGTACTGATAGGTATGCGTCTTCTTCTTTACACTTCTGGGAATCTCTGTAGTGGATTTTGGGGGCTGAAAACCCACTAGCTGGGGTCGGTAGCTTGCTGCCACCAGTTGTTATATTTCACCTGCTACAACAGCAGGGTCGGTATGCCACTGAGATAGAGTATCAACTCTACAACTAGAACAGAGCCCTCAGCTCTAACACATTACTACAGTGCTTTCGAGTAATTAAACATTTATTCCTCCAGAGTAAAGCAAGTTAGTAAAAAGTGAAACTTTAAACAGTAACTGAGGATAAATAGTAAATGTTCTGCCTTTTATAGGCATCTCACAGGAAGCCACAGGAAGTGATCTTTGTCACAACCAATCATAAGATAATAATAACTAATCAACCAATACACAGTCCTATAATAATAGACAGCGAATCACATGGCTAAGATAAATATGGTGCCATCAAATGTAGGAGGGGTTATCAGGTAACTGTCCAATCAACGGCTTATGCACTTCCTGTCCCACCTCTGCAGCCTTTGTATCCGCTCCTCTTCCAGTTTAGGGGTAGTTACATCCTGGATTCGTCTTCCTGAGTCTTTTAAGATACTTTGTGGTTCTCAGTCTATACTGATTCATTTCCTGCCGGCCCGGCAAGGTCGCCATTGCCCTATACAGGGTCGGTACTATGTTTAGATGCAGGGTCAGTCAATTCGGTATTGATTGATACGACCGTTTCTGTGTCTAGCTATTAGTATAGGGAGCTAGGCTTAGTAATAGTAAGATGCGCAGGAGTGTATGCTATGAAAATCCACAACACACCTCTCTCCATTAAAGACATTCTTTTGCCTTTAATGATTCATATTTAGAACAAGAGAATAAGTAGCTGGGAGTATCAACCGTACTCAGATTAACATATATTTGTGAAATCTTTGTTCACTGAAAATAGAGGTCTATGGAGACTATGTCCATAGAGGGTAGCCATACCTCGGCCTTGGCGAGGTCCTAGTATCTCCTTATCATACATGTGGGGGTGGGGAAAGCCCGTCGGGCCGAATGATTTGGAGGAGGTAGAGCGGGAAAGTCTTCCTCGTATGTGCTGCTGTTGGCAACATCGGCTTCTACTTGGTGACAGTATACTTCACCGTATCTGGTTGGGGGGCCGGCATTCCGCCGGGGTCTTCCGGTAGTGTTTTCGGGGACCGCCTCTTTTACGGGATTTCCACTCCTTGGAGGGGTGTCATAGACTGGGGACGCTGCCCGGGGCCGATCTCTCACGGGGGTCGGTCTAGGTGGACTCGCCAGGATAGGCCGAGCCGGAGACGTAGAGGTTCCAGTTGCAGGAGGATAGGCCAGGAGGTCAAGGAGAGGTTCCGTGTCGGGGGTTCCCGTCCTTCGTGGTTTCCTTCGTGTGGCACCCCTCATGTTTGGGCGTTGAGCTGGCTCCAGAGCGGCGGGAGCCTGTCCTCTGGGATCGGTGCACGGGAAGTAAGGTTTCAAACGTGAACCGTTCTGTACTGACGGTTGCCCGTGGTGAGCAATCAAGTAGGTGCGATTGTCATTGGCTTCCTCGACTTCATAGGGGCCTATGAACTTGGCTTGAAGTTTATTGCTCTCGCCCTTGCGGCGCTGGCTATTCTGTAGCCAAACTCGGTCGCCGGGGGTAAACAGGGTGGGTTCTTCGCCCTCCTCTGTTCTTATCTTGGCCTGCTCTTCCCGTAGGGTCTGATGTACTTCCTCGAGCCGCTCCTTGAGCAACTGTGCATAGACATGCACCGGGAGGTTGTCTGAGAGTGGGGGATGGTAGGAAATCTGGTCAGGTAGGCGGAGCTCCCTTCCTAACATCAGGAAGTTAGGAGTCTCGCCCGTCACCGTATGAGGGGTGGCCCGGAAGGCCCTCTTGAGCTGTGGTAGGAGCAAGTCCCACTCGTTGGGTTGTCTTTTGAGCAACAGTGACCTCAAAGAATCCCCCAAGATCCGGTTGTTTCTCTCGACCACCCCGTTGGCTTGTGGGTGGTACGGAGTGGTCCGGGTTTTTTCTATGTTCCATAAGAAGCATAGTTCCTGCATCAGGCTGCTCTCAAATTGTGTTCCCTGGTTTGTGTGGACCGGTTCATGGATTCCAAAGTAGGCGAATACCCTTTCATCTAGGGCAGTGGCTACCACGGCCGCCGTGGCGTCGGGCAGCGCTAGAGCATCCGCCACCTTGTAAACTGGTCTGTCAGAACAAAGATCCAGTGGTTCCCTCTCTCCGTTTTGGGTAGCAGTCCCACTAGATGAACCGCTAGTTTCTGCCAGGGGCGGCCGGCATACATGCGCTGCCGACCGAGGTTTGGTTGAGCTCCACCACTCTTTGCCCGCTGACATACTTCGCAGCTTCGTACCAGCCTCCGAGTGTCGGCATATATTCCTTGCCAGTAGCAGGTCAGTAACAGCCTCTGCTGCGTTCTCTTCACACCCTGGTGGGCCAGTACGTGTGTCTGCCACATCGGGGTCCCTCGCAATCCAGGAGGGCACAGAGCACACGATCTGGACCTCCTGCTGACCACCATTTTGATTTCCAAGACACCGTCTTGGGTGATCCGCATGGATGACTGACGGCAAGCCAGGATTCGCAACTCGCGATCTCCCAAGTCTAATTGCTCTTGTGTCAGTGTGTGGTCATTTTGAACGGCTCTATAGATCACCGCCACTGGATGCCGTCCAGTCTGTTGGAGTTGAGACAGTTCTGTCCCTGCGAGAGGGGCATTCCGTTGATGTACAGTCCGTACCGAATCTCCTCTAGGATTGGTCCCTAGGTGGGGAGGTACCGGGGAGTCTACGTCACCCGGGGTTAATTCCTGGATTACCTCCATCTTGGTGGGACCCCCGTCCCACTTCTGGATGTGTTGGCATTGCCAACAATCACCCGGGCAGCGTCGGCTTAAGCCTTCGGCATTACCGTGATGGGTTTCTTTCCGGTGTTCAATGGAAAATTGAAATTCGGCTAAGGTTTCAAGCCACCGGGCCACCTGGCTTGTGGGCTCCTTTTTCCGACAGAGCCAAAGCAGTGAAGCATGGTCGGTTCGCAGTTTAAATTTCTGCCCGTAGAGGTATGGGTGGAAATGATGCACTGCCTTCACCACGGCCAGAAGCTCCCTTCTGGTGATGCAGTAATTGCGTTCTGTGGAATTTAGCGTCTTACTATAGTAAGATTTCACCTTCTCCCGTCCTCCTTGAATTTGTGACAGGACGGGTCCGAGGCCGTTGTTGCTGGCGTCGGTGTCCAGTATGTAGGATCATCGTGGTTCAGGATATCCTAGGATGGGGGCGGTAGTCAGGGCGTCCTTCAATTGCATAAAGGATCGTTCCTGCTCGGTTCCCCACTGCCAGGGATGGTTCTTCCCTGTCAAATTGGTGAGAGGTTTGGCGATAGTGGAAAAATTAGGTAGGTATTGTCGATAATAACCGACAGTACCGAGAAAAGCCTGGAGGTCCTTCAGCCCATGGGGTGTGCTCCAGTTTTCGACGGCTGCGACCTTGTTGGGGTCAGTGGCCACTCCACCCTCACTGATGATGTGCCCTAAGTAGCGTACTTGTTTTTGAAGCAGCTCGCACTTGCTGGGTTTCAGTTTCAGGCCAGCCCTTTTTAGTCATTCAAACACTTCTGCCAGCCTCTCCAGGTGGGTCGAGAAGTCGGGGGAGACGATAATAATATTGTCTAGGTATAAGAGTAAGCTTTTCCAATGTAGTCCGTGGAGTACTTTCTCCATAAGCCTCTGAAAAGTGGCTGGGGCGGACGTTAGGCCAAACGGTAGGACTTTTCATCGGAATAGTCCGGCCTGGGCCCGGCCCACTGACGAGATCTAGAGTACTAAAATATTTACTCCCTGCTAAGGCATCAAGACTCTCGTCGATGCGAGGGAGAGGATGTGCATCTAAGTGGGTGATGGCGTTGAGGCATTGGTAGTCGATACACAATCGCCATGATTCATCCTTTTTCTTCACGAGAACTACCGGAGAACTCCAGGCTCCATGAGCGGGTTCTATCAAACCCTTCTCTAGTAGTTGAGCTATTTGCTTTGCAGCTTCCTCTTCCTTCTGGGGACCCAACCTATGTGGGGGTTGTCGTATGGGTTTGGATCCAGGTAACAGAGGGATGCTGTGCTCCACGAGGTTCGTGCACCCTATGTCCTGGTCACCGGTACTGAATGTCGTACCGTATTGTTTGAGCAACTGGCTCAGTTGTTGTGTCTCCAACCGAGTTTTGCAGTGTGGCAACGCCTTTTGGTAGAGCTCCTGTAGATGCCCGGGTACCAGGTGACACGGGGGTCCTTCGGGTCTGTGTGCCGAAGGAGTGGAGGGTCCTGTCTCCGGGGCGGAGCACTGTCCTGGATCTAAGGCGGTATATCGGCCTATTGTTTGGCCAGCTTTTAATTCCAGAGGTTGGTCGGTGGGGTTTAGGCACCGCACCGCTAGACGGCCTTGTCCGTCGGGGTGGTTTATGCTAGTTGCTATTGGTGGGGCATCGGAGCGTCCCTCTACCAGGTCTAGCAGTTGGTGGTTCTTGGCATTAAGTCTACACGTTAATGCAACCTCCGAGCAGGGGGGTATGGTGATGGTTCTCACCACCTGTACACTGTTGGTTAGTAACGTCCCTCGATGGTCTGTGCATGGAAGCGACTGACCGTTTATGATAACGGCAGCTTTGTCGATCCTCAAGTGACACTGATGGGTGCGCCAGAAAGGTTTGCCGACAATAGCGTCCTCCCGTATGCGTCCGGCAGTGAAAGTGACGTCCGTTTTGAAATCCCTTAGTCGGACGGGAAGGGTGATCGTCCCGAAGAAGGGGAGGCGGGATCCATCGTGCATTGTGCCCGAGGGGGCACTTTTCCTAATGGTGCTTCTTACAGACGGGGGTAAACACTGGAATACATGGTGAGACCGTAAGTTGTCGGGGCAATGACCATCTACGAGCACTAGCAGGGGTCTTCCGTCTACCTTTCCTGGTAGGTAATAGTTATTAGCTAATTGGGAGTCTGTTGAAGGTGTAAGGATTCTTCCTTCCTTTTGGTTCCGTTGCTGAGGGGTCTCAGTGTAGGGGGGTCTCTGTTTGCCCTGAACAGGATTGTGGCGTCGTATTTTGGCAAGCTGTTTGGCATGCCTCTCTGTGCGTCGGCTTGCTTCGTCCTTAAGCTCTTCAGGAGGGCGGGGTTCAGGTACGGCTGCTGGTGGTTGACGCCGTCCCTTTTTCTGGATGCTCCTGTGGGTGGCGCCTGCCTTTTTCTGGCCAGGGGCCGAGGCGATGGGAATGACAGCCAGAGGGGTGGGGTGCCGGACACCGTCTCCCAACTTTTTCACCTCTTCCACCAGAGCCTGTAATGTCTCCCAAATCTTTGTCAAGGAGTCCGGTGCCGTGTCGGGTGATACTTTGTCACCCGGTTGAACAGTGCTGCCTTCTTGAGATTTGGCAGTAGGTGGTGTAGAAGGGGCAACGCCTTCTTGGCTGTTTTTTTTTGTGTCCGTGTCGTCTCCTACTGTTCGCACGTGAGTAGAGTGCTCGCCGTGTACAGTCCTGATCTGCAGGTACTCGTTGCCTGCTTTTACGGCATCTGCAAGGTCTGCTGGTCGTACCACCAGGAGGTGCCTCTGCAGGTGCACGTCATCAACGGTGGAACTGAATTTGTCCAGCGTGATACGTTGCACTGCTCTAGGTGGGAGGTCTTTGTATGCCAAACGAACCAGACCCTTTACCTCACTAGCGTACTCTAGTAGGGAGGTCTTGCCAGACCTGTGAAGGCTAGTCAGCTTCGACATAGCTTCCCTTGAAGTAATACTGAAACGCGCTTTCAGCGCTGTGTATATCCCTTAAAGATGTGGAGGTTTTCCACATTCCAATGCACTGCCTCTTAAAGATGCGCGCAGGTGCAGCATGGCAATTTTTTCCATTGTTCCATTGTTCCATTCGTTTGCTTCGGCCACCTCAGTGAAGCGTGCGAGAAAATACTCAACGTCACCTTCACCTTCGTACCTAGGTGCCTTGAAATTTGGATGTGCGTTAGCATTGACAGTTTGCAACGCTTCCGTCAGACGATCCATAGAGTTCAACTCAGGGTTGACAGCAGGAGCTCTTTCCGCACTTTGTGCTCTGTTGGCCGCCATTGTTACGACTAGAGGAAAGATCAACTCGATAGTCTACAAGTGGGGCTGAAAACAGGTTGCTGCGCCGGTCTTAGCGGTCGCAGGGTTAGTAGTGAAAGACGCAGGGCCTGTATAGATAATGTACAGGGCCGGTATAGACAGTGCAGGGTCGGTAGTGACTGATGCAGGGTAGGTACCAATAGTATGCAGGATCGGTCTGTGAAGAAACTGTCCGTGTAGTCTTAAAATATGATGTGTGTGAATTTGCAAGACGAAGTCTAGGCTCGACGTCGATTGCTGTGGCAGAACTGTTGCAGACGGAAGAGAGTCAACGCCTTTCGCAAAGTTATATTGCTCACGTGGTAGGGGAGCACTGCTGCAGTCGGAAGAAGTCAACGAATTTCGCAGGACTGTACGTTTCGTCCTATACGGTGAATACAGGATCGGGATTGCTGGTTCTCTTTAGAGCAGAGCCAGGGTAAGCGTAGCTGAGTAAGGTGTGCAGTAGATCCCACCGCTGCCACCAATGTAGTGGATTTTGGGGGCTGAAAACCCACTAGCTGGGGTCGGTAGCTTGCTGCCACCAGTTGTTATATTTCACCTGCTACAACAGCAGGGTCGGTATGCCACCGAGATAGAGTATCAACTCTACAAGCAAAACAGAGCCCTCAGCTCTAACACATTACTACAGTGCTTTTGAGTAATTAGACATTTATTCCTCCAGAGAAAGGCGAGTTAGTAGAAGGTGAAACTTTAAACAGTAACTGAGGATAAATAGTAAATGTTCTGCCTTTTATAGGCATCTCACAGGAAGCCACAGGAAGTGATCTTTGTCACAACCAATCACAAGATAATAATAATTAATCAACCAATACACAGTCCTATAATAATAGACAGCGAATCACATGGCTAAGATAAATATGGTGCCATCAAATGTAGGAGGGGTTATCAGGTGACTGTCCAATCAACGGCTTATGCACTTCCTGTCCCACCTCTGCAGCCTTTGTATCCGCTCCTCTTCCAGTTTAGGGGTAGTTACGCCCTGGATTTGTCTTCCTGAGTCTTTTAAGATACTTTGTGGTTCTCAGTCTATGCTGATTCATTTCCTGCCGGCCCGGCAAGGCCGGCATTGCCCTATACAGGGTCGGTACTGTGTTTAGATGCAGGGTCGGTCAATTCGGTATTGATTGATACGACCGTTTCTGTGTCTAGCTATTAGTATAGGGTGCTAGGCTTAGTAATAGTAAGATGCGCAGGAGTGTATGCTATGAAAATCCACAACATCTCTCTGCTGTAGTATCGAACGTCTCCTCAGCTGTCTTGGCTATTGTTAAGCATGCACTACTCCTAGTCAGTATCTCACAAACAATGTCCGAGCACTACTGAGCACTAATTCTAACTAATAACTGCCCTGCTGGGCTAAAGCAAGTCTATATATATGAGGCACAAAATCAGGGATGCGTATAAATATGTGATTGGTTAAGCATAGTGTAAACATGACAGCATGCAATACATGCCAGATAAAAATAACTATAAAGGCGGGTTTGTCCTTCCTGCTGGTTGAAGCTTAGCTGCAGTGCAGCTGCACTGCTGAAGGAGTTCAAGCGTATGTAGATATTCTTGGTTAACATAAGTTGATTAATATATGTGTAGTGCCGGCTGTAGATTGATGGCAACGCTGTGCAATTCCATTACACTATTATCGTTTTTCGCCTTGAAGTCAGCTCAAGATTTTCTACAATTTTGCTTTTCTACTACCAACTTTAGTCTATCCGGTTTTTGCTACCAACTAACTGCACATCTTCTTCACTTTACATTTTACCTATCAATAGTTTTATAATGCAATGCCTCGTTTTATAGTAAATTATCACAACAGCTTATACCAGCATGTGATAGTATTTAATCAGCATTCAAAATCAGGATAAAAACTGGGGACTTGAACCAAACAAATGACTTACTGCATAAAAGAAATACCACTCAACAAAATATTAAACGTGCCCATGACAATCAAAGTCTAACCAACAACAAAACATATTTTCATAACAATCAATTGCACATTAAATCCATAATACATACCACTATTCAAGCCAAAGTTCTATACCTTGCGCACATAAACCGATATGTAACAGGTTCTCCAGGTACTTGGAGCACATAAAAAGGCTTCTTGGGTACTAGGATGACCCGATTGTCCCAATTAACTCTACGGAGATCTGCACCTATTATAAAGCTCGTATGGAGGCTTCATGAATGGTTGGATATCGCTGAGGGGAATGCCGGTATCTGTGGCTCATTTTATTTTTTTCTGACCAGAAAATAAAAGTGGCATTAGCATCCTTGCCAGGGATAAGAGGTGTGAACACCTTCATGTCATATATTTCACTAGAGGCTGCAATGCCTCTAGATAAACAAAAGACACAGGTTTTTTCTTCTTTGAAGTATGTAAAGGGTGTCGGGTTTTATCAGGCTCTCTCTGAGCTGTGTGAGGGCCCCAAGTTTGATTAGTATTACCCAAGGCCTGCAGAGTGATTCCCTGACTAGAAAGGAGTTATCCTTTTTACCAAAGTTCCCACCAAAACCAGCAGTCTTGTCCATTTGTTGACAGAAGGGATGGTTATCTTTTTGTCAGCTTTAGCAAAGTTAAAGCCTTTCGTGGGGCTACCAATCATCAATGTTAAAAGATCATCCAGGTTAAAATGCCGAAATACCCAACTACCAAAGGCATTATGAGAAAACTCACATACGGTAGTTTTAGGGAATGGCGCAACCAGTGCTGCCTTGGTAGCCAGGGCTATCTCTGTCGTTGATACTTTTCTCTGTAGCTGGTGCTAACTTTACCGAATATGCTGTTTTTACGAAGCTGTTTATCTAAGTCGTCAGTAGGCATAGCCAGGGGTGTATCCTATGATTTTGTATAAACAGACCACTGGTACTCTTCCAAGTTCACCTCCGAGTGCAGCAAGTCTTTGTTGTGCTTCTATCTTGCACAACTATTAGTACCCGATCCATGTATAGGTTTACTGAAGATCAGTCTAAGTGTACCTGTGGCTTCTCTTTGATCACTGGCATAAATGAGTTTATTGGAAGAGCATTCACAAACCTGTGTTACCATTTTAAATGGCATAACTGGCACAGAAAGTCACGGAAGTCTGTTGTAGGGGTACTAACAACCACCTAGGGAGGTCCCTTTGGGGCTGACCACATTATAATAAGAAGTTGATCTGTTGGATGTTGGTAAAGGAGTTTCTGGCAATCCTCCCAAAAGTATACAACTAATACTTAGGCAATTCGGGTCGGAGTCATGGGCCCTAGAAGGTTTTCCTGGTTTTCCAGCTTCTTTGTCTTTTTGATTTGTGCTTTGGTCACTGAGGTGTGCTTGTAAGTTCTCTCTTCATTGTATGCAGTGAAAGTTCACAAGAGGTTTCTCCCTCTCTCCTAGGCTAGATGACGGCATCTTTTCTAAAACGGGTGTAGCCAGCAAGTGGTTGGTGCACCAGGTGTATTTTCTGTTTCGCAGCACAATTTTGTTGCGCAATATGCTGCAATATTCCTTCAACTTGTACAGCATAAAGGCTTTCTAACTGTCTGGCACTGCCACAGTAAGTTAAGTCAGAGTACAACCTTCTTTTTGGGGTAAGCAGGCCGATACTCTCTCATTAATAGTTTTTACCAGCTTTAACATTGCAATATTTAAGTCTTTGCATCGCCTTATTATTTCTGCCTTTTATGCATAACACTGTTTTCCTGTAACGCCACATGACTTGACACGGCTAGCCTTAATTGTTGTGCCATGCGCATTTCACCCAAAGATTACATGTTTATTTGGTCGCTTTACTCAATTCATAAGCCATTTATATTGTTTGTAATCATTCAAAAGTAGCTGGTCAAATAAAAAATATATTCATGGTACGGAGAATTGTTGCAACTGATCAAATTATTTAATTCAATTTATCATGATGATTCATCATTATCGGTTACTTAACAAACATCAATTCTGCCATGTAGTAGCAGTTTATAGCGAAGAAAAAATAAAATTTCCTTGATGTTTTTCAATCAGCACATAAATAATCTAATCAAATACCATATGTTGATTTTATCGAAATCTCTCTTGAATTGCTTGTATTTCTACTGGACATTGGCTTGTTAATATGCCTCACTGACACATTAGGATAGTTGATTGTCAGCACACCTGCATAATCCAATGTCAAGTTTTGCCACATAAAGCAGCCCACCCAAACAGGGCAATGATATGGATCATATAAACTATGCATTTCCGGCCTATTTTGTTGCAACTTCACATTGTAATACTGAGTTTCTCTATGTTTATTGGCCATCTATAATGTCCGTGTTGCCATGAAGATGCATGGCACCCTCATGTGCGGCCAGGAAAGACATGCATGTTATGGCGTCTTTTTTAATTTTGCTTATCGGGAAGTTGTTATCGCTCTTAAAACCTTGCATTTACATTGCTACCTGCTCAGTGCAGTAAAGAGACATTTGCGAACCATTTTTTACCATCAGACAGTGATTTTTAATGGTTTTCTTGCTGCTTGTACATTGATTAGGTTTTTTTCTGCTGAGATTGGCAGATTTTGGGCCAGTTCAATTATAGTTAGCTGCCAGTGGCACTACTTTAGATGCTGACCGTTTCCCAACTGACTGGTTAGAAGAATGAGCTAGTCCGGAAAATCTCTGCATTACAGATAATGTGCCCAGCAAATGCCTGACCTCACCACATCCTCAACACCCAGGGTGCAGGTGTAGACTCCATCGGTGGCAGAAGGCAGGGTTCCAGGCTTCCCTAAGGCATAGCATTTCCTGGATTAAAGCCTATATGGCCTCCATCATCATAGCAACAGTGTCTGAAGCAGCTAGTGTTGGCTGGCTATGTACTTGTTGAACTGGTGAATTATAGAGGGTTATTTAGGTGAGGTCTTGACAATAGACTCCTCTGATTCAATTTGTTATCAGTCTCCACGTCAGGATTCTGTATGTATGCAAACCTCTTTTCATGGGGTGCTTATATCTACCGGTACTCATTACCGGCTCTGACAGCCTCTGCCAGATTTGCCAACTGTATGGTTCATATAATCTTTTATGAGTAAGTGTGTAATGGATTCCGGTCTGTTCACCACGGACATCCACTAGTCTCTAGTATTATGCCTCTCTCCAGAGGAGACACTGTGCTGATTGATATTGACAACTGTGTTCAGGCAACCGAATTACCAGGTATGGCAAGAGCCCATGGCTCAGACAAACAATACAGCGTAGTGCTTGTGTAAGTGGCTATATTCTCAAGACAAAGACCTAAAGGGTGTTTAGTCCTCTAGGGTGTTTGTGGCAAGGCTTGAGAATGAATGCAAAGAGTAAGGCAAAAGTCTCTCCTTTTATAGGAGAGCTCACAGGAACTAATTAACATAAAGTATACAGTACAATAGCACAGGAAGTAATCAGTCCAATGCAATCAATTATATGAATAGTAATCCAATCATTCAAGACAAATGAGTTAAATGGTAAAGGCGCCAAGTGGCTAAGGGCAGAGTCCTATCTCCTATTGTCCAATCAGCGGTCCTGCAAGGCTCCCAGGCTGTAGATAGAATATGGTCCACTAAGTCGGTAATCCAAGGAAGGGTAGCTCCGGCTTTTGGCCTTGACTGAGTTCCTAGATGGTTTTGCAGTTCCTTGGCTATGTCGGCCATCTTTTGCCTGCCCAGTATAGCTATACCAGGTCGGTAAGGGGTCAATACCGGCCATGCAGGGGTCACTACCAGCCTTGCACACTAAGCCACCGGCACAGTATGACTTTTCACCTGTACAGTGGTTGATTGAATGCTGTCGGTTAAAGCCTAGCGCATTATCTCGCGAGGGTGGATAGCAAACTGCATGTTCACTAGTAACTTTCACCAAAATCTACCACAAGTGTTCCCAACGCCTGTGATAAAGGTGTTTAACATCATCATCTGCATGAGTTTGTGGGAGAGATCACTGTATGCAACATATACCAACTCTGTATTGAGCAAGCTGGGCAAACTAGACAGCTAGGTCATAGCTTCCTGCTGTCTTACGATAAAGTGTGCTCTTGGGGCAGCAAATACACCCTCTATGTGTGGGGGGGGGGGGGGCTTTCCACAGTCTATAGTCTACCGGTGAAGCATCGCAGAATCGTGCTGCTATTTGTTAGCTTCTACAACTTCTACAAACTTGGTGATGAAGTACTCAATATCATTGGTTTTCTCAAGACTGGGAGGTTTGACAACTGCTTTAGGCTTGCGGACAGGCACTTGTTTAGCATTGCAAACTCTCTGGTTTGCCATAGCTGCTGTGTTGTGGGCTTCAAACTCAACCCCAGTCTGAATTATAACTAGTAGAACTGTATCCAAAGCTTGAATCAGTCTGTCCAAGGGCTTTGACAGTTCTGGTGACAGACTTTATTTATGATACTCTGGCAGTATCGGGGAGCCCTGAAGTATGGTCACTGCTGTAGGGCAGAGTGAAAATCAATGATTCTACAGCCAGTAAAGAAAGACCTGTATGTAGATACAGAGCTTAGAGTCAGTCCTGCTGGCTAAGCATACTCAAAGCCAACAGCAGCTAGGACGGGGTTGTCTGCAGTGCACCTGCAGGAATTTTTTAGTGGTACATGGCTGTGGTTATTGCTACCAGGCAGAGTGAAACTCAACGAGCTTGTAGCCACTAGTAGCTGAGTTTCTGGACACTCACAGGGTATAGTGGAATGCTACAAGCCCGCAGCCAGTGGTAAATAAGCCTGCATTGAAAGAAAAGTGAGTAATTTGTACTGTGGATCGAGTGAAACTCAATGAATTTACTGTGTGGCACTTACAGAGTTTGGATGGTAGCCGCAAGGAGGAGTGAACTCAATGAGCCTGCAGTGATTTCCGGTATATTATTGTCCGATAGTGAACATTCTCTCTTTCTCCTTACATTCAGTCACTATGGTTGTTGCAAGGTAGAGTGAACGCGACGAGCCCGCAAGGACATCCGGTATACTATTGCGCAGTAATGGAATATTTCTCTTTCTTTTCACACACAGCCACAATGGTTGCTGCAGGGTTGAGTGAAACTTGACCAGCCTGCAGGAAGATCAGGTAGTGTTTTTGTCTAAAACTTGTCTAAATCTGTATTTGATAGATTAAATGATGGCTGGCTTGCAGTGCATTTACAGGGCTAAGGTAGCAGGCAGGGTAGTAACTGGCCTGCAGTGAATTTGCAGACCCAGAGTAAATTGACAGGATTAAATAGCATGGAAGGTACTGTTTATCTCACTGTTGTGACCTGCGTAGTCAATTCTGGTCTCGTCAGCTACAGAATGCTACCAGTTTAAAGTAATTTACTTCTCTTCAGAAAGCGGAACAGTGCCTGTGTGGCTGGTGCCGCTTGGTCAATGGAGTTTAGCAACAAGTGCACAGCCCTTGACTCAGATTCACCATTTAAGGTCATAGTGGACAGCATCATGCCTTTAGTTTTAGTTTAACTCTAAGGTGATAATCAACTGGAGAAAATAGAGTCAGCAAGAGCCAATGCAATTTAAGAACAAGTGCCAAGAAATACATGACATTCCGGCCTTTTATAGGCTGTAGCTTGGAAAGTATACATTGTCATAACCAAAGAAATGTCTATAATAAGAGTTACAGCCAATCAGGGATACAGGATGTGATTCTACGAATCACGCAGTAGTGTTAAAAACACCACCCATGAAATACAGTGCATTTCGATTCAATTAGCAAAAAATGCCTAATATTAAATAACAGCTAGACAACATTACTAGCTGTCTTGAGGAGTCTCCAAAATATCTTTGTATTATCTCTGGCTCTCCATAGCCGATGGTTTGGGTAATATAGGGTTATATAGAGGCGGGGAGGATCTTCTTAATTTTTCAGGCTAAGGATATGCTCCTCAAGCTAGGTGGGGATTTTTTTCAATTCTACATGACTCAATGCCGGCCCTGTCAGGCTCAATAGGAGCCCTGTGTGGATCAATATCGGCCATGCATCTTTCAATGCTGGCCCTTTTATAGTTTTCAACACACGGAGAGCAAGCTCTGTCAATATTGTAATAGCAATGGAGACAACTAGTTGCCTGTTGGTAGTGTTACTCAGCGCATGAGGTTGTCTCTGAGCCACAGAGACAACATCTTCTAAAATCGGCTCTTGTAGGCACAAGTTTCTACAGCTCTATTTTGTATAACTCTACCACATAATGAATAAACATAGTTAAAAGTTAGTAAAATACTGTCAGCTAATTTTTATGTGCCCAGACTTGTACTGAATAGCTCAATCCTATTTTCTTGATATAAATGTGTTTCGATCAGCTGGAAAAGAATGGAATGAGTGATGCTTGGTTCTCCATGAGCTTGGCGTAAGCAATTAAAAACTTACATTCAAACTTTCGATATAAAAAGTGCATTCTTGTCCAAGCCTCGTAGTTTCAATCCAAGCTTTAAACTTACAAAAAAATCTTTTATTGATAAAATCAGAAAAGAAGGCTGCTTATAACTCATTTGAGGTTGCAGTAAGAATACATATAACCTCACCTCCAACCACTTATTACATACCATGGAAATATTGCAATCGGACTAAGCATTACCCTTGAACATGCTTTGCAACAACTGGGCATTAAATCTAGTAATCTACCTGTTGGTATGTCAGTTGATCATATATGCTGATAAATTTACTTTGGTTCATTTAGAATATAGCTCAACCGCACCAACCAAGCTATTCCTATTGGGAGAGGCTGGTCCATTGGAGCAATCCTACCCAGTGAATGCGTTAGGAACTGAGGTCAAGTTCTTTTGCCAGTTTGGAAGTGTGCTCAAACTAACAATAAAAGATGAAATCTCAGAGAGCCGCAACTATGCAACTCTTGAATCATCAAGCGATTCAGGAAAGTCTTGGGATAAAGAGGTACTCTCTGATATGTGGTGCTGATTATATGAGTTTTAGTTTTGTCGTTGGTTTAAAAAATATCTATTTTTGCACTAGTTCACTTTTCAATTGCGAATCAACATAAAATAGTGAAGTACATGCAGGTATTCACCCGTTACTTACGCTAAACTTAACAGACTGGAAAGTGAAAATACCTAAAATAAACTACCAAAAAAATGTCCCAATTTGTGATCAATCAATTTTTTGGAAATTTGTAAGTTTAACGAAGAAGTATAACAGGTTTGATTGGTCAGATTTTACCTTTGATAAAAAACTTCATTTGCATCATGATTTGCTGGTTTGTAGCTCATAAAATGTAGTATTGTACTGGATTTTATATTGCTTAGCCGTTAATCTACCAATATCTTTGAAAAGTCCAATATACTTTTACAGGCTGAATGTCAATACACCACATACAACAGAGTAAAAGTTGCACCTAAGTCGGTGCTAGTAAGGAACAACTCAATTATCAGGTCAGAGGATGATATAGCTTGTGACACTAACTGGGAGTTTGCTCAGTTCACAGCCCACCTAGATGGTACATCTCGAGTTCTATACCGATGTCGAACACTTAATGGAGATTCTAAAGTTAACTTAAGTAAGATATATCTAATTTAACTAATGCATTTACTCATGTTTTAAAATCACCTTGAAATTTTTTTCACAAGAAACCAAATTAATTTTCCTCAAACTGAACATTTTACAGAGAAGGACCAGTTGTAATTGATGTTGACCATTTACCGTTTACTCAAAATGATCTCAAATTTTCAACAATATGTTTTCAAAACTGTACACTCTGTTACAAAGCTAATTTGCTCAATTTTTTTCAACCATGTGTGTTACTATTTTTAGAAACTCTGTTTTCAGCTATGAAGCTAAGTCAACCAATTAATAAATAACTCATTCCTCGAAAAGCAGACATCAAACCATCAAACCATCTTATCTTATAAAGAAATTGTATGACTTCATTCAAACTTATTGTAGGATTTTGTTTATGCAACTGAGTGTGTATTGTGGACATCTGCGTGGCTAGTAAATCGTTTCCCAATCCCACTTTGTGCCCATGCCCCCTTTTCCAATAGCTAGTGCCTTCTTTCTCCTTACTGGGAAGTTAACTTCCTTTCCTGGCACTGTTAGTGAACTACCGAGTGCGGATATCAAATGGGTTCCTAAGGGCAGGTATATCATTTCTCTACCTTCTTACCTGTGGTTGAAAGCTGTACTCTTGAATAGATAAAGAATGTAGGATGATGGATATCCACTTCCAATCAAGTTCTACCTCTTTGGGTGCCATAGAACCCCGTATTTCCACCATATAGTGCCCCTAGCTACTGTGAGCTACCCCAAGTTGCGCAACAGTGACGAAATCACTGGCTTGTAGTTAGTCATTATACGGCTTTTAGTAGGATAGACCATTTTTCTGAATGGCCAAGGGCCATCATTTAGAGTAAATAGAAGATATGCATCCCAATGAGGAGGGGGTCCTGTTTGGTCCAACTCATCTTAGTAAAGCTACATAATTATGCTGGTTAGTTTCATATTGTATTGCTTGATCTTGTGATTGGTTAAGTAAAAATTTGGCAGCATTATATCCTAGAAAACCTTAACCAAGCAAGACCATTTGGTTTGGTCTGGCAGAGAAACTTAAGGTCTCAGGCATGTTTGGATTCTTGTATCATATTTTTCTGACAATAAACCATACCATCACTGGATCCTTGTGTAATCGATTGAGCCTGTGGCTATTAATGTTAGAAGGAGGATTGTGTTGAAGGAGAATAAGAAAGGAAGTTGAAGAGTTGGAAACTCAATGGTAGATTCCGGAAAGTCTGCGAAACGAGATTGCGAGCCTGAAGTCAGAGAAAAAGACAAAAACTCCCAGGAGATGCTGGGGTTGCCAGCAAGTTGGGCATACCCGAAAGGAATGCTGAAAACCTTTCCCTGGCCCACCCGACAGGGAAAATAATACAGCCCGCAGCAGTAGAAAAATCTGCTGGCTGCAAAGGGGCGAATGAAACTGGAAAGAGAGCAGACCAGTTCTACCAAAATTACCAGAGCAAGGCGCAGCTGGCAAGGACCCCCTGGACCTCCTGACCCGTCCCCCGATTACCCTGTCCAATTGTTTTGCGAGCCTGGCGAACCTGGCCGACTCAATTACGCCAATAACAACTGTAACGGCGATTGTCGAGCAGCAGGAGCCGCAAAGGCCCAAGACAAGGGAAAAACAAACACAGACTGTAATGCGGGAGGAGAAGGAACCTATTCCAAAACCGGTCACCCTCCGAATAAATCAGATATGGCGACCCTACTCCTCCAGTTACTACTTACCCCGGAGAGTGGAAGTAGAAGCCGTAACCTATTAAATAGAAACAAGTGATAACACCAACTTGCTGGCTAAGCTTGTCTTCGACCGCCTACTCAGTCACATACAGTAACAACTGCAACACTACGACTCCCACGGTCTCATGGCCGACCGGACAAGGCTTCCATTTTACGGACTACTCACTCTGAAGGGGAGGATACAACATATCACATTCAATGAGACCTTTGTAGTAAGTCAAATAAATGAGGAGGTGATTCTGGGCGTGCCTTTCCTAGCCAGCCAGGAGTGCCAGCTAGGTTTTGACCGCCCCGTACTCATTATGGAAGGGAAGGAGTTAACTGCACCGATCAACATGGAAGAAACCTTGTATCCAAAGTACAGATCCGACAGGACACCCAGCTACCCCTCAGACCAAGACCACCATCCAGTGTCACCTCAACGCTAAAGAGATGTATCCTCAAGGGTTAATAGAAAGCATACAAGGCGGAATACCCATCGCTACCAGTGTAAACAGGCCGGACGCCCAGGGTCGAATGTTGGTGCAGTGTTTGACCCCCACACAAGACACACTAAGACTTCTGGCGAGAGAAGTGATCGGTACTTTCACCGGTGTAGACGATAACGGAATCCAGACTTTGACAGGCACAGGGGTCAGAAACCAACCCGAAACAACCAATAGAGAGGTACCTCCTACCCGCAACTGGGCCTGTTTTCGGTCCTTCAGCTATCTACCGGGCCTGATTTCGGTCCACCTGCAGACTATCATCTGGGCCTGTTTTCGGTCCATTCACAGACTAACTGGACCCGATTTCGGTCTGGGTTAGTGAAACGGCATAATTTTACTTCACTGGTCTGTTGTGCTGTTTGCACGAGCCACAAAGGGATGTAAGGATTTCCGTCAGGAAGCAAGATTGAAAGAACTCTTGCTCAGATACCAGACGGTATTTAGTAAGCACAGCGGTGAAATAAGGCGGACAACCATGGCAGAACACTCCTTCCCCATGGTGGAGGGTGCCCGCCCCATCCGGTGTCCACCCCACCGCCTGTGCCCTGAAAAAGAAGCCGAAGCAGAGCAGCAGATCAGGGACCTCCTTGGCAAGGACCTGATAGAACCTGCTGCCGGTGCATAGAACTCCCCTATCGTTTTAGTTAAAAGGAAAGACGATTCCTGGCAACTTTGTGTGGACTATCGGTGGCTCAATGATATCACCAAGCAGGACGCTTCCCCAATTCAATGGGACTCTCTAGTCGCGAGTAGATACTTCACTACTTCGGACCTCACTAGTGTATACTGGCAGGTGCCCATGGATGCCATAAGTGCAGAAATGAAAGTGTGGTCAGCAGTTTCCAGCAATATTTTATATAAGGACCACTTCACTGGAGCCAAATTTCACAAAAGCTCATATAAGTAATCGTTGGCTGAAATAGTTTTTATGCATTTATTCAATATTTGTAGCATAAAATGAAAGTTTTTTTTGCAATAACACCTATGTGAACATATTTTGCTTCAATCTAGGACAACTCTTTTTTTTATCAAAAAATTGTTTAAAATTTTAACTGTTGCTGGAGCCAGGAATAAACAAGGAGTAATCTCCCCTTCGGAGGAATAACTCTATACTGAGCAGTACCGGACATTGATAAGATTGCCGACACGTTTAATAAATATTATGTGCCCTATAATGCATAAACACTTGCTTTCACACTAGTGAATTTACGTGACCTTTGTGATTGTATGCAGGGCGCACAGTTGCGTTATTTACCATCCATACGGCACACACCTGAAATACCAAAGTGCCACTTGGTTTTGTGGCAAAAGTGAAATAATGATAATAAAACAAGTGGAATGTTTTGTTGATTATTTTACTTAGCACTATTTATTATTATTTTTCACAAACATCTGTCTGCATAACAAAAACCCGTAATAAACTACTCTAAAGTCAAGTATTAATAAAGTCAAAAATTAGTATGCTCATTTTGAAAAAAAAGTGATTTCACCTGTACTATAAAAAGCAAATGAACTTTTTTTGGAGTATGTATGTTATTATAATTTAAACTACTTTGAGATTATAATTCTATGAACAAATTAGGGCTATTAATTATGTCCAAAGTTATTAGTAATTTGAAATTTGATATGAAAGTTGACTGGTAGAAGAAAAGTAGTTTATAATTCCTATCTTTTATAATACAAGTGGTTAGTATAAGCACTATATTTCGCCCCTTATTACTTAGCTTAGATTTTGATGTTTTTGTTTGAAAGTCCCAGTGGGCTAAGAGCCATCCTGAGCTTTCAGGTGAATGGTTGTTTTAAGCTTAACTTGTCAATTTGCATCGTTATGAGCTGTTGAAATTGAGCCTTTTTTCTATAACTTATAGTGTAGTCACTCAAGAATTTTGCTCCTAAGGATTACATGACAAATGGAGTTGGCCACACTTTCATTTCTGCATTTGGCCAAAGTCCAGGAGAAATCTGCATTCACCACCCTCAGCGGACTCTGGAAGTGGACAGTGCTTTTCTTTGGACTAATTTCCACCCCCGCCACCTTCCAGAGACTCATGGAAAAGGTATTCAATGGCCTCCACTGGAAAACCCTGCTGCAGTACTTGGACGACGTCATTATTATTGCCCTAGATTTCGAGACTCACACGCAGCGACTGGGAGAAGTACTGGGATGTTTTCAGCAGGCCAACATAAAGGTGAAACCCTGGAAATGTGAGATACTCAAGAAACAAGTGAAATATCTGGGACAAGTAGTAAGCGCAGAGGGGGTAGCCACAGACCCGGAGAAAATAGAGGCAGTCCAATGGTGGGAACACCCGCATGGGGTGAAAGAACTCCAGGCTTTCTTGGGAACAGCTGGCTACTACCGCCAGTACCTGCCCGACTACGCAATGATAGCCAAGCCTCTGACAACTCTAACAGGAAAAGGGGTCCCATGGAGATAGGGAAAGGAGGAGCAAGAAACATTTAGTCAACTAAAGGATAGACCCACCCGGGCACTGGTGCTAGGATACCGGGAGCCCCAGGCCCCGTACATTCTGGAAATGGACACTAGCACAGTAGGAGTGGGAGCCATCCTGTCATAATTACAGGAAGGGAATGAATGGGTCATTGCCTACTTCAGCAAGACACTGGCCCCGGCAGAAAAGAATTACTGCATCACTAGGAAAGAGTTGCTGGCAGTCATCAAGTCTATCAAGCATTTCCGGCCCTATCTGTACGGAAGAGAATTCACACTCGGCACCAACCATGCTTCCCTACGATGACTTTGTAGGAGGAAGAAACCATCCAGCCAAATAGCCAAATGGTTGAAGACTCTCTCATCGGGCCGGGACGTGACACGACAACGGGCTCAGCCGTAAGGGACCCTGTATAGACTGTCAACAGTGCAACTCTATTGAACAGAGAGATGGTGGGCCCTCCCACGCATAATTGGCCCGGTCAGAAGAACTGCGACACATAGACCAGGAGCAGGAAGTAGTTTATCATTTCAATGATTTTCCAACAATTTATCAGCTACGCATATAAAACTACATTAGTCATGGTTTTTGTAGGCAATAACATGGATATTAGCAAGCCTTGGTTTGGCTAATCACAGTAACTTACATATTGTGGTAGATTTTGGTGAATGTTCACTGTAAACTGGGAGTTTGCTCTAACATTTCTCCACTTAGTGCGCTGGCAATGCACCTACAGCCATCGGTGAGATGCTGTGCCGGTAGCAAAGCGGTACTGTGCCGGTAGCAGAGTATACAGGGCCGGTACAGGGCCGGTAGTGACCTCTACAGGGTCGGTAGTGACATCTGTAGGGTCGGTATGATGACTCAGGGCCGGCATAAGATAGCTGCCATACCTGAGAACCAAAACCAGCTAGGACTTTCCACCAAGCCAGGAACCGAAGCTACCTACCTTAACATCTGCGGTAACCAGGACCACAAGCTATCTGGAGCCTTGGGATCCTATAGAACAGCCTGATTGGACAATAGGAGACAGGACTCTGCCCTTAGCCACTTGTCGCTTATTGATTTAACCCTTATTGATTGTATGATTGGTTAGCTATTTATATAATTCTTTGCATTGGTCAGATAACTTCCTGTGGTATTGTGAGGGACGCTGGCACTCTCCGGTAAAGAGACGTCATATTGCTTACTTATTTACATAGCTACTGCGAACATTTACATTTAAATTTACATTTATTCTCCCTGTACGTTCTTTGCTTGCCAAATTGTGCAGTTCTATCGCAATTACTCAGGAGAAAATTAAATAATTATTATTATTATTATATTTAGTAAACCTTTTTCCACGATTATTAACCAATTGCATTTTGGTGCTTGATGTGAATACAAGGCGTGGCTTGTACAAGATTTTACCCGCCTTCTTTGTATAAATATTTATGTTTGAGCAATAAAATTCAGAGTTAGCCTAGCTCTCAGAAGATTCTCTTGCACAAGAAGCAGCACAGCTACAAGCTACAAAACTACAAGCGCTGACCTGGTCGACTATTGGCAAGCACGAGGCTTGGCGGAAAGTGAGAACGGTTCGCCGTCTTACTGCGTATTCCCTCGCTACGGTGAGGAGTGCAATGCAAAGCACCTGGTGCCCTAATAGTTCGGCCACTACAAAATCCAGACAATAACGTTCAAAGCCGACAAACAATAATTACTGCACAATTATTGTCTGTGATGATAAAGTTCGCAACAAACTTAAAACTAAACAATAACTATAGGATAATTATTGTTGACTGCCAGTTGTCGGTCAACACCAAATTTGGCTGCACCCATAAATGACAAGTCAGTACAAGCTCTCTAGCAATAATTACTGAATTATTGTGCACTGCCTTGGTTAGAGTTGAAGCACATTCGGGAAGTGTACAGGTGGCTACCACCAAGACAATAAATTCCTGTACAGTATTACTGTTATGTAGAATATGCTAATCAGTTCCTGCGAGCTCTCCTATAAAAGGAGAGAGTTTTGTTATCATCTTTGGATTCATTCTCATGTCTTGCCACAAACACCCTAGAGGAATAATTACTCTTAGGACTTTGTCTTGAGAATATAGCCACTTACACACGCACTACGCTGTATTGTTTGCTTGAGCCATGGGCTCTTGCTATACCGGGTAATTTGGTTGCCTGAACACAGTTGTCACTGTCAATCAACACAGTGTCCCCTCTGGAGAGAGGTATAACACTCGAGCCTAGTGGATGTCCGTGGTAAACAGACTGGAATCCGTTACAATATCACTTCACCAAGTTTTTAAACTCATTTCTTGCTTCAAACACTGATCAAAGAATCTGTTTGGTGCACAAAAGAATTAGCTTTTAATGCTTCTTTTTACTGTGAGGGCTATGTTCATGCAGACCACTAACGTATGAAAGATTTTATTACTTCTACAATACGCTTGACATCATTTTTAGCATTATTACTTGTTTTTGTAATGTCTCTTAATGATGAAGAGCCAATATTTTTTTGTCACAATGTGTTCTATTTCAAGCAACTTTGGGGTGCATAAAGCATTGTAGTGTCATGAATGTAACACACAAGCAATTGATAATTCATTAATTGTCTAAAAAATCCAATATTCTATTATAAACGTTGAAGTGATCTCTAAAACATTGAGAGCTTCACATGAGCTACTTGGCATTAGATGATGAACATTTATATCCGTTTGTTGTAGGCTTCGAGAGATTCACCCCAACACTGAGCATTACAAGCTTGAACAACTCAGCAATAAAACCCTTCACTACTGCTCATTTTTGGACACCCATCAAGTTTCGTTGCAGTTTTTCTAAACTTCCAGCAGACACCTATACTAATAGATCACAAACCTATATATTGAGTTTTCAATCAAGAAGAGTAAAGCAAATATGGGAAAATGAGGTACTATATTTTTCATGTTTTTATGCGCAATTGAATCGAATAGAGTGCTTAAATTATGGAAGTCCTGAGTCACATACAAGTTAACCTTTATTCAGTCTGCTTTCAAAAGAAAACGACTTATTTTGACATTTTGAGATTCGCTACTTTGTTAACAATCTTCCACTGGTCTGACAGAATCAACAGGTGCTTGCAAATAAACTTGTGAGTGAATGTCAAACAAAATGGCGGTATGTAATGTACCGTTTTAAATTTAATTTAAAGAAAAAAAACTTAAAAAAATAGTAAATCATCTCGATAAGATTCACAGGACAATTCAAATACTGTGGTAGATGTTAGTGCACAATAATGGTAAACTGGGAGTTTGCTACACTATCTCCTCACCAAGTGTGCTAGAGCTTCACCCACAGCCATCGGTAACATGCTGTGCCAGTAGGAAAGCCTTACTGTGCCGGTAACAAGTGTCCAGGGCCAGTAGTGACCCCTCCAGGGCCAGTGTTGACCCCTGCCGGCCCGGTATGGTGACTCATGGTCAGTCAAAGATGGCTCAATAGCAGAGTACTTTCAAAACTAGTTAGGATCCTGCTTTAAGACAAGAACCGGAGATATCCTTCCCCGTATCTAGTTAAGACCATAAGCTAACCAGAGCCTTGGGACCCGTAGGATACCCCAATTGGACAGTAAGAGATAGGACTCCACCTTAACCACTTAGCGCTTATTTCATTTAAACCTTGTACATTGCATGATTGGTTAGTTATTAATATATGTGATCGCATTGGTCTAAATACTTCCTGTGCCTTTACTGTTATATGATTTATGGTAATTACTTCCTGTGCCTTTACTGTTATATGATTTATGCTAATTACTTATTGCCAGTTATCTATAAAAGGGCTGGCATTGTCTGTCTTCTTTGCACTCATTTCTCATGTTTTGCCAATAAGCCTAGTGGATTGCCACCCTAGGATTTTGGTTGTTGAGAAATACAGCCAGTATTCAAACTACACTATGTATTGTTTGTTTGAGCCATGGGCTCTGGCTATACCGGATAATTCGATTGCATTATATAGTTGTCACTGTCGAGCAGCACAGTCTCCCCTTTAGAGAGAAGCATAATACTTGAGAATAGTTGATATCTGTGGGAACTAGACTGGAATCCATTACAATACTATAATAGATTTTGACAAATGGTGACTGTAGAAACTTCTACATACCTAATCACCATTGGTCATGGGCGTTTTCAAAGAACTGATGTCCTACATCAACCCAAAACTACATAGCAGGGCTGGTAGTACAGCTTGCTGTGTCTGTAGTAACCCCCTACTGTGCTGGTAGTGGCTTCTGCAGCAAATGGCTGGTTAAGCCAAAGTACTCGAAAGCCCCGTAAGTAGCTTCCCGTTCTTAAAACCGGAGGTACCCTTCCGGAGAACGAGTTATCGTGAGTGCCAGTTTAGGTATAACCTCAGGACTTCCGGAAGAGTCCTAATTAAACGATGGGTATATGACTCCACCAATTTTCCACTTGGAGCCTTGTACCTTTAACATTTCTTTTTGTTGCTATTCGTTTAATACTTATATATGTGTTTGCATTGGTCAGTTTACTTCCTGGCAATGTATTGTAAAATTATTTCGCAAATAACTTCCTGTCATCCAACTTAAATAAAAGCTGATCATTGGATTAATTCCTGTACTTGCCATTGCTCTCTACGATTGCCCCTCTAGAAAGTAGTGATGCGGAATTAAATGCTATATACAAGCTAACACACTGCGCAGTTTGTCTGAGCCTTGGGCTTTAAATTTGCTATCTGATTTCACTGTCAATACGGGAAGTGTCATCTATGGAGAGAGGCATTAGTGATATTTTGTGGTAAAAAGACTATGATTCTCTACACTACCAAAGTTATTTTCTCTTTACAATGTTTTCAAGCATTCTTTCTATGTACATTTAATATTTTTATTTGAAACAAAACTGAGAAGGTATTTTCATTGATAAATTATTAAGTTCAAACTATTTTCTTGAAAGTATTACTCATTTTCAGTTAAGTTTGTGCCAAAAAATGTGCCAAATGTTCTCGAAACTAGACGCACACGAGTCTGGAAAAAAGCATGTGGTCATGCATGAATACAAATTTATCAAGTTGTTTGTCTTATAACAATTACACGCCGTACAGGCTGAAAATTTAAGATTTAATGATAATAAAGTTTTATTTATTATTATGAACTAGATAAATAAATATTTCTATTAAAACAATGGAAACAAATAAATAATATTCTTAGCAGCACTAATATATTGATACTGTAACTCAAAGATATTTGACATGATAAATTATTTTGGCCTTGCATCAATGATTGTTGATTGCATGATGATGGCTTGTTGTTTTTGTTTCAAATATTGATTGCCATAAAACAGCTCTGTTTTCAAATGATAGGCATTAACACAGACAACACAACTCCTGATTTTCAAACCAGCATTGTTTCTCGCCGTTGCCTTCATTATGAACTTAGTGGCTTCATTACAATATTAACTTGAGACTCTGTAAAGTTTTTTTGTTTGTTAATATGGACTTCCAGACTATTAGCTTTCGGGTGAAATTTATTTAGGTTCAGTGCGTGTTTCGAGTAACATCACAAGACAATCAGGAAACTGTACCTTTGAACCTAGACTCTAAGCATCTGAAACTGGTACCAGATGGTATTTTGTGCAGCTCAAACTGGGAACTAGCAGAAGTTTCAGCAGAAATAGCTGACAGGACAAGAACTCAATACCGATGCAACATGCATAGTAATGTTACTGGTTATACCACAAGTTCAAGTGTCTCTACAATGGGTAATACATATCTATCAATTTGGTCTTCGAGCAAAATGTAGTATGATGAATTATAGTTGGAAAGGTTAAACATAATGATCTATGACACATTTGCATACATATATTATATTTGCATACATTTTCCATATGCTTAATTGTGTGTGTGAAAATAAGCAGGTTTACTCTCAATTAAAAAAACAGACCTGCAAACTATAATGGTAATGCACCGAGCGGCCATGTGATAGACTGGTGCCTGGTAACAATCGACGCAGTAGTTACAGTGGATTTATTATGAAGGTAGTCAAGAGCGAGCGATGCCAAGTCTAGCAAGAATCCTTACTTGATGAGCCAGACGAGCACAGGACCCGTAGCAGTGAAAAATCCAGCACTACGAGTGCCAGCCAAGGACTGTTGGGTGACGCCATTTTGTACAAGCCATATTATTATTATTTGACTTGAATTATTTTTCGTCTAGTTATTTCCCAAGGGGCGTGCTCGCAATAATTATTATATATGTTTAATCCACCACTGTTCTGCTTATACTTATAACGCAACTGCTCTTATGTTAACCAATCATTGTTGTCTATTTTCAACTGTTGTATTTTCCTATAAATAGTGAGGCAGATTGCCCAGGGTCAGAGTTTGCTTAGTTTTGCTGGAGATAGTGTTTAGTTGCTCTGTAGGTGTATTCAGCGATATTATTGTACCGTCTTAGTGTGCGATCTAAGGGATGCCAAGTTTTACTGTACGCTTCAAGGACTATTATTTTGCAAAGTTTTTGTAGGTTGATAATATATTATTATTAATCTGAAACTCGTATCTTTAGTGTGGATCGTTGTATGTAACACTAAGTTTGCATACCTTGTCCTGCTGGATCTGTCTGCTAATACAGATCTCCTACAACAGAGAGCCATTACTACCTTCTGGTAGCACCTGCTGTTAGTATACATTATTACTTTCCATGATACAGTACGTTACCTACCGTACCGGTAGCATCAGAGAGTTGTAATTATTTGCCTTGGACAGAAAGCTACACTACGACCTGATTTGCACTTTGCAATGCGTATTGTCTCTACTCACAATACGGCCTACTTTCAAAAGTGTCGGTAAAGATATATCGAGATCACAATGAAAATGTTTACATTGGTGGAAGCATTTGTATTATTTTGTGAACGACGAGACACTGTTAGAGAGTCAGCCAATGGCCAATTCTCCTGTTTACTCTTTTTGCCTTTCTCCGGAGTAACGGTGCATTCCCAAGCTACAAAGGTTCAACCCACTCCTCTGCCCAATGCTGAAAAGAGGCCATACAGAGCGAGTTACTTCCCTCCTCGGAAGTTAAAATTCAAGCCAGTCACTCTCCAACAAACCCTCAAGAGGCTGAAGCTCACTTGGTATTGACTGGGTAAGACCACTGATGTGAGGAGTGCTATCAATAGCTGATAGACTTGCTAACGAGCTAAAGATAGGGGAACAAAGCCCAATCCGGAGTGGCAATGGATGTACGCCAATTGGCCATGGCAGAAGCTAGTTTTAACTCTAGTTGGCCTCCTCTCTGAGGTTGGTAGAGAAAATAAGTGAATCCTTGGCTTAACAGACTGGCAATATGCCTTTCCCCTCCCCGACCCTACAACCCCTATGGTTGCCATAGCCCTAGATGAAAGTGTGTTTAGTTACTTTGGCTTGCCTGAAAAGATGCACCCAGATCACGTCACTCACTTTGAATCAAGTTTCATGAGGGAGTATACAACCTCTGGTGGCGAAAACCAGGACTACCCCTTACCACCCCCAAGCCGATGGAGTTGTATAACGGAATAACCGGGTGCTTGGAGATGCACTAAGTTCCTTTCTCCTTAAAAGACGGCCGGAAGAGTGGGACCTAATTCTTCCCAAAATGATGAGAGCGTTCTGTGCCACCCCCCCCCCCCCCCAAAAAAAAACTTCACTACCAACCAGATGCCCAACTATCTCGTGTTGGGCAGCAAACTGCGTTTCCTCAATCAGCTAACCTATCACCCCTTCTTGGTCGCGTGCGCACCAGTGCACAATTACCAACAGGCCCTACAAGAAAGATAAGAGGATGTCTTGAGAATAACGCAGAAACAAGTGAGAGGAGATGACAGAGAAGAGCCTTTCCTAATCCAGACAGGAGACTAGGTGTGGTTAGAGAATAAGAGACAGGGGAGGGCGAGAGCAACCAAAGTTCGTCGGACTTTAAATATTTGAGGAGGCACACAGCAACCACACTTATCTCCTCAGCAAGCATGGAAATTGATCTGTGCAAAATTTCAGCTGCTTCAAACCATACAAGGCCTGTCTGGAACCCTACAGCCAAGCCCCAGCAGCTATGGAACTTGCTCGCTGCACCAACATGCGTGGAGTTGCCCATGCCGCTGAAGAAGTCCCATCGTTTCTTCCAGACATCCCTCCCTCCTAGAGCTCCCCTTCCCTCAGATCTTCCCTCTAGCACTAACTTCCCCCACTTTCCCTGTTGGAAGAGAAAACACTACCCCGCCTGCAGCAGCCGGCAGAGGAGGCTCCACTTAACACCTCTAGCGAGTCCAAATTGTTGTAATCCAAATCGCACCAGAACTTGAGCCCTAGGAACCAAAGACCAACCACTGAATTCATGCTCCCACCAACCATGTCCACCCATACTGTGGCGTCAGCACCTACAGGCTGCCGTAAATGTAATTTGGGTCCACCCCAACGCTACTGACCTCTCTTGTGTTGCCAAGTGGCTGTAAGAGATGACCGAGTGATAGCAGAGCAAAACCCCGAGAAAATGAAACTGTCGGATGAGTAATGGCATTTACCACAAAGCCCAAAGTCCCCACCTCCCCATGCCTAATCTTGAAAGAATTTTCAGAACCAGCTCTACCTATCACGGAAGTTTTACCATGCCCACTTGATTTCCCTCAGCCGCAGAGCCCCCCAAAGACACCTCCCTTTCACTCTACTCCAATGAGTCACACATTCAAAACAGTAGGACAAAAAGGTGGAGAACCAGACAGTCAAAAAGGTGCAGTTCTTCTGCAATCAGTCTCTATTACTGAGCAGTTTGCGTGGTTGCTGTAGCATCTAACTGATTATCTACAAGCCATGACAACCAAAACAGATCCATCTTTCCTGCAATTAGAAGTGGATGACGACCACTTACTGTTAGAAGAGGCCTAGCTGAGTACAAGCCTCCCTCCAGCAACTGTGAGGTTAAACTTCTAGGAATACTCGCTACTGTATTGATATGCACCAATCGTGGCTGCATCTTTTCATTAATTGTCCATACTCATACACACACTAATATATTATCCCATAGCTTTCAGTCTAATACTCTAGCTTTTGCAATGAACAATTGATTCGTCACCAGCACAGTATACTGCTACATAGAGTGTTTCATTTTATGCCAGTTTAAGATTGTACCTGCAAGTGTTAGCATCAACAACTCTCTTGCGCTAACAGACCATCTATTACCACTACATTATCATGGTCTATCCTACTCTACCCTTGCTCAGTGTGACATACATGCGCATTATTATACATTACGGACTCATAACTTATATTTGAATGGTCAATCTTACCCCGGCACCAATTTTGTACTGTATTGGGATGGCAGACTATCCAACCTCAGCATAAATGCCAACGGCTACGACAATATAATCAGACAACCCAGTATCTTACAAACTCAATTGTCTGATTAGTCGGTCCGTCGGCATTTATGCTGAGGTTGGATAGTCTGCCATCCCAATACAACTACAGAAGTGCTTCTGCGCACCAACTACGCAGCAGAAACCGCTATTGACAACAGAGAGGATGAGTTGATGGATTGCAACAATTGGGTATTTCAACATTCTAGTGCCTATGATTCCCCAACCCTAACTACCTGAGAGTTGTCATCCTCTTGACCAACTTAGACGAGTTTCACTCCCCCCCCCCTTCCCCACCCTGTAACCGCTGGTTCACAAAGAAGATGAGCCAAGGGGATTTCTCAACTACCAACGGAGAGACGGAAAATTGAAATAATGGCGATCAGCCAGTCTTTAATGTGCCACCTGTTTATGACTCTTTTTAAGATTTAGTAGCGTGGCAGCTACATTCTATTACTCTAGTATAAAAATACCGCTAAGCACTACTGTGTTGTCCACATACAGTGCATTCTGGGAAGCGCTAGTTTGGCAAGCCTTTGCTCGACTTGTTGATAGAACTGAATTGCAGCATTTGAGCTGCGGAAGAAGATGAGTCAGGTCCTGTACTCTTAGTAGCCGATCCAAGGTAGCTTAAGGTAATTTTACATTACGCCATGTATCCGCCTGTTTGTATGTTGGCGGTTAGCCAGTCTCTATTGTGCCAGCCTGTGTATGTCATTTGCATTACATTGTGCCAGCCTATGTGGGTCAATTTTATTATGCTGTGCCAGCTTGTTTTTATCCAATCAAATACCAGTATTTCAACTGCAGTCTCAACTGCATGATTTTCTAAAAATAGAGAAAATTTTTGCCCAAGAGGGCAGATCTATATGTGCGCTTGTGAAGGAGGCTGCTCCGGCAAGCTTTTGTCTCTTACAAGCAATAACGTGTTTATAACTTTACCTCAGCGTGTTAGGTTTGGCAGGCTGCCGGCTTACTATAGTGTTTGCACTAGTAGTCGAGGACAGGAGCCATAACTTCCACTCCGGTAGCTCTCGCGATCCGGTGCTGCTGTTATATTTTTTTGCCGCGTGTCTCTGTGTGTAGTAGGAGAACAGGCTTACTAAGCCGTTGGAGCTCTACACCAGTCAACCCCTCTGTAGCAGTGTTCAACAAAGGCATTGTAAAAGCATTGCATAGTAAAAACCTTTAAAATACGACAGTTTGTTTATGGTCGTTTTCTATTGCGCCAGATTTTTCATGTATTACAATTTATTTTTGTACTACTATGGGCTGATTATTTTAGCCAAGCATGGCTATGTATTTTCAACTGCATCATTTACATATGTGCCTTATAAATACTTAGACATTAGCCCTGAAAGGCAGAGTTGTCGCTGCGTTTGTGTAGGAAATTCACCAATGGAAGTACATGTGTGTCATTGTGAGAACATATGGTGGATTTCAGTGTACATATCCTCTGCGCACACATAGCATCACATTCTGGCATCACTACAATAGCCATTAGATGACCAGAATTACTAGCCACTACTAACCAAGTGGACGGCAACTATACTTATGCCTATACCGACCCTGTTTACACTTATACCGACACTGTGTACACCTATACCGACCTCACTGGGCCGGCAGGAAGTGAGTCAGTGGAGCCGGAGATCTTAAAAGTAGCCTGTGAGGACCTAAGAGCCATCTGCCGAAGGTATCCACCCTTACCCCTTACATAAGATGATGGACTAAGAGCTAGAATGACCAAGGACCCAGAGACTAGTTATGATTGGTGAATGAGCTTATGACTCTGCCTACTATCACAGGGCGCCTATTCCTTTTAAGCCCTTTCCTGCCATCTCATTTGTCATGTATTTATATAATCGCTCTCATCGGTGTGTATTATAAGATTGTATTGTAATTGGATGATTGTCTCTGTGCACTGCCAATAAAAGGCAGAACTTTGTCCATGATCGTCAGTTGTAATTGGGACTTTTTACCAACTCGTTTATTCTGGATGAATAAAGGCATATCGACTCAATCATATTGAGATATGCGTCTGAGCCGACGGCTCACAACTGGTTGTAGAGTAGCAATACTCTGTCTTAAATTCATTCGGTATCTCACCGACCCTGTTGTTGTAACAGGTAAAACTAACAACTGGTGGCAGTAAGCTACCAACCTCAGCTAGTGATTTTCAGCCCCCAAAATCCACTACAAATAAAGTGATTTTATATTTATAACAAATTGTAGTCAGTCTGGCAGGTTGCCTTATACAGTTCTTCTCGGATCTACCAAACATGGCAGAACTCTGTGTTACCCAGTAACACAAACAGTTAATAGAGACCTTAACTCTATTCCTAGTGGTGCCTTCTGCACCAAGAGCTGTTCAGTAGTGGAAACAAGCATAATACTTTGTTCGGATTACAGTCTGGTGCTCTCTGTAGTAGTTGTTCGATGAAAGCTATCGCAAAAATTACTTACAATGTGGGGCAATTGTCACTGTACATATAACTTAACTTGGTATAAAAATCTGCTAGATAGCATTTGAAAGTGCTAAACCTAGGTGAATGTGTGATGCTCTTAGTATCCCAAATTTTACTTTATCATGAGGAAAAGTACAATTGTTGTCATTGTGTTAAATAAAGTATTCTGCTAACAATTGGTCTCATCACCATAATTAGTTTAATAACAAGCCTGTGCAACTTTCTTTATTTCAGTTAATCAAGCCAAAAGTTTAACAATAACTGCTGCCGGAAGAGATGGAAAATTGAAAATGGAAAAATCTTTGAGTTACTTTGGGTCCGTGGTCAACTTGATTTGTCAGTTTCCGAAGCTTCCCCATAACATTCACGCACGTAACGGTCGGCGTGTTCATGTAGTACGGCTCAGGGGAAAAGCACCTGGCAGAAGATGGTTTGCTGAGGTGACTATTTGTTTTTTCTTAACATTATTCAAAAGATGTATTACCATCAACAACCTTTTTTAATTTGCAGCTTGCAGGTGTGAACTTTTTTCATCACAGTATTTCCCAGGTTCACCAAAAACATGGAAGTAAAAAATAAGTAGCTTTTTTTCTCATGATATTGTTCTGTATTGTCTATATGCACCTTATTACTCAGTTTAAGTATTTACGCAAAAACACAGGTTCTAGTAATAACTAAATGCAGTTCACATTAAAACTTTCAGCAAACTGTTTGACAGTTTGAAGATTTTTCGGTTAATTTGAAGTTTCCTGTTTAGCTCACCAGAAAAAAATGAATCACAAGTCAAAGTGTTTCTAACTTTTTATCACATCGCAAATGAAATTTAAATGCTGAAATACCAGATGATGCGAGCTAGCAAGTTTTTTTGATGCTCATCAACCACAAAACTTTCAGTTTGAGAAAACCAACGTTATTTGAAAAAACTAACAACAGCTGCAACGTTATTCATAATAACGTACTGAACTCTTCTCCGGTTAAATACAGAATACCACAATACCCACATATTCTGCCTCTCTCTAAAGCCTTGGCTACACACACCTACGTTTTGTAGGAATATGACGAAAAAAATGTTTCGTAGCGTTGCTCTGGTGGCTACACACACTGATGATTGATCACCGCAACGCTACGGAGTGTCCAGTGAGGCAAAGAGGACATAATTATTGAAAATAATCAATGTAATAACTATAATAAATGCCAATTATAATAATTAGTTAATTATGATATTTCTTTATAATACTAAATAAATAATTTATTATCTGTGATAAATAATTAAAGTTTATAAATAATAATTAGTTGTTTATAAATAAACAGTAACCTCTTTGATAAAAGTACAGTTGGCCAATCAGTAAGGACCAGGTCAAGGTTAAATTATAAAAAGGTTCACTGGAGTCGTCAAATTTCATCCCTATATTTTATCCAATCGAGAGTAGTTATTTAATAATAATTGTCCAATCACCGAAGCGTCCGACAAAAAACGTTTCCGTAGACCAACATGTTGGTCTACGAAATTGAGCGTCTTTTTGTAAAAAAACGTCGCTTGGCAAGAAAAAAAAACGCGTTTTTACCGCATACCTACAAAACGTAGGTGTGTGTAGCCACGGCTTTAAGGAGACACTGCCAATATAGTGTGGGAGTATCTGTTGAAAATAAGTAATAGCTGTTATAGCTATTGACCAGTATGCAGCATGAGCGTGTAGGGTGCAGCAAAGCAGTGCAGTAACAGACAAGTTTAGACATGCGTAGACCATGAGATCGCTGCAGACACCACTGTTAGATAGAAGATCAAGGCTCCGCCTACATGCCAGTATAGAAGGAGGAACACATCAGCTACCACAAGCATTGATTGAACTATCTCTACTACTCTCTTGTTATTGGTTAAATCGTGGCCATCATAGAATAAAAGAAAGATCTACGAGTTATCAACTTATGTTGAACCAGTATAGGTTATATAACTTATAATGAGAGATTATCAGGTACTATACAGGGTAGTGTACAGGGTAGTGTGCAGAGTAGTGTACAGGGTAGTGTGCAGGGTAGTGTACAGGGTAGTATGCAAGGTAGTGTACAGGGTAGTGTACAGGGTAGTGTACAGGGTTGTGTACAGGGTAGTGTACAGGGTAGTCTACAGGGTAGTGTACAGGGTAGTGTACAGGGTAGTGTACAGGGTAGTGTACTGGGTAGTGTATAGGGTATAGTGTACAGGGTATAGTGTTCAGGGCAGTGTGCAGGGTAGTGTGCAGGGTAGTGTACTGGGTAGTGTATAGGGTATAGTGTACAGGGTAGTGTACATGATATAGTGTACTGGGTAGTGTATAGGGTATAGTGTACAGGGTATAGTGTACAGGATATAGTGTACTGGGTAGCGTAAAGGGTAGTGTACAGGGTTGTGTACAGGGTAGTGTACAGGGTTGTGTACAGGGTAGTGTACATGGTAGTGTACAGGGTAGTGTATAGGGTATAGTGTACAGGGTAGTGTGCAGGGTAGTGTACAGGGTAGTGTGCAGGGTAGTGTACTGGGTAGTGTATAGGGTATAGCGTATAGGGTATAGTGTGCAGGGTATAGTGTACAGGGTAGTGTACCGGGTAGTGTACAGGGTAGTGTACAGGGTTGTGTACAGGGTAGTGTACATGGTAGTGTACAGGGTAGTGTATAGGGTATAGTGTACTGGGTAGTGTAAAGGGTAGTGTACAGGGTTGTGTACAGGGTAGTGTACAGGGTTGTGTACAGGGTAGTGTACATGGTAGTGTACAGGGTAGTGTATAGGGTATAGTGTACAGGGTAGTGTGCAGGGTAGTGTACAGGGTAGTGTGCAGGGTAGTGTACTGGGTAGAGTACCGGGTAGTGTATAGGGTATAGTGTATAGGGTATAGTGTACTGGGTAGTGTACCGGGTAGTGCGGGAGAAAATTAACAAGTTGTTTAAAGAAACAAGTCGTGGGACAAAAAAGGAAAAAAATTTATAATATTCTGCTACAAACTCTTCTCACAGAACTTTGTGATAGCCTATGAGTCAGCGAAGAAGTCTTTAGAAGCGGAGATTGAATTTAATCCTTGGAAGTAAACACGGAGGAGAAATATCTGACAAGTAAAGGCTTGAAGCGTTCAAAAGCAGATTCCAACCAATGAAAAGTAAAGAAATAGCTGAGGCCTGTAGAGCAAATCAAATGGTGATTCCAAGCAAAGACAAGAATGATCTAGAAGTAGCGGCTGCTGGTTGGGCATTCTATAGATACCCAGTGTCAGGAAGCACTGTTGACACCATTAAAAGTTTACTTCTCGCTGGTCTCCTGTAATGAGTTGCTCAAACGCTTTGCATTGTCATGCCATTTTACACTAGTCACCTTCACTCTAATATTGTTATTGATCTTCATCACTTTTTGTGCCTGATTTTGTGCGAGTGAGAAAACAGCAAATGCTTGATACACTCAGACAGTGAGCCACAGTCATGCATACTCAAACTTTATTTCCAATCACGATTTCTCCAACGCAAGAAAAAATTTCACTACCTTTATCAGAAGCTACTAGAAGAAATTGAAACATTTACATTTTTAAAAAGTAAACTAAACTTTTAACCAATTTGTTAGATACAATCATGTGGTACAAAATGAAAAGAATTTCTTCAAAACTGTTTTAATTTTTGTAGTCGAATTAATAAAAAATAGTAAGTAGGAAAACTTAAAAATTAAAGACGAATTTTTAAATTTATGTGTGAAGTGTCACTAACCCATAAATAGTTCTCACTGTTTCTTAATGTGGTAGTAATTCCAGTTTCCTTTCATAACTCCAACTTTTTGTAATATATTTCCATGAGCAAGCAATTTTAATGTTTGTTTTTAATTTTTTCAGGGTTTTAAGCACTAAGAAAAGTAAAGTAAATTTAAAAAAAAAATGAATGGCAAGTTCTTTTACCCAAAGAGCATTCAACAACTGAGCCTACTAGCAACAAATTTTAAAAGAGTTAAATGGGGTATTTTTGAGATTTTTTTTTATAGAATATTAGGTTACTAATCAAATGACCGTGAAAATACTGCACTTGCTTAACTTACTACACCTATCCTACAGATAATGTTGAAAATTTTAATCACTGAGCACTTTTGTATACAAAATACAATAAAAAAAATTTACCAAAGATTTTTTCAAGTATTTCCTTTTCAAAAAAACCTTTTCTTATCTGGTGCTAATTTTTATCTGAACTGTTAATTCTGAATTAAACATTATTGTGACAGTCAATTCGGAACCCAGTGACTTGAGTTAACAATCAAACTGTAAGTAATCAAAATAAAAAAATATATATTGCCAACGATTTCTTACTGACTTTTCATCTTTAATTTGCCAAAAAAAAATGAATCAAAGTACAATTATGGATGTTTGAGATCACTAGGTTACTGGCCATTCATAACGATGTATCAGAAATAACATGAATTTTAGTATGTTATTGCTTTCCATTTCAACTATTTGTAGGCCCATTGTAGATACAGTGTGTACAGAAGGAGGTATGGGGTGACCTCTCGGATAATGAACCGACAGACATCAGTGAAGTCCAAGCAGGATATATATTGTGATCCTGACAGAGAGTTTGTTCAGTTCACCGTTTGGTTGAATGGAACTTCAAGAACCAAGTATCAGTGCCACATAATGGATTGGCGAGGTTATTTTTTGGAAGGGAAACTACGCTATAGGAGGAGCCACCAACTTTCACCGCCAATTCAAATAAGTATGAGCTGCAACTAGTTTTAACCTACAAACATGTAGTTGATTTTTATGTAACATTTTGTGAACACAAGGTCCCCCTGGCAACTGCAAAGTGTCAGGAAAACCTTGCGTTCAAGTCTTGCACTACTAGAAACCAATTTTGCAGTCAAAAATTAACGCTGCAAACCCTACAATCACCCAAGCCTCCAGTCAAACTATATTGGGCAAGCGGTAATAGATCCAGTAAAGCCTGAGAATCTAAAGTAACCTCAGATGTATCGAGACCGAATCCACAAAGCAATATAGCTCCTCACAGATACCTCAAAAAATGGAAGAGAAACTAGCCTAGCCCTAGGAATCCAGCATGGCGAACAAATGATGCAATACCATACAAGAATAGCTTATTTTCCCATAATCTCCCCATCAATTTCTGGGCTCTTTATTTATTTAATTTTATTCTTTGCATATTATTGCTATTTATTGTGTGGGATTTTTAATATATAGTTGATCATTACTCCCACCCCATTCCTGGTACAATTCTCCTCTACACCCCTTTACAGCTCGCAAAAATGGCTTTTCCATGGATTTGGTATCACCCACTGTTAATATATATAATCTATACCAAGTTTAGAGGATGTGCTATGTCGGGTTACCCCGAGCCAATTCTTAACTATGTATCACTTGCATTGGCTATAAAAGGCCTTTCCTGGGCCAGTGTCCTGATCTCATTTAGTGGAAGACTGCAAAGAGGGAAGCCTGAGCACCAGAAGACAGAATAACCCCTCCCCCTTACAATACCCTAGTGATGCCCCCCCCCCCCTTACAATACCCTAGTGATGCCCCCCCCCTTACAATACCCCAATGATGCGTCCCCCTTACATTATCTTAGTGATCCCCCCTTACAATATCTTAGTGATGCCCCCCCTTACAATACCCTAGTGATGCCCCCTTCCTTACATTACCCTAGTGATGCCCCCTTCCTTACAATACCCTAGTGAGGCCCCACCCCTTACAATACCCTAGTGATGCCCCCTTCCTTACAATATCCTAGTGATGCCCCCCCTTACAATACCCTAGTGATGCCCCCTTCCTTACAATATCTTAGTGATGCCCCCCCCTTACAATACCCTAGTGATGCCCCCTTCCTTACATTACCCTAGTGATGCCCCCTTCCTTACAATATCTTAGTGATGCCCCCCCCCCTTACAATACCCTAGTGATGCCCCCTCCCTTACAATACCCTAGTGATGCCCCCCTTACAATACCCTAGTGATGCCCCCTTCCTTACAATACCCTAGTGATCCCCCCTTACAATACCCTAGTGATGCCCCCTTCCTTACAATACCCTAGTGATGCCCCCTTCCTTACATTATCTTAGTGATCCCCCCTTACAATACCCTAGTGATGCCCCACCCCTTACAATACCCTAGTGATGCCCCCTTCCTTACAATACCCTAGTGATCCCCCCTTACAATACCCTAGTGATGCCCCCTTCCTTACAATACCTTAGTGATGCCCCCTTCCTTACATTATCTTAGTGATCCCCCCTTACAATACCCTAGTGATGCCCCCCCTTACAATACCCTAGTGATGCCCCCCCTGACAATACCCTAGTGATGCCCCCTTCCTTACAATACCCTAGTGATGCCCCCCCTTACAATACCCTAGTGATGCCCCCTTCCTTACATTACCCTAGTGATGCCCCCTTCCTTACAATACCCTAGTGATGCCCCCTTCCTTACAATACCCTAGTGATGCCCCCTTCCTTACGATACCCTAGTGATGCCCCCCCCTTACAATACCCTAGTGATGCCCCCTTCCTTACAATATCTTAGTGATGCCCCCCCCCTTACAATACCCTAGTGATGCCCCCTTCCTTACAATACCCTAGTGATGCCCCCTTCCTTACAATACCCTAGTGATGCCCCCTTCCTTACAATATCTTAGTGATGCCCCCCCCTTACAATACCCTAGTGATGCCCCCTTCCTTACATTACCCTAGTGATGCCCCCTTCCTTACAATACCCTAGTGATTCCCCCCTTTACAATACCCTAGTGAGGCCCCCTTCCTTACAATACCCTAGTGACCCCCCCTTACAATACCCTAGTGATGCCCCCTTCCTTACAATACCCTAGTGATGCCCCCTTCCTTACATTATCTTAGTGATCCCCCCTTACAATACCCTAGTGATGCCCCACCCCTTACAATACCCTAGTGATGCCCCCTTCCTTACAATACCCTAGTGATGCCCCCCCCCCTTACAATACCCTAGTGATGCCCCCCCCTTACAATACCCTAGTGATGCCCCCCCCTTACAATACCCTAGTGATGCCCCCTTCCTTACAATATCTTAGTGATGCCCCACCCCTTACAATACCCTAGTGATGCCCCCTTCCTTACAATATCCTAGTGATGCCCCCTTCCTTACAATACCCTAATGATGCCCCCCCTTACATTATCTTAGTGATCCCCCCTTAAAATATCTTAGTGATGCCCCCCCCCCTTACAATACCCTAATGATGCCCCCTTTCTTACATTATCCTAGTGATGCCCCCCCCTTACAATACCCTAGTGATGCACCCCCTTACAATACCCTAGTGATGCCCCCTTCCTTACAATATCTTAGTGATCCCCCCTTACAATACTCTAGTGATGCCCCACCCCTTACAATACCCTAGTGATGCCCCCTTCCTTGCAAAACCCTAGTGATCCCCCCTTACAATACCCTAGTGATGCCCCCTTCCTTACAATACCCTAGTGATGCCCCCTTCCTTACATTATCTTAGTGATCCCCCCTTACAATACCCTAGTGATGCCCCACCCCTTACAATACCCTAGTGATGCCCCCTTCCTTACAATACCCTAGTGATGCCCCCCCTTACAATACCCTAGTGATGCCCCCCCCCCCTTACAATACCCTAGTGATGCCCCCCCCCTTACAATACCCTAGTGATGCCCCCTTCCTTACAATATCTTAGTGATGCCCCACCCCTTACAATACCCTAGTGATGCCCCCTTCCTCACAATATCCTAGTGATGCCCCCTTCCTTACAATACCCTAATGATGCCCCCCTTACATTATCTTAGTGATCCCCCCTTACAATATCTTAGTGATGCCCCACCCCTTACAATACCCTAGTGATGCCCCCCTTCCTTACAATACCCTAGTGATGCCCCCCTTACAATACCCTAGTGATGCCCCCCCCCCTTACAATACCGTAGTTATGCCCCCTTCCTTACAATACCCTAATTATGCCCCCCCTTACAATATCCTAGTGATGCCCCCCCCCCCTTACAATACCCTAATGATGCCCCCCCGCCTTACAATACCCTAATGATGCCCCCCCTTACATTATCTTAGTGATCCCCCCTTACAATATCCTAGTGATGCCCCACCCCTTACAATACCCTAGTTATGCCCCCTTCCTTACAATACCCTAGTGATGCCCCCCCCTTACAATACCCTAGTGATGCCCCACCCCCTTACAATACCCTAGTGATGCCCCCTTCCTTACAATACCCTATTGATGCCCCCTTCCTTACAATATCCTAGTGATGCCCCCTTCCTTACAATATCCTAGTGATGCCCCCTTCCTTACAATACCCTAGTGATGCCCCCTTCCTTACAATACCCTAGTGATGCCCCCTTCCTTACAATACCCTAGTGATGCCCCCTTCCTTACAATATCCTAGTGATGCCCCCCCCCCTTACAATACCCTAATGATGCCCCCCCCCCTTACAATATCTTAGTGATGCCCCACCCCTTACAATACCCTAGTGATGCCCCCTTCCTTACAATACCCTAGTGATGCCCCCTTCCTTACAGTACCCTAATGATGCCCCCCCCCCCCTTACAATACCCTAGTGATGCCCCCTTCCTTACAATACCCTAATGATGCCCCCCCCTTACAATACCCTAGTGATGCCCCCTTCCTTACAATATCCTAGTGATGCCCCCCCCCTTACAATATCTTAGTGATGCTCCCCCCCCCTTACAATATCTTAGTGATGCCCCACCCCTTACAATACCCTAATGATGCCCCCTTCCTTACATTACCCTAGTGATGCCCCCTTCCTTACAATACCCTAGTGATGCCCCCTTCCTTACAATACCCTAGTGATGCCCCCTTCCTTACAATACCCTAATGATGCCCCCCCTTACAATACCCTAGTGATGCCCCCTTCCTCACAATACCCTAGTGATGCCCCCTTCCTTACAATACCCTAATGATGCCCCCCCCTTACAATACCCTAGTGATGCCCCCTTCCTTACAATATCCTAGTGATGCCCCCCTTCCTTACAATACCCTAGTGATGCCCCCTTCCTTACAATACCCTAGTGATGCCCCCTTCCTTACAATATCCTAGTGATGCCTCCCCCCTTACAATATCCTAGTGATGCCCCCCCTTACAATACCCTAGTGATGCCCCCTTCCTTACAATACCCTAGTGATGCCCCCTTCCTTACAATACCCTAGTGATGCCCCCTTCCTTACAATATCCTAGTGATGCCCCCCCCCCTTACAATACCCTAGTGATGCCCCCTTCCTTACAATACCCTAGTGATGCCCCCTTCCTTACAATACCCTAGTGATGCCCCCCCCCTTACAATACCCTAGTGATGCCCCCTTCCTTACAATACCCTAGTGATGCCCCTTCCTTACAATACCCTAGTGATGCCCCCTTCCTTACAATACCCTAGTGATGCCCCCTTCCTTACAATATCTTAGTGATGCCCCCCCCTTACAATACCCTAATGATGCCCCCTTCCTTACAATATCCTAGTGATGCCCCCCCCCCTTACAATACCCTAGTGATGCCCCCTTCCTTACAATATCCTAGTGATGCCCCCCCCTTACAATACCCTAGTGGTGCCCCCCCTTACAATACCCTAATGATGCCCCCCCCCCCTTACATTATCTTAGTGATCCCCTCTTACAATACCCTAGTGATGCCCCTTTCCTTACAATATCCTAGTGATGCCCCCCCCCCCTTACAATACCCTAGTGGTGCCCCCCCTTACAATACCCTAATGATGCCCCCCCTTACATTATCTTAGTGATCCCCCCTTACAATATCTTAGTGATGCCCCCCCCCTTACAATACCCTAATGATGCCCCCTTCCTTACAATACCCTAGTGATGCCCCCTTCCTTACAATACCCTAGTGATGCCCCCTTCCTTACAATACCCTAGTGATGCCCCCTTCCTTGCAATACCCTAGTGATGCCCCCCCCCTTACAATACCCTAATGATGCCCCCCCCTTACATTATCTTAGTGATCCCCCCTTACAATATCCTAGTGATGCCCCCTTCCTTACAATACCCTAGTGATGCCCCCTTCCTTACAATACCCTAGTGATGCCCCCCCCCTTACAATACCCTAGTGATGCCCCCCCCCTTACAATACCCTAGTGATGCCCCCCCTTACAATACCCTAGTGATGCCCCCTTCCTTACAATACCCTAATGATGCCCCCCCTTACAATATCTTAGTGATGCCCAGTTACAATATCCTAGTGATGCCCCCCCCTTACAATACCCTAGTGATGCCCCCTTCCTTACAATACCCTAGTGATGCCCCCCCTTACAATACCCTAGTGATGCCCTCCCCTTACAATACCCTAATGATGCCCCCCCTTACATTACCTTAGTGATCCCCCCTTACAATACCCTAGTGATGCCCCCCCCTTACAATACCCTAGTGATGCCCCCCCCCCTTACAATACCCTAATGATGCCCCCCCTTACATTACCTTAGTGATCCCCCCTTACAATACCCTAGTGATGCCCCCTTCCTTACAATATCCTAGTGATGCCCCCCCCCCTTTACAATACCCTAGTGATGCCCCACCCCTTACAATACCCTAGTTATGCCCCCTTCCTTACAATACCCTAGTTATGCCCCCTTCCTTACAATACCCTAGTGATGCCCCCCCCTTACAGTACCCTAGTGATGCCCCCCCCTTACATTATCTTAGTGATCCCCCCTTACAATACCCTAGTGATGCCCCCTCCCTTACAATACCCTAGTTATGCCCCCTTCCTTACAATACCCTAGTGATGCCCCCTTCCTTACAATACCCTAGTGATGCCCCCTTCCTTACAATACCCTAGTGATGCCCCCTTCCTTACAATACCTTAATGATGCCCCCCCTTACAATACCCTAATGATGCCCCCCCCCCCCTTACAATATCTTAGTGATGCCCAGTGACAATATCCTAGTGATGCCCCCCCCTTACATTACCCTAATGATGCCCCACCCCTTACAATACCCTAATGATGCCCCCCCCCCTTACAATACCCTAGTTATGCCCCCTCCCTTGCAATACCCTAGTGATGCCCCCTTCCTTACAATACCCTAGTGATGCCCAGTTACAATATCCTAGTGATGCCCACCCCCTTACAATACCCTAGTGATGCCCCCCTTACAATACCCTAGTGATGCCCCCTTCCTTACAATACCCTAGTGATGCCCCCTTCCTTACAATACCCTAGTGATGCCCCCACCCCTTACAATATGTTAGTGATGCCCCCTCCCTTACAATACCCTAGTGATGCCCCCTTCCTTACAATATCCTAGTGATGCCCCCCCTTACAATACCCTAATGATGCCCCCTTCCTTACAATACCCTAATGATGCCCCCCCCCCCTTACAATACCCTAATGATGCCCCCTTCCTTACAATACCCTAGTGATGCCCAGTGACAATATCCTAGTGATGCCCCACCCCTTACAATACCCTAATGGTGCCCCCTTCCTTACAATACCCTAATGAAACCCCCCCCCCCTTACAATACCCTAATGATGCCCCCTTCCTTACAATATCCTAGTGATGCCATGCTCCCACACAGTAAAGCCACTGGCACTGTATAGCTATTGTAGAAAAGCTCAAGCATTTAAATCACGTTTAAGCGGAACAATACAATTGACCAAACACATGCTCCATCAGTTGTCTGTTGATGGATCCAATACAAACTACACGAAATGGTACCGAACATGTAAGATTCTGGCCCTTCCTGGCCTGTGAATGGTATATGGACAAGCAGGGTTGGTTTCAGTTATATCGCTCTTACAGTTGTATTTACTTGCAATTATTCACGACCTTTTGCAGTAGCGTGAGGGGGCAGGGATTTACTTGGTTTGTACTCACTATGATTTACTAGCTAAATTACTGCGAATATTGAGCACGGCAACTTTGTTTGAGGGATAAATTTTTAACTACCATCTAGTTTTGATAGATGTGAAACTTGTTACATTTTATATTACAACATCATTTGCCACCAACCCAGAGAAAAATATTCATAGTTTAAAGAATGAAACTAATTCTGCCAAAATTTATGGAAATAACGTTGTTTTATCAGAAAAAACAATTTACTTATATTGACGGTTGGTAAAAATTTGCGACAGATATATGTGCAAAGTTGATCAATTAAATTTCAGAAATATCGTCACATACTCCAACAATGAGCCTCGAACACACAAATGGGGAAACTATTGAATCTCTAACCGAAGACGAACTTTGGAAACCAATCAAGTTCATTTGCAGTTTTAACAAACTCCCTGGAAACCCGTTTGATGGCCGACCAAGCACCTATCTAGTTGATCTTCAGACAAATGATCTAGGTTTAGAGTGGAGAAATGAGGTAACCGATATCATAATTTGTATGAGGCATTCACCGACAGCAAGATGTATGTTTAGTGATTAATGTAAGGTAATAATGTGTTAAAGCGGAAGGAAAAAAAGCCAAATCTATAGTAGCCTCATTTATTTATGTTGTTTTTTGCAGATTTTGGTTTTCAATTAAAAAAACACATCTCTTAGTTAACTCATGCGATAAAATGTTCAATGTTTACTGCCTCCAGGCACGCTGTCTGCTGACACTAACATCACAATCCAAATCTGAAGCCAAACCTGTAGATTTACAATCCACGAGTTTGAAATTTAGAACAGATCAGAGTGTATGTGATACAAACTGGGAGTTTGCTGAGTTTTTGGTTGAAATAGTTGACATTTCACTACTTGAGTATCGCTGCTGTGTGAGAGATGATGTCACTGCCTCTGAAACATGTTCACCTTCTTTGGAGAAAGGTACGATTAATGACTGCACTACAATTAAAGAGAAACGTTGTTTATTGGTTAATTGTCGCCAATATACTTTGAGTAGAATTGTTCACTGTAGGAAGTGACCACCTTGATTCCATGGCTGTTTGTGGATGCTATTCCAAATTGCCTTAACTTGTGATGGGTAGCGATGTTCTATCTCAACATACATTGTTTAAAGATATGAGTAGTGATGTTGGGAGCAGATCTCTGGCATAGAGTCTGAGAACAAGACGGTTATCCTGGTTACAAGTGTCTTTTTGTTGGCACCAGTTACGGTGAGAACCTCAGAGGTCCTTTTTTGCGCGCACCAGGTGTTATAATTTTATTTCTAAGATTTTTTTTTAAAGTAAGTATTTATTGTGCAGGGGTTGTTTATATTGTGATTTGTATGGTGATTTAGGTCACGGTGTTGAGCACTCTATAAACATGGTATGCAGGTTTATACCAGGGGTTTGTATTATGTTTTTCCGTCAACTTTTCTGTAAATAAAAAGAGTGATTGTCTTATTTACAGTTATGTCTACTTTTGAAGCTAACTATTAGGTTAATCGAGGCAAATTAACTGTTACCTACTTGTCCATAAAGTCTTAGTAAAACTACAACATTCTCAGCTTGGCATATTGTAATGCGGAGAAACCCAAGTGCACTGAAACATTCATAGTCGGCTAAAATGATTAACATACTGGTTAGCAGCGTAACATTTAAGAACGTAAAAGTATTTGTATCAACTTTAGTTAGATTTAAAGTGTGCCATTCGCTTAGTGTTTATGATTCCGTAGAAGTCCTCTGCTATCTCCTCCATAGAGATGAATTTGTTCCCTCTGGTACAAGATGAAGCTTTTCTGGCGCTATCGGCGTACATGAAATTTGTATGTTTTTCTTCGTAGGTGATTGTTTTTCCATAGGCAGCATTTCTTACCAATTTACTGGTATCGGAGAGCAATTTTTGATTAGGATCCATATCTCCCATTTTCCTAGAATCTGGAACTGATGTTCCGAAAGCTTCAAAAGCCTTTGTAGGTACATATTCTAGCATCTGATAGACTTTGGTGATGTTTATTTGCTGTTTAAGGTACTGCTTTAACAATGGGCTAATTAGCAATATCTTCTCTCCAAACATACGACTAGCGAGCGTTGGTGGAACTTTAGGAATTCTTCGGTTTTGGCAAAGACTCCCATCTCATTGCTCAAGTTTTCTCTGCTCAACATAGTTTTTAAAAATTGGAGGCATTTCGGGAAATTTATTTTTTTATTTCCTGAGGAAGTTTGATGTCACAATCAACAAATCCAAAAAATCTTCTGATTGAACTCTCTCCACCACTTCTATTTGATTTAGTTTCTTTTCAAACTGTTTAGGATAGAGAGATTTGTAAAATGTGCTGAATTTTTTGTAGATTTGTATGTGTTTTTACGCTAGTCATCTACTCACTGTCCCAAATCGAGATTACGGTGTAACCTGGAGTTCAGAATATTCGTCATTTTCCAATGTATCTTTGTACAGTTGCTTAATTGATTTTTGTCTAGTAGGCTGAAACTCTTGACGTGTAGAGTTGTTGAAAGAGGAATCATGCCCAAGCCAGAAAAATCTGTAAAACTGAAAGACTAGGGAGTTTTAAACACAAAACCCGTCAACAGGTAGTCCTCGTTGTCCAAGAGAGACTTCTCCTCTTTGAGCTTATGTATGATGTGGATTTTATTTGCAATTATTTTGTACTGTTGCCAGCTGTGCGCTGACTAGCTAAACTTTACTGGATCAGCGACAAAAAATTTTACATTTTTCTTGTTCAAGGATATCCAGTAGGCATCAACTGCATTATACACCATAGATAGAGAGAATTTGTGTCACTTCCATAGATCCTGTTTCAAATTTGTGCTTCTATTCTGAGCCAATGTTTGCTATTTTTCATCATAGCCTTTGCGAAATATCTGTGCATCACCAAGCTAGATCCTCCAACGATGTATTTTTTTCATCAAGGAATAAAGATCCGCATCGCATTTGTCAATCAGACAAATTGGGAAAGTCTGCCAAAAGGAATTACCGAGTTCTCGAAAATCAAAATAGGAAGAAAGCTGCAGAGGAAATGGTTGAGAAGCCTTGTTAAACATCCATCGAATTGCCAATCCTGGTAAAGATATACCATCTCTCAGCATATCAACCTCGTGTTCTCTGTAGATTGCTCTTCGTCTTTCCAAAGCTTTAACAAATGGTTGTTGTACCACTTTAAAAAGTTTATCACGATGCTCATGTTTTCATCTTTCCACTCTTTTTGACAAATGGTTTTAGAAAAAGCAACTTTGTTGCGTGAAAATCCCTCGATAATGTATTGGAATTATCGCGGGAAAAAAAACTTTGTCACTCAGTAATCCGCTTACAATATATAAGGATTTCTCACATGCAAAACTTTTTCTGTGCACGGAAATCTTTTTTTAATATATAAGGATTTTTGCCTGAAGACAACTAGATCATCTACTAAGCTTAGGTCAATCGGTGCAAATTTGGCTATTTAATAGTCACTGTTTTTACGCAAAGATTATTCACCCCAGCATCAAAATCTGAAGAAGCAACGTCTACTACAGCATCTACTACTAATACTAGGTTGACTTTCAGCAATAAGGTAACAGTGAATAAAGAACTATTGTTTAACAGCAGTGGGTAAAAATCGACAGATTACGGTGTAAAGTGACAGATAGTTAACACCTAAGTTTTCATTTTTTTATTTTTAATTGTACTCAGAAAGTTCAAAATCTAAAAAAGTGTGCTAATAAAACCTAGTTGGCTTGCTCTCAATTCTACAAAAGTTTTTGCAATGACAAAATTGTCTTTTTGGGTAGTAAAGAAGCATTTTCTAGTGCGCATAAATCTCTAAAGATAGTTAAGACTCTGAAGGGATGGACAGCAGCTCAATTGCAAAAAATCGGAACTTTTCAAATGCTGAGAAATCTCAATGTCCCAACATTCAAACTGTCATGGAGCTGGCTGTTGTCAATTGCAATACTGGTTTATCTGGTGATTACTTCGTTCTCACCTACTATGGCAAGACAGACGTGATAGAACTTCAAAGAATAGTTCAGAACTTCAATCTTGCCAAATATCTATTACCTTGCAATGTCGTCTACTTGGGTAAGTGCAAAATCCCAAAAATGAGAATACTACCTGCTACAATCTCAAGGACATTAGCACAAAAAACGTAAATTTGAGAGAAGTTGCTGCTGAAGCTAAGCAATTGAGAATGATGACCAAGTATGAACTCAAACTGATCTTCAAAATTGCACATTTTACAAATCTCAAACAATGTGCAGTTTTTTCCTCACATCGATCTTGCTGAAAGATTCACCCTTCATTGATTTAATGGAAAAGAATATATTGAAACTTTCATCCATAATGTCTTGGGGAAAAAATAAAAAGAGAGATATAGGAACGCTTCTGTTACCAAACAGGTATTTCAAAGAAGATCAAAGATGTGCTCTGGCTGTGATGATTTACAAAGAAAAATAAAAGAGTGCAAATGCCAACACATACCACAAAGTCATCTTCCTCTCCACATTCAGCAACGCTGATTGGAAACAAAATTGTTGTCAAGCAAAATACAATGAGGAGTTGTCAAAATCAGATGCTGGTAGGGATGTGGCTGATTTACTGCAAGATGAATTTATCGAATTCGGAGGAGAACTCAGCGCTTATCATAACTAGAAGACTGTTTCTACTATTCATTACAAAATTATATTCACCATTGCAAATACTGTAGTAAACTCCTATGTACGTTATTCCCTTTCTAGTACAAAAATTTCATCAAAACTCTGGCTTCATAGTAATTACTATGTGCATTTTATCCATTGCATTTTAACTATTATACGAATGAACTATAAAAGCAAACAATACAAATCTTTATTACTTTTATTTATATAACAAAACTATACAATAATGCAACAATTTGTTGTACAATATTCTGTTATAAAACTATCCCAATAACTATACGTTGTTAATCCAACAATCGAACAAACACAATACAAACCCCTGCTATAAACAAAACATGCATACCATGTTTGTAAACTACTCAACCCCATGTTCTAAATCACAATACAAATCATAATATAAATGACCCCTGCGCAATAAATACTTACTGCAAAATTAAAAATTTAATTAACTCACCTGGTGCAAACAAAAGCGTACCTCCCAGGTTCTCATGGTAGCTGGTGCCAACAAAAAGACACTTGGAACCACGAGAATTTTTTGTCCTTAGACTCCATGGCCAGAGATCTGCTCCTATATTACTACATTACTACTGATGCGATTGGTTTTTTAATATTTTTATTCTTTTCAATTACAATGTGAACGTACTCAATGGGTTTAAATGCTGTTTTTTTGTTTCAGGTATTTTCCTGAAATTACAGTTGTTGTCTTTCCTTGTTTACAGCAACCAAGCTTGACTTTGAAACTTCCGCAATCGTGTTGCTTAACACGATTTTATAGACCCACTCGTGTCATGCCTAGGATAGAAATCGATGTTTCGTTTTACCTATGCATACAGTTTTGCATGCATGATTATTTTTCACAAATTTTGATTAACATTTTTGGCATGCCCAAGGCTATGCACAAAATACCCTTTTAGAAGGATGCAAATAACCACCTTTTGCAAAACCCTTTAAAATGCTATCAACTGGCTTCACACTTAGATTATTCTTGCTCCTGTCTGATAATTACAGCTAGTTGCTAAATCTACTGTTTTGCGAGCTAACATATATGAAGGCTGATATTGTTCTGAGCACTTTTTGCCAATCTTTTACAGTCTGACCCAATATATAGAACCAAATCCTTGTCGCTAACTATTGTGAGAGATTTTTGTATATCATATCAGCCACCCTGCCCATCTCCCCACCTCCCTACTGTACCTTTCCCCCTACCTGTAGTAATAGTTTGGAGTAGACCCGAAGCCTTCTCCTTTATCATACATACGTATTATCCCGGATACCTGGTATACTGGTTTTTCTTTGCTAAAATGACCACACTATACCCTATAGCTTGCCAGTGAACAAAATATGGTGACCGGAAAAGCTAGGAGTGCTGGCAGGTACAATGTAGGAGCTCCACTTACAATGGCCTCAGAACAACTTACAGATGCTCTGCAGAGGTTGGTGCAACCACCCCAAGGACCAACGCAGACACCCTTCAAGCCCTCCTAGTACGACGTCCCAGGCTATATCCTGAATTTTATTACTTGTTTCATGGATGTTGCTGATGCCAATGACTGTGACCAAGCCACTGCCTTACTCCACCTCAGAGAAGCACTGAGAGATGACGCACTTGGATGTGGCAGTACCTCCCCCCACATGCAGAAGGCATCTTCACCGCGTGCACGCTTTGAGCTTTCCCCCAAATAAGCACAAGCCAAGCTGATGGTACTGTGCCGTTCATCCAATACCTCACTGCAGCAACATGCCAATGAGGTAGAAAAGCTGGTCCCGGTTGCCTATGAAGACCTGTCTCCTAAGAAGAGTTGACCGAATGGTGCTGGAAACCTTTGCCAGCACAGTTGGAAATGTCTACCTACAACGACACCTGTTAGCAGTGCAACCCCACTCTGTTGAGGAAGCTTTCAGAGCCTGCAATGAATATCTACAAGTAATGACAGGCTTTGAAGCCGAACCCTCCATAGTGAGAATAGTAGAGGATGAAGAAGAGGAGCCACTACCACTCTGTGACGGACCTCCCATTACCCCTCCCTCTGACCAGATTAATCCCTGCCTGAAAACACCCTCCCCATCTTGATGAAGAGCATGCATATGTTAATGGAAGTGAGCAAGCTCCAGTCTGAAAAACTTGAGAGACTGAAGCAGCAGCCAACTCCCCCCCCCCCACCTGGCAGCCACCAACCCCTCTTGTTCCCACATCACAGCTGCCCACCCAATCCCCTGGTGGTTGCTGTCACCCGCCCATGCCCCCACCCCCTGACACAGACCTGATAGTGGCCCAGAAGACCAGTCGTCACCCCGTAGCAGTCATTTATGAAGCCATCAAGAGCACTCGGAGGCAATGATAGGCGCCGAGTAGAGAAAAGGCGACACTCCATGCATCTCCGACCAGATGGTGTGTTATATACACCAATCCAGCCAGAACAGGTCACACTGGTGTGCTGTGCGCCCCCCTTCCCCAGCCCGCGAGGCAAGGTAGTGTGGGAAACTCATCTTATGGTCCACCAAGGCAGCCAGAAAACCGTAAAGAGGTTAAACCTCACGTGGTATTGGCCAGGCAAGATCGCTGATGTAAGGAGAGCCATCAACAGCTGTGAGGCTTACCAGCGAGCTAAGAACAGTGGTACAAAACTTAATCCGGCCCGGCAATGGATGTACACCAGCCGGCCAGCTAGCCGTGGATCTAGTTGGCCCCCTCCCTGAGACCGGCAGAGGAATAATTGGACCCTTGTCTTGACAGACCACTTTACCCACTGGCAAGATGCCCTTCCCTCCTCGACGCTTCAGCCCCAGTAGTTGCTACCCGCCCTAGATGAACGTGAATTCAGTTATTTCGGACTGCCGGTTGAGATGTACACAGATTACGAGGCCCAATTTGAATCATGTCTTGTGAGAGAATTATGCACCCTCTAGTGGGTGGAGAAGACCCGAACTACTCCCTACCACCCCCATGTCAACGGGGTCGTACAATGAACTGACCAGGTGCATGGAGATACCCTACTTACGCTCCTCCTGAAGAGACGGCCGGAAGAATGGGACTTTATCCCTCCCCAAATAATGAGAGCCTTCTGTTTCACTCCAACTCCACAACCGGTGAGACGACGAAACTTCCTCATGATAGGCAGAAAACTGCTTCTCCTCGACCGCCCCCCCTCAGTTGAGCGCATGTTGGTACATGAGTACGCCCAAGCTCTACAAGAGAGACAAGAAGAAGACCATGGAATCCTGAGAATGGAGCAGAAACAGGTAAGAGGAGATGATGGAAAAGAGTTTTCATTATTCGAGGCAAAAGACGAGGTGTGGCTAGAAAATAACAGAAAAAGGAAGGGCGGGAACCTCAAACTTCAACCCAAATTGGTCTGGCCCTACCTAATAGAAGAAGCATACAGCAACCATACCTATCTCATCTGCAAACAAGGCCAGCAATCTGTGTAAAATTGTAGCCGCCTCAAACCATACAAAGCCTGTCTAGAACCCTATGGCCAAGCCCCAGGAGCCATTGCAGCTGCCCCAACATGTGTAGTGCCGCCCTCACAGACAAAGAAGTCCTCTCTCCCCTTCAAAACATCACCCTCTCCCTCGTAAAGCTTCCCTTGCCCCAGGACATTTGTCTAACACTACCATCCCCCATCACCCCTTGGCTGAAGAGAGCATGACACCGAGCCCACAGCAGCATGTAGATGTGGCTCAACCCACCTAAACATCACCAACCAAAGGGGACTCTGAAGTTCCCCCCCCCCCTTGTTCCCCGACCCACTACCACACACACAAGTTACAGCCACGGTCTGAAGAGACCACCACAGCACCCCTACCCACCAGAAGTGGCGACCTGCAGAACAGGGTGGAAAGCCCCACTAACCACCTTACTAATATGCTAACACCTTTAAGGAAGCTCCTGTTCCCTTCCTCACCCTTTCCCCAGAACCACTCAGGCTAGTGATGAGAAGAATGTGACTGCAGGATGTATGAATTAGAGACTACATCGCTAATGAAGCAGAGAATGTGAGATATTTTTATGTCATACCAGCCACTCTGCGCATCTCCCTCCTCCCTACGTTGAAAACCTCCTCTACCCCTCCCCCTACCTGTAGTAATAGTTTTGAGTAGACCCGGAGCCTTCTCGTTTACCATACATGCGTATTATTTTGGTCTTGTGGCTGCCGTCTGCCCCTGGTCAACCCTGGGCCTATATAGACCCTGTATTCTACATATTAGTCACACAGGACCTACCCCGGGTCACCCCGGGTCAGTACTCTGGGCCAGTACCCCGATCCAGTCAAGGAATATGGCTGCTAAAGATAGCCTGGGGCCCTAGGAGTCGAAAACCCCTCATCAAAAGAGACCGGAGAAGGATTCAAGAATTTACGGCCTATAAGAGCAAAGACCAAGGAAGTAAAGGACGTAATGAGTAGTGGAAACTTTCCATTACCCAAGAAAGCGCGGGAAAACAGCCAAGAGCTGCTTTGCCATGTACTCTCTCCTCCCATTGGCTTACTGTGTTATATTGCGTTTTGTAATATATATTTCGATTTGTATATATCTTGCATTGTTGAATTTCATTGACTCACCACTAATAAGGGGATGAGATTTCCTGCCTTCTTGTATATGAAGACCTGCTGCACATGAGAGAAGGCAGAAGTTAAGAGGATTTTTGTGCTACATCTTCGTTATGTTGCTAAAAATAATGATATAATGGAGTAGTATATTCTTGTGAAACTCTGTGTGACCTGTCTGGGTTGTGGACCCCGAAGCAGTTGCTAGTGTTTTGGAGGAGTGGATGTCGTTGTGTCCGTAGTAAAGGAGGAAAAATCTTACAATATTGCCGAAATAAACTTTTCTCTGAAATACTTGGCGTCATTTCAAGCAGACACAAACATCTCCATCTTGGTACTATTAATCATCTTGTCACAAAATATTATCAGCATTGCAAATCTCAAGTTCGGAGATGTTCAATATACTATTTCCCAAAAGGTGATATTGGCCAGAATGATGCTGCTGAACATGTGCAAACTAAAAATTATTACAGAATACCTTCTTGATTATTTCTTCTTGTTTTTGCCAATACGGTTGCTCAAAATTTTGGTTAAGCTCATCTATACACAAATACTGCATTCAACGGAGTTCATACTCAATAATAAAATTTGGCTTTAAAATCCTACGGCACCTCCGAATGATAACTTTGACCACACAGATTTTGTGCTATGATCTATTGAAGTTGAGGTGGTGAAAGTTAAACTCTTCCCATACCAATAAGTAGGCCATTTATACAGATGGAAAGCTCTCTGAGCCTTTGAGGAAATGCTTGTGATACAAATTGTATGTTACAATTTTAAATTATCCTGTGAGATGTCTTCAACTTGCCAAAAGTAAGTTGAAGTGATATTCTTGGTTTAAAATAGTAAGAAACAAATAGCACCACTATTAGTTACCTCCAATGAATCATTCCTTACTTTTTGTTTATTTGTTTCATCTGTTCAGATCCATCGGTTTTCTCAGAGTGGTTTTCTAAGAGCATGTAGAAACCAGCTTTGACCAGTGTGACATTTATCTTCAAGTTTCAACTTTTGTATGGATTTTAGTTTTCTTAATCACACTGGCATTTGTGAAAGAGATTTTGATTTAGAATTTTGGAGTGATGTACCTTCTATGGTGAAGAAATGTGTTTAGAGTGTTTTATCTGGCCACTTAGTATGCTCACCATTAGGGGTGGAACGGGTAATGGACCCGGTCCTGAACATCGGGTATGTGGTTTCGGGTTTGGTACCGGATCGTGTCGGGTATGATGTCTTTGAAGTCCTGAATAATAGGTGATAATTGATTTGCACCCAAACAGCCTTGTATTTCAATCTGTGGTTGATGATAGCCTACTAGTCAACAACGTGACATGCCAATTAATATAATAGCCTTGTGCAGAACCACATCTCCCATCTGTTGGCCACTTGTTACTGTTAATCATCTGAGCAGAGGGAGAACCTCGCAATATTTTTACGTTTTTTTTTATTGTTAGTGTGATGTAAATATCCAGTCAAGTAGTACAAGAAAGAAACGCACCAACTAACACCCTGTATAGCAAGGCGCGGTTTAGGAGCGATCCCTTAGTGCTAGTTGGATTTTTTATTGTTTGAAATCCAAGGTCAATAGTTGTAGCAAAAACATCAAACAAGCATGTAAGAAATCCTGTCGGTAATTGAAGACATAAATTTAACCTGTTACACCATGTAATGGTTAAGGTCAACCAACCACAGGCATTGCTGCGAAATGAAATAGTTGGTAGGTAATAATAAAAAACAAACAGGCAGGCGATGTTTTCATCAACATAATTTTTACTATTATAATTATTATAGTAATATTTTTATTATTAATATTTGTTAGGTAATAATAAATAAATGATAATATATATTTATTATTGTTATTATTATAATTAATAAAATTATTATTTAGTAATGATAATTATTATTATGATGATGATTGTTGTTGTTATTAATTAATTACAATAATAATAATTATTATTATAATTATTATTATTCATTTATTATCATCATCATCATCATTTATCTTCTTCTTTAAAGTCATTATTTAAATTTATTAATGATTATTATTATTTATGATATAATAATTTAATTACAAAAACAATTGATGATTATTTATAATTATTATTATTATTATTATTATTATTATTATTATTATTATTATTATTATTATTATTATTATTATTATTATTATTATTATTATTATTATTATTATTATTATTATTATTATTATTATTATTATTATTATTATTATTATTATTATTATTATTATTATTATTATTATTATTATTATTATTATTATTATTATTATTATTATTATTATTATTATTATTATTATTATTATAATAATAACAATAATAATAACAATAATAATAATAATAATAATAATAATAATAATAATAATAATAATAATAATAATAATAATAATAATAATAATAATAATAATAATAATAATAATAATAATAATAATAATAACAATAACAATAACAATAACAATAACAATAACAATAACAATAACAATAACAATAACAATAACAATAACAATAACAATAACAATAACAATAACAATAACAATAACAATAACAATAACAATAACAATAACAATAACAATAACAATAACAATAACAATAACAATAACAATAACAATAACAATAACAATAACAATAACAATAACAATAACAATAACAATAACAATAACAATAACAATAACAATAACAATAACAATAACAATAACAATAACAATAACAATAACAATAACAATAACAATAACAATAACAATAACAATAACAATAACAATAACAATAACAATAACAATAACAATAACAATAACAATAACAATAACAATAACAATAACAATAACAATAACAATAACAATAACAATAACAATAACAATAACAATAACAATAACAATAACAATAACAATAACAATAACAATAACAATAACAATAACAATAACAATAACAATAACAATAACAATAACAATAACAATAACAATAACAATAACAATAACAATAACAATAACAATAACAATAACAATAACAATAACAATAACAATAACAATAACAATAACAATAACAATAACAATAACAATAACAATAACAATAACAATAACAATAACAATAACAATAACAATAACAATAACAATAACAATAACAATAACAATAACAATAACAATAACAATAACAATAACAATAACAATAACAATAACAATAACAATAACAATAACAATAACAATAACAATAACAATAACATTAACATTAACATTAACATTAACATTAACATTAACAATAACAATAACAATAACAATAACAATAACAATAACAATAACAATAACAATAACAATAACAATAACAATAACAATAACAATAACAATAACAATAACAATAACAATAACAATAACAATAACAATAACAATAACAATAACAATAACAATAACAATAACAATAACAATAACAATAACAATAACAATAACAATAACAATAACAATAACAATAACAATAACAATAACAATAACAATAACAATAACAATAACAATAACAATAACAATAACAATAACAATAACAATAACAATAACAATAACAATAACAATAACAATAACAATAACAATAACAATAACAATAACAATAACAATAACAATAACAATAACAATAACAATAACAATAACAATAACAATAACAATAACAATAACAATAACAATAACAATAACAATAACAATAACAATAACAATAACAATAACAATAACAATAACAATAACAATAACAATAACAATAACAATAACAATAACAATAACAATAACAATAACAATAACAATAACAATAACAATAACAATAACAATAACAATAACAATAACAATAACAATAACAATAACAATAACAATAATAATAATAATACGAATAATAATAATAATACGAATAATAATAATAATACGAATAATAATAATAATACGAATGATTATAATATTAATTAATAATAATAATACGAATGATTATAATAATAATTAATAATAATAATAATTAATAATAATAATAATAATAATTAATAATAATAATAATTAATAATAATAATAATTAATAATAATAATAATTAATAATAATAATAATTAATAATAATAATAATTAATAATAATAATAATTAATAATAATAATAATTAATAATAATAATAATTAATAATAATAATAATTAATAATAATAATAATTAATAATAATAATAATTAATAATAATAATAATTAATAATAATAATAATTAATAATAATATTATTATTATTTATTTATTATTATTATTATGAATGGAATAAATCTTTCCATTGATTTAGTATTTTTAAAAAGTTATTATTGTTACCTAGGTTTAATCCAAATGCATTTTACACAGGCCTACAGCAGAAGATTGGTGGGCTTTGATTGAGACACTTTTGGGAACATTTCCGTATGTTATTTGTTTATTATTAAAATTATTATGCATTAAATTATAAATACATCTACATTTACACAGACAATTTATCTTAATAAAATGTAAGAACATCCTCACATAATCCAGCATTATCTACATCATAGCATGTATTTGGAGATGACATATATGTTTGAAGTTGAGTTAACATGACTGTATGATAGACCACGCTGCGATGTTTGGCCCGACCCGACCCGGTCCTGAAAATTTCAGAAAAGTCCTGGTCCTGACCCTGTCCTGAAATTTCTGACCCGTTCCATCCCTACTCACCATTGGCTTTTAGTAGTAGTCAAACAACTAACCTCAAGCAATATTACATAATCTGTTAATGTTTATTGAAAATTTGTATTGTCACTATCCATTTCACAGCATTCAATTTCGATGGTCCTGCCCTGCTTGTTATGAAAAATGATTTGCTGCTTCCTAAGCCAGTGACTCTCAACGCTCTTGGAACAGAAGTTAAGTTCATGTGTCGGTTTCCTAAACTCTCTGGAAATCCAAACACTGATGGGCTTGTGTATTTATATAAAGTGATACTTCAATCAACAGTTACAGGGAACGACTGGGAACCTGAGGTAAATATACAAATATATATCACACAAGAAGTGAGTTTGGAGCAAAAACCAGAAAGCGAAAAGCCTAGCAGCTGATTTCTGTCAGTCTTCCTATGATTATTAAAATTACCAACTTATAAATATCTCTCCAAGCTTTTCATTTTTTACTGCTGATTTAATTAGTTCAACCCTTCATATGTTAAATTGCAAAATTATAAATAATATTGCTAACTCTAATCGAGCGTAATAAAATATTGCAGGGACAATGTGAGTTCTCATCCAGTTCTGAAGGGATATCTGAACAGCCTAATGGATTTCCCACATCGTTGTGGTTATCTGAAAGAGATATTTCGTGTGATAAAAACTGGGAATACGCTGAATTCTTACCTTGGATTCATCGTGATTCCAGAAACCAATTTGAATGTCTTGTTGAGGATATCAGTAATCAAAACATATCGATGTCATCAGAGTCAGTGAACTTAAGTATGCATACATAATTATCACAACATTGCAAACTTTGAACCTTAAATTAACCGAATAATTACTAGAACAACAAAAAATAAAAGTGCAACACAATCAAAAGTAGTTTTATCCTTGCAGCGGTTTACTTGTTTTCATATTCCGCCATATGAATGAACTCAAGTCTTAAGCTTCTATGCAAGATTGTAAGGTATTACAGTGTAACCTTCCTAGTTAGCTTTCATTTGTCTTTGTAGACAGATTCCGCTTAAAACAAAATTACAGCTTTCATTTTTGTCAGATGATCAATTATTGGGTAATAACATAGTAAAATTATAGTGAGTTTTTACGACCTAAAATTGTGCGCAGACATCCTTAGTAAGCACTGCATCAAATGTATATTGCCATTGGATAACCAGAATAGCACTTCTTATGCATACTAGACACCCTGGCACAGTATATCTAGGGCATCCCAGCCCTGAGAAGGCATCCTGGGCTGGCATTAATATGGCCGACATAGCCTGGGAGACTAAAGTAGCCTGAAAGGTACCAAAAGACTACACCTGCATGATACTTGCCCTTCAGAACCCAAAGGAACTCGGACCAGAAGCTGTAAAATGCTAAGAACTTACGAAAGGGAGTAAAGAGAGACCATAACTCCCTGGATTTGCTGTAAAACCTTTGACTCCACCCACTACTTCTGGCCCCCTAATTATCTATTACTTATTGCAAGATTTGATATTTTTCAGCTATTTTTGCTAGTAAGTTTATGTAACTGTGCAATTGTGTTCGACTGATGGTTTATTGGTCACTAGTGTGTTTTACTTCCTGTGCTCTGCCTATGAAAAGTAAATGACATGAGTGGTTGTACTGTGTTGTTTGCCTTGATGGTAATATACTTTACTGTTTATTCATGCTAAAATAAATAATTTTACTCTAATGCTCCAAGTAATGTGTCTTAGCAGAGGGCGCTTTATTTCTTGTGGAGTGGAGTACACTTCTTCACTGTAGGTTTGATGCCATACTGGTTGAGAGTTGGCTTTTGAAAAAACGTAATTAGAGGCAGAAGCCCATTGGCAGTTGCCGACTTGCCTGTGCCAGCAAACAGGAGACTTGATTGATGAGAGTGTGTTTAGTGGACCAAGGAAGGCCCCCAAAAATACTACAATATCACTCTTCATACCACAATATTGTGCAACAGGGATTTTCGGTTGAAACACTGTGGCTTTTTGTGATACTGAAAGTTTTTCTCATAGTAATTTCAATGGCAACATTGGTTTCAATTGGCTTAGGGCTCTTAGGTGAATGAATTTGTTTAAACTTGTTTATTATCCTTAGGCTGTTGAACAGAGCATGGCAAACTTGATATACTACATACACCTAGTGATATACTCCCTGTTATACATATATATAACGCAATGTTCTAGTTAGGACTAGCAATCTATAATGCTGAATCAATAATCTGAACTTTGTTATAGCTTACAAAAGCTATGGGCCGATACTGAAGGTAAAGGAGTTGGATGACTCAATCATTGATCCTCTAACCACGGACTACCTAGAGATACCCATTAAATTTTACTGCGATTTCAACAATTCGGTCGATGAGCCTCTTATAGACAGATATCTGAGCTATGAATCGAGACTCTTATCCAAGGCTAATACTGGAGAATGGGAAACTCTGGTGAGTTATTATTGTAGTGCGTTGGAGGGTGTGGAGAGAAAAAGTGTTTTGTGGTAATTGCAATTCGGAATGCTGGGTTTCAACGGACCACACCTACAGCTGATGGATTACTATACTTGGCTGAAGGTAACAAGTAGCATTAGATATTTTTGCTCCTGATAGGTCTGAGGACTGTAATGTGGTCACACACATATTACGGTTGATCCTTCTGATTGAATGAAATAGAAAAAAACAAAAGAAACTGTTGTGCTACATCAAGCAATGTTTAAAAATTTCTATATGCTGCACTTCTCTTGTTTCAATTGTCTACAGTATTTTTTTATGTGGAAAATTTTTTTAGGTTAAATGTTGGTTTACGGCCGCAAGTAAATCGAGCTCGTCGGATGTGAGCAGATCTAATGCTGCTTTATCTATACTGAAAGATGATGTCATTTGTGACAAAAACTTTGCTGAGGTAACGGCGACAATCTTTGATGGGGACATAACTGAGTATAAGTGTTCTATACAAGAATTGGAGACTATAAACAATGCTATAGACTCTCTACCTATTAAAATGGGTATGTAAGATCAGGTTTATTTCATATGCTGCAGCTAAGCATTGATTGCTGTTTGCACCTAACAGGATGAAAATTACATATGTATCAAATACTACTTGGGAATACGGTGAATGTTTAGCTGGATGGAGTGTTCAGGCTGCAATCATGCTTTATTAGAGTAAATAAACGTCAAATATCTCCAATTGGGGTGATAGCAACTGCAGTGAACTCTGCATTAGAGTTTGGGATACTGCAATTAACACCTGACTGCAATTTGTCGGGCTGAAGTTCTGTCATTAGCTAAAAAGTGAATCATCGACTAGATAATCGTTTGAGAATGTTTTTAGTTTACCACCTTGTACTTGCTCAAATAGCTCATTAAGGAACATCCATATTTATTCGTAACCCACTGCTACAACAAATTTCTGGAATAGACAGGCTCCTAAACAATACACAAATAAAATATCCTAGTAAACGTAAATAAGTTTTCCAATCTGTCGAGAAGCACATGGTCCAGCTACTCCAGTAACGCATCAGCCAATTAGAAGCAAAGGGAAGTTTATCATCCATATAAGGCAAAGTTGGTTCCTGAGCTTGATGGTTACCATTACCAATGCTAACTCTCCGCAGCATAGAGATCGGTATCCAATAATCTGGTTTTGAGGCTTTGATATCCGAAGTGTTCTGGCTAACTAGGTCTGGATACCAAGCTAGTAACCGTTCTTGACAGCATTTATGGTGAATACCAGGATACCATACCAATCCAGTATAGGGGCTATATCGAGCCAGTGTAGGTTTTAAAATGGTAAAAAGGAGTGATTCAAAGTAGCACCTAGAGGGGAGTACATAAATAATGTAAACTGAAGGGAGAGTGGAGGTTGTCAAGGAGAGTTGCTGGGATGGAAAAGGGAAGGAGAATGGTGTTACTTTACTTCTTAATTCTCCCACAGTACTACTAGTGTTTACACAGCCCAAGCACACAATTACACACCCACTCGCGTTGCCACAGTAACCATGCTAGCTGCAACAAACCTAGGGTCACAAGTTCAATTTGCTCCAAAGCAAATCTTTTTTTGTAACAACTTGTCAAGCGTGGATACAAACCTAAAAATCAATCACAAAACTTTATTTTGCACCAGTTTAAAATCTTTTGTGAACTTTATATGCAAGCCAAAATCTACATCAAGTGTTGTTTCAAGTCAGGAGATATATTATTTTCTTTCATTCATGATTCTGCCCACCCAGAGAGCATATTAAAGATTAATTAAAGTTTTCAAGTGTTTTTTACTTCAAGGCATTAAATACTGTAAAATGGCTCCCACTTTGAATGCTCCTAAAGAACGCTTATGACTTTTTGTTTTTATTTCTTGTTTTGTTGGTTTGTTGGTTAGCCTGAAATGTAAATAGAAAAGCATTTTTGCTTTGAGACTTGTCTTACAATTATTTTTTATGTAATGTATTAGCAGCATTAATGAAATGATTAACAATAGCTGATATATTGGCTCATTTATTTCTTATTTGAACGTGTTAGTAGGTATATCCATGACCTGGATCGATCCGTACAATAAGTTTAATAAATAATGTTTTTCACAATTTATTTAATGCAAATTGGTCGGTAGCAATACTTTTAGTGGATCGCAAAATACCATCCCCAAGAGCAAAAAAAAGATTAATTTGCGAGGCATACTCATAGGTCGCGAACACTATCGATCCAAAACATAAAAATTAGTACACCCACGTGGGTGACGTTTGTTTCAATGCAGTTCATTCTCGGCATCATTTATTATTATTATTTTTATATTTTTCTTGTCGTTTATTATTATTAATTATTATGATTTCTGTGTACAATATTGATATATTAAAAACAGATTTATCACAATACTAAAAACAGAGCTATTTTATTAAAACAATAAAGATAAATGTTACAGTTAATCAAGAATCACTAACACTATCTGCTACTCACCAATGCATCGTGCTAATAGTACCAATGAGGAATCATCGGCACAAAAACTGTCACTGATGAATTACTTACACACATAAACATAATTATGCTCGCTACAATGCATATTGGAATTTTATGCCCTCACGTCTGATCCGGATCAATGGATATTATTTTTTATTATTATATAATAAAAATTGAACACCTGGCTCAATGCGATTAATGCCAACTGATGTGGATCCCAAACATAACTAAAAGAATATTGTAGTGGATTTTGGGGGCTGAAAATCACTAGCTGTGGTTGGTAGCTTGCTGCCACCAGTTGTTAGTTCTACCTGTTACAACAACAGGGTCGGTGAGATACCGAATGAATTCGAGACAGAGTATTGCTACTCTACAACTAGTTGTGAGCTCTCGGCTCAAACGCATATCTCAATATGATTGAGTCCATATGCTTTTATTTATCCAGAATAAACGAGTTAGTAAAAAGTCCCAATTACAACTGATAATCATGAGCCAAGTTCTGCTTTTTATAGGCAGTGCACAGAAACAATCATCCAATTACAATACAATATTACAATACACACCAATGAGAGTGATTATATAAATACACGACAAATGAGATGGTAAGAAAGGGCTTAAAAGGAATAGGCGCCTAGTGATAGTAGGCGGAGTCATGGGCTCATACACCAATCATATCTAGTCTCTGGGTCCTTGGTCTTTCTAGCTCTTAGTCCATCATCTTCTGTAAGGGGTAAGGGTGGATACTTTCGGTAGATGGCTCTTAGGTCCTCCGAGGCTACTTCTAAGATCTCAGGCTCCACTGACTCACTTCCTGCCGGCCCAGTGAGGTCGGTATAGGTGTACACAGGGTCGGTATAAGTGTAAACAGGGTCGGTATAGGCATAAATATAGTTACCGTCCACTTGGTTAGTAGTTGCTAGTAATTCTGGCCATTTAATGGCTATTGTAGTGATGCCAGAATGTGATGCTAGTTGTGAGCAGAGGATATGTACACTGAAATCCACCACAATATATTCATCAATTCAAGTCCTGAATACACCTAGTAACCAACATTCTCCTGATAGTCCAATAGTATTATTGCAACTATAAGGGTTGTAGCTGATGGATTTAAACAAAACCATACAAAACATCAACAGCTAATGACACAAGTTACTAATGTCGATACTGTCTCATTATATTTCATATTGCGATGAATTTGTGTATGTATGCATTAGTTTCCTTGTTTTCCACTCTCCCTATGTTTCGTACATCCCTTTTATTTCACATAAGTCCACCCCCTTACTCTCTACACTCCCAACCTCCTACTCACCCCAAACTTCTATTCTCACATCTATTTATCCACTCCTAGAACAGCCAGTATGTAAGTTGCGGCCATTCTTATGATCAATTGCATTCCTGCTTGGTGAGAATTGTCTTTAATGACCAAAGCATCACCCCTTCTGATGCTGTCTGATTAGACAGCAGTGAAACCATAGTCTTTTCTCCCATTTTCAAGCCATGCTACCAACACGATACGTTAAAAGGATCAATGGCATTCAATTAGTACTCACTAACACAGCACCTGGAAGTTAATGAAGGCACACACAGTGACATTTTTACCCATGGAGCCATCATAAGACAAAAGCAAAAGTCACTTGACTACAGAAAGTAGTGTAGCCAAAACACTGCGTAATTTTGCCTTTCCATTTCCACCTATAATTGCCAGGAGTTAGAATTTGCAGCTGGCTGGTAGTTGTGCTGTGTAGTCTAGTAATGAATTACTGGATGAAAATCAGAAACTTATAAGTTGGGACAACAGAAAAGGCAGATCATGCTTGTGTACGGGAAAATGAAAATATTCATTAATGGGCTAGCTCATGTAAACTAGAAAGTAACATTAAGAGTATTTGCAACCTCTGTATTAAATTACGAACACCTAGATTTTTAGCATTTTGTTCGATGAACAGGTCGCGGATTCTCTTATTGTAAATTTTTCCACCTATAGATGCAGCAACAAGTGTTATGTTATCGAGAGTGGAGTAGTGTAAATTGCCTTTTACTCCATTCAGTTGATTGTGAACCTTATTTGTTATAGGGATATACATTAATTTACTATTTCACCAACACCACCTTCATGTAATTAGCCTGGCTGGATGCCCATCATGTAGTGGGTAATCCAGTTTCTTGAGTCATTTCTGCTCTTATTAACCAGCACTTGCATTTGATAGTTGGTAGTAGTTCTCTAATGTGCATGGTGAAGCAATGCTGAAAGCCATTACAGTATTACATTTGCCCACTTCTTGCTAGAGAAGTTCAAACCACTTGAAATTTTCCACCTCAGTTGCATTATCTACTTTATATTTGTAACTCAGCTGTTGTAGGCTACTACACTATTTAAGGTAATAACGTTTCAATGTGAAATATAGAAACCCAGGCAAAATCATTTTCACTGTGTTTGTTTATTAGTAAAATCAACGACACTCAACAATCAGCAGGCTTTTATTGTATTAAAATAAAAAAAAGGTTTACCACGAAGATTCTCTCAGCCCGTTGTTTTTTTTAATTGCATTGACGTGAAATTTTTTTGGACTTCTTGCACCTGGTTAATGGCACAAATAATCTTGAATTGGTGGAAAAACTTCAAAAATTGTTGTTTCCCTCTTATTTTAAAAGCCTCTCACACTAATTGACTCGTTTCCGTAACACACAACGATTGAGTGAGACATGATTGTGCATGCTTTTAATACAAACTGGGAACAATTGATGCACTAAATTTTGAATTTTTTCACACAATTGACACAAGGCTATTCAAAAGAGATAATAAAGATTTATTGTTATGCTGTTGCAGTTGAGGGACAAGGTGTAACAGATGTGATTAAAGGTCTCAAATCATCAGCAGGTAACTATCGTGTAACCCAATACTAATGTACACCTTTCGTGCCTATCAGATTGATTATTTACATGCTGTGTTTCTCCGAAAATAATTTCAGTAGAATAAATAAGTCAATCCGTAGGACTAAGTGGTTTAAACTTATTCCCGTGCAATATACCGCAATTGCGTTTTAAGAGCCATTTCCTTCATTACCTGTTAACCCAATAACTCTTATATAAGCAGTCTTTTTTATAGTAAAATGCGAGGATTTCGTTTGTTTTATGATTGTGTCTTTATTTTTTTCTTATCCATCCCAGGCCTTGACTAGCATCCAACGACCCTATTCTACCTAATCCAGTATCTATTGACTCTATCCTATGTCACCCAGGTCACCAAACCCAAACGGTGTCTATACAATTGTTTACTGGTTGTGAAATAAGTATGAGCCTAAAATTGTCCAGATTGAGATCTTGGAAACTGAATTAACACACAGAGTTTTCTTTCAAACAACACATTTTTAGTGTAATTTGTGATTGGTTTACGAATACAAGAGTAAACAGGACTTTAGAGCAATGTTTACCAATCAGTAGATGTGGAACTAGTAGTAACATTATAAAAAGAAAGGGAAGTGCTCTCTGTTTGGCAATCAACAGAAGTTCCAGAGTTCGACTACCTTTTTTCAACTTATGCCTTTGCTTTCCTTATTAGCTTTTATAGCTTTTTTGGCTGTTATTTGTGAGTTCCTTAGGTTGACTCACTAAAATATGCTCTACACTAACTTTCCTGTAGTTTTCATGACATCGCTTTGCTCTGAGAGTTTTACTTTAGTAAACAATAAACTACTATTTGAATGTTCTATGAGATCTTTTTTTCAAACATCTAATTCTGGAAATCTCACAGTCTTGCCTGCTGGTACCTAAGCCATATGGGAAAGACCAAAAGGTTTACAGACTGTGAGGATGTCTAAAAGACTTCTAGGCAGCTCATTGTAAGGGAAGAGAACACAAAAACTTTTCAACTGTTATTCTCATAATGTAATATTATTAGGTCACTTGGTAAAAGGGAGCTTATGGACTAATGCTCTGACCGTTTTCTCTGCGGCTGCTCTGAGATTCTTGATGAACTCCTTAATTGAATACTGATCTCTCCAGCTATCTGAGGGTGGTATGTTTAAATGCATCAGTTTATGCTATTGGCCGTTTACCGTATTACCGAACACTTCACTGAACTTGTTTACAACGTTCAAATACGAGTTTTTTTCTCAAGTAGCTAAGAAGTTTGATGTGATGTTTTTTCTGGTAACAAATGAATAACTGGTGTTTGCAATTTTTCCTGTTTGCCACAAAACACAATTTCTGTAAATTTTAGTGGCTTTTTTCATACTACCTGCGCAACTAAATCTTAAAAGTTTTGCAAGTAAAGTTGGAGTGATTGCAATAAAAACTATAAAACAAATATTTTTCAAGAAGGACATAACTTTTGTTTGAGAAAATTTTTTTGCATTGATTCAACAATGAAGTTTAGCAGATGTTTCTCAAGGTTTTTTGTGGGCTGCAAAAAAATTATTTCGGAAATAAACATTAATAGAGCATTTGCATAAGTCGTGACAAACCTGTGTTACCTGTAGTGAAGTTGCTTGATATTTGAATATTGAACAGCTTAGTTTGATATGATCATGTAAAAGTCCCCAAGCAATGGATCCATTCAATAAAAGTACAAACTAGAGTCAAAGTCGGCTTGTTGCTTTTGGAGTTGAAAAACATTATGTAGCTAAACATAGTTTGTATTTAACAATACGTGATGTAAGTATAAATAATGACTTTTTATGGTATGTTTTTGTAGGAGCTTACATCAACTCTACCAAAAGAAGTAATCTGCTCAAGGATAACCATTCACTCTTTATAAGTTTGAAAAGAATAATGCTCTTGTAAAACAATGAACTCCCACAATGCATGTTTTAAGCAAGACAACTCAAATTTGATAATACATTATATGTTATCTTTCGTTAATGTATCTTTATGCAATAAACCAAATGTAAGCAAAACAGTCATCCATCAAGTTTTCTTGATTCATACCACAAATTTTTTTCTAGTAAGTTTTGTGGTAGATTTTGGTGAATTTCCACAGTAAACTGGGAGTTTGCTAGATCATTTCTCCATTCAGTGAGCTGGCAATGCACCTACAGCCATCAGTGAGATGCTGTGCCGATAGCAAAGCCATACTGTGTCGTGTCGGTAGCAGAGTATACAGGGCCGGTACAGGGCCGGTAGTGACCTCTACAGGGTCGGTATGGAACTCTACAGGGCCGGTATGATGACTCAGGGCCGGCATAAGATGTCTGCTATAGCTGAGGATTTCCGAAACCAGCTAGGACTTTCCACCAAGCCAGGAACCAAAGCTACCTACCTTAACAACTGCGGTAACCAGGACCACAAGCTAACCAGAGCCTTAGGACCCTGTAGAGCAACCTGATTCGACAATAGGAGATAGGACTCGCCCTTAGCCACTTGGCACCTTATCTATTTAACCCTTAATGTTTGTATGATTGGTTAGTTATTTATATAATTCATTGTATTGGTTGGATAACTTCCTGTTCTATTATTGTTATATGTTTTATGCTAATTAAGTTCCTGTGAGCTCTCCTATAACAGGAGAGAATTTTGTTTTGCCACACCGGGTAATTCGGTTGCCTGAACACAGTTGTCACTATCAATCAGCACAGAGCCCCCTCTGGAAAGAAGCATAATACTCGAGACCAGTGGATGTCTATGGTAAACAAACAGGAATCCATTACAGTATGTAGCAGATTTGAGCATGAACCACCCCGGTCAATACACCTATGGACTTTTGACTTCTCCCCTTCATTGCCCCCACCTCCCAGCAGTGGTACATCTCACATTTTATTAGTATCTACCCTGAAATAATGGAGAACGTTGTCCTAAACTCTATTAGCTGTCCCGTTGTAGAGTAATTGGATAAGAATGTGAAAATATCTGTGTACTTGGAAGCTACCCCAGTTTGGGTAACCCCAAATACTGGGTTACCTCAACCCTGTACAACCCCAGAGAGCCTGTATGAAGTGTCACAGAATGGTAATGTTATTTTCCAAAACAGAACACACAAGAGGAAAGACCACAGACTAAGGAACTGACATTACCAAATATGAACCTCAGAGTTACTACTCCTGTGATTGATGCGTAAAGTGACATTGTGGTGGATTTTTTTCGTAGCACACTTGCCCTGCGCGCTTATAGTAACCTAGAGGTGATTCTGACTAAAGCAATAAGTCAGACAGGCCTCCCCGAGTGATGAGTCAGAGAACCATAACTTCAGAAGGAGAGGAATTACCCCACCAGCCCTGCAGTGGTTATACCGGCCCTGCAGAATCTATACCGGCCTTGCATCTTAACCTCCCGGCCCTGCAGTGACCTCTACCGACCTGAGAGTGACCCGAGAGGTCCTGCAGTGACTAACCTGGGCCGGCAACCAGATGGCCACTGTAGCCAGAGATCCGAAAGTAGCCTGAGTCAATACACAAGGACGTATCCAGGACGTTTTTACCTCTACATTCCTTCTATCTTGGATCTAAGGTTGGCAAAGACAAAAGAATTTATATTATAGCAATATTCCTTGCCACTAGGCACCTTGTACATTTATTATTATGAGTGATTATATGCTTGTTTGTTTTATTTATTTCAACAGAAAAAGAAAAAAATGGAAATGGCGAAAGTTTGGCAGCAGAGAAAATGTTGGGCCCAAGGAGCAATAGCACTGCAGCTAGTCGAGGCGACATTCTCGGTATGTTGGCAGTCAGCAGTCGTCTCTACATCATGTTTAGTAGATGACACCTCAGAGCTTGCCTGAAGCAGTTTTCCCCCTTAATAGATGTAGAATCGAACTAGTCTACCCATTTCACATAGAAGCACAGCGGTAACTCACTCTGAGATGTCCTGTAGCAGTGGTTGATTTTGGTAGAAGTAGGTTATGTTGGGAAGCATGAGTCAAGTAATTGTGATGTAAGTGAGATTAGGTGAAGTAGAAAGTTTTGTGAGCAAGTATTAATAATTTAATTTGTATTTGTAAATTGAATGAACAGGTAAAATTAATGAGTTTTAGAAAAGAGGTATTGTATGAGTTGTAACAGACTTTTCATATATTATTCGTGTTAACTTTTTTTTGCAGACGGTGGATTTGGTTTAGATAAGTGGTTCTAGCATTTCCCCAGCGTTCAACACAATAACTAATTTTTGAACAAATGAAGCAGTTATAAATTAAAGCAATATTCTCTCAGTTAAAATCTCAAGCATCTAAATAGCGTTCCTATGTTAGGTCTTAGTTTTTCGCAAAGTTTTCAATTTGTAAGTTCCAAGATAGATTTTTGTCAATTTCAACTCCTAAGAATTTTATTGAGGATTTCTCTTCCAATTAAAATTATTTTCTTTTAATTGAATTACTTTTTATTGAGGATGTGTTTTGGTGAGTTTTTGGTACAATTTAATTAGTTTTATCTAGATTTAAAGTAAGTTTGTTTGAGTTGCACCAGTTTTTCATAAGTTTTAATTCTTGTTAATCTCTTGATTGGCTAAATTACTTCCTGTTGTAATCTATTGGTTAGACTTAGCATGATGCAATGAACTTCCTGCCACCGGCCCATAAAAGGCTGGATTCACTTGTTTTCATTGCCACTTACCACATACTGCTGCTGTTGTCAACTACTCTAGGCGATCGCCTCCCTAGAGCATGATATGTGGGCGAATAAATGTATTATTACCTAAACTGTACCTAGTTCGTCTGAGCCGAGGGCTCACTGGTAGTGAAGTTGTGCTCAACTTCTCCGTTGTACCCTGCAGGTCTGACCGAGCCTGCGTTGCCTCTTGAAGAGAGGTGTTGCTTTACTGCTCCGCAAGCTGGTTGCTGTGGACGACTGCTTATTAGTGGACGGCAGTTGGATCCCTACCGGCACGATCGACTACAATAGTAAAATTGCAATATGTGACTATTGTTTAACGGTCATGGTCATGGTGTTTGTTGTAGTTTTGCTACGCAATGTTTTAATAACAGTAATAATATAGTAACTAATAATAAATAGCTAATAATATTCACTAAAATAAAATAAAAGTAATTATAGAGAACCGGATTGTATCAGATTCGTTTTCAATTTCCCCTGCTTTGTTTATTGTTAGCCTTTTTCATTTTTATTGTTTTATTTTAAAAGCTGTGTACCGTGAAAAAATAGACATGTTTAAATAATCATGAGTAAGTCTACCACAACTGCCTCATAGATGTCGGTTTAAGGACATACATTATTTCTGAGTAAAAATTTTATTGATTATCTTTATTATTATTACTACGCAAACAGTTAACAATTAATAGACCGCTCTCACTACAGACATTGGTAAATAACTATACTAATTGAAAGATCATGCTAGATGTTTAATCACAGGCACAAAAAAACACAGCGAAATCAAAACAATGATGAAAAAAATAAGTCATTTGAAAAACTTGATCCTTAATTTGCACAAACTTTGTACACTATTTGTTGGTTTTATTGTGGTAGATTTCAGTGCACTCTAGTTGTAAACAGGTAGTTTACACTAGAAACCTTGCGAAGCAATGCGCTAGACTTCTGCCCACAGCATTTGGTTAATAGCTGTTGGGTAGGAAGTCATACTGTGCCGGTAGCATAGTAAGCAGGGCCGGTAGTGACCCCTGCAGGGTCGGTAGTGACCTCTACCGACCCGGTACAAGCTGTACTGGGCCGGCACAAGATGGGCGCCTTAGCCGAGGATCCGTAAAGACGTCCAGGAACTTAGTCAAGGTCGTAAACAGGAAGTGCCTACCCCTAAAGTACCAACTTAGTGGACCTAATTCTATATACAGCCTGGGAACCCTGTAGGAGCCGTCATTGGACAATTAGGAGAAAGGACTCCGCCCTTAGCCACTTGGCACCTCCTTGTATTATCTTGCATTGCATTGTGATTGGTTGAGTATTTATATAATTAATGTAATTGGTTCAATTACTTCCTGTGCATTGTCTCTTATATGTTTTATGTTCATTAGCTCTCCTATAAAAGGAGAGCTCCCACTGTTATTCTGTGCATTCATTACAATGAGCCATAGCATGTATTATTATATTGCTAACCCCCTAGAGGAATAATTACCCTCAGGACTGCTTTGTAATAAAGCCATTACCACAAACACTACTCGGTACTGTTTGTCTGAGCCATGGGCTCTTGCCTTACCGGGTAATTCGGTTGCCCTATACAGTTGGCACTGTCGGTCAGTACAGTGTCCCCTCTGGAGAGAGGTAGAATACTTGAGACTAGTGGATGTCCGTGGTAACAGACCGGAATCCATTACATTATTGCTATTTGAGATCAATAGCTGCTCAGCATGCTGTGATAAAGAACTGGCTCAACTATTTTAAACCAGCTTTTTTGAACTCCACAGCGTTTATGTAAATTTAAAGAAAATAAAAATGCATGTGATCTCTGGTTACAATTGCTTTGCATGTGTCGCAGACTTACTCAAATAGTTGGTTACAGAGTTTTCTATTACGTTCCCAAAATATTGACAAAAATTTTGCATAGTCACCAAGCATGCGTTTTTGATGAAGTAAGTTAAATACAAGCACTTGATTTCCAGCTATATGGACTGATGGTTGGGCGTCATAGGATAACGCTATCACTAACACTTGAATATTTGGCGGAACATCCACCAGGTCTTTTGAATAAGCATTTTGCCCAAAGGTGCAAATACAGCAATGTAATTTAAGGTGAATCTCTGGAAATATGATTAATGCTTTATGATAATCTCTCTTGGTAGAGACATGAACCTTACAAGAATTTCGGAATAAACAACATCAAGAGTGAATGCAGACATATTTGGAATGAATGTAGATACATCCTGATATGAGTGTCAAAAAAAATAGAATCAATGTCAACTATCCTATAAAGACGAAGATTTTGTCATTCATTGCTAAAGGTGGCTACGTTAACTCCTGGTAACCTATAAAAAATTCCAATTTCATGTTGGTTCAAGGAATAACAAAAAGTTACTGTTTCTATCAAAGTAGAAAAATTCAGGAATGAACATCAAAATGGTATATTATATATCGTCAAAACCAGGTGTAAACACTTTTGGAACTGACGTTGAAAGTTTTTTAATTATAGAAAAGTCGATATTCATTACAGGTTCATTCCAGGATGCGCCTGAGTTCATTCCAGTTATGTCCGTATTCATTCCAATCAAAATTCATTCATGTCAACGCTCAATCAGATCCTCACCTTACAAAAGGAGCTTTCAACTTCTGCAATATCTAGCGCTATCACGAGAGTATGTTTCCATCTCTTCAAGGAGAGAGGTCAACATTTTTGTGAGTTGTTGTTTTGGGTGGCATTGAGCTACAGGGAGAGCAATGTATAGTCTGGAATAGTCATTGAACTTCTATAAATGATGTAATTTTCATATGCTTAATGATCCAAGTATATTTTGATCCAAGTATATTCGGTGAACATTGTCATGGCTTTAAATTGATGCCAGACGTTAAAAACAGCAAATAGCAGTAAATCAGAATAATTAAATAATCTAATATATAAATGTAAGTCGGTTTTTGCGATGTTAGCTTAAAACTCCGGCACTAATGAATCAATCTTAATAAAAAGTACATATTCAGAGTCATCATTACATTCTCTAGGTTATAACACTCTTGAATTTCTATTTTGCTAGAGGATCGCAGCAATATTTCCAATAGAAACCTCATTCTCATCAGTTATGCCAAGTTATATCCGGCCATATTTTTCTGCCTTTCATAACATGTTCGGTTTATTTTGATTATATTCCGACATGCTGCAGCCTTTTGATTGGTCAGCAGTGCTACAGCGAGTCAAGTATTGATATCTGTTCGCCAAACAGAATAGTTTTGCTAGCTTTTTCGGTCTTATAATTGCTTCTCCATCGACTCACCTATCAACTGTATTTGCCTTTCACATTCCAACATTATCTCATTGCTTATGCCAGCTTGATATTGTTGTTCAGCAATTTTCTTGAAGCCCGTTGCTATACTATTAAAATGATTAATATAATGATAATAATAATAATAATGCATAACAACAATAAATAATTGTTAGTTTTAATAATAATCAAAATAATAATTAATAAACACCATCTCCTCCTGCATTGTTATTTTTACGCTTGAGTAATTGTTATTATTTTTATTGTTATCGGTATAATTTTTTTTATTATTTCTGTTATTATTATTATTGTTTTTACGATTATTTTTTTGTTGTTTTCCTTCCTTTTATTAATTATTATTGTTATTGTTACTATTGTAACTATTGTGACTATTGTGACTATTGTACAGGAATTTACCGTCAGGAGTGGTAGCGACCACCTGTACAACGGCCCACAGTAATAAGTAAACACAACAGTGCAGTGTACGCCTATCTATCTCGCCCTCCACCTATCCCAAGGAGTAGGTGCAGTAGGTCGACCTAGCTGTTCAAACAACCGTTCCAGTATCACTTGCCCGTAGGTCAAGTGCAGTGTAAGTCGAGATCGACTGACCACTTTCTACTGACTGTTTGTTCTAGTAACTAGTCGACTGACTCAGTGTAATTGTCCTGTCTACTTCGTGTGTACCAATGCTGAACTCCTCGAGTTCTTTTGTCAGCGCAATCAGTGCAAGCTTACTTGTATGTTTCTGCAAAGCTACCTGTGCTATAGCATAAGTGCGCTTATGCTGTCAAACCAAACAAGCAAGTGAGAGTGTAGGCAGTAACTCTGAGTTTATTCAGACAAGACACGGGTATTTAAGCACAAAAAGTTATATAATAATGATGGACATAAGATAGACAAAGCAGGCCACGCCTGTGCACAGGACTGGTTAACATAAAGCCAATAGAATTAGAATTTGATGTATACAAGGAGGGGCTAAATAGCACGGTTGGGTGCATAAGCACATGTAGGATAACAGTGGCTCTATGCAACAAATAGAACATATATAATGATAAGATAGATAATAAAATAGTAACAAATGTGGACTAGACAGTTCGGTAATGAGATATATATATACGGTTCGGCGAATAGTGTTAGTGTGGTCGATCGATCGCTTGGGCATTTCCTCTACACACGCCGCCCCATTGGCGCTCATAGGGCCAATACAAAAATATCTGGAGGAAATGTTCGACACTGCTGATTGTTTATGATAGGTTCCTCTCCCTTTGAATGGCCACCTTCAGCTCCTCTACACGCTGTAGCTGTTTGAAAGCCTCCCTGGTGGCTACGTATAACTCGGTCTCGTACCGTTTGACTCGCCGGTAGCGATCCTCCCTTCTCTCTTCTTCCAATTGTCTCTCCCAGCTTCCTCTCTCCTGTCGACTATGTCTACTCCCTTCTCTTTCTCTGCTTACCTCTCTCTCCTCTCTCCTCTCTCGTCGTTCTCCTTCTGTCGGGTCCAGTTCCAGCTTTATCGCTTTCTGCGATGTGTTTGGTGCCTTCTCTCCTAGTCGCTTCCTAATGGGTCTCGTCTCTGTTGGGCTATGTGAACGCTCTTTAATTGGTGCAGGTGTGCCGAATGGGGGCGGGTGCTGCCAGTTGACAGCTCCACAGAAGTCCTCGTAGGATGCTTGATCAACCTCGTAGAGGGGTCGGTTGGCCCCACCATGTTCGGGTGCCCCATTTTTATGCCTGAGATGCTTAAGCAGCGTATCCCTCGAGGCGCTCTTGTAGCCACACTTACAAAAAAAGAAGACGAAATGTTGCCTCACATGATATTGCATGCGTCTCTTATTCAATCTTATGCTGCATTTGCTACACTTCCACCTCTCGTCATCGGTGGTCGGTTGTCCTGTTGACTTGATTCTTTCGATGGTCTGTGTCGACAGCCATATTTCTTTCGGTGTGTTGTTGTGCATGGGTGCTGGTGGAGTTGGTGGTTGTGGCGTCCGTGCTTTGCATCTGGCTGCTCCTTCTTTAGCTTTCACGTTGCCCATTCGAACGGGTGAATGGTTCATTTCTTTGTAAGCTATTATCTTCGACCTCTTCTTGTTTTTAGGTGGTTCGAGGATCGCTGCTATTATTGTTGGATCTTCTTCGGTCGACAACACTTCACTATGTCTTTCTGCCATGGTTGTAATTATTTCTCGTTCGCTGTTGTGGTGTCCTTGCAGTGGTTTGTTGACTGTGCAAATAAGTGGTGTGGCGGTATACTTTGTATTGCCGCTGTTTGCTTCTTTCTTTTGTTCTAGGTAACACGTGGTCCCACGTGTTGTCTTTAGGCCACTCCTTTCGTCGTTCGCTGACAATTGCATTATCTCGGTGGCCGTTTCCGTGGGCATTATTTCCTCCAGGAATTGGTTTTCCTCCCGGGTTTTCCACCAGGGGGTTGTCTCCTCGTATCCCTCGTATTCCGTTGTCGTCTCGCTGGTGGGAGTTATCTGCTCCGCACCGTATTTGGGAGTTGCTTGTCCCATACTCTCTCTTGCTAGTATCTCTCCTTGTTTATTTCTACCGCACGTTTCTGTTGTTGTTTTTAGGCCCAACTTTCGCCGGGTCTCTGCCATGTTTGTCCACGGAATATACACCATATTCTCTACCCTTCCACGTGACTCAGGCGGTCTGTTGTTTACCTGCAGGCGTGGATCTGTGGTCCCTCCTCTATCTTCAGTGCGGTAGCATTGATAGTCTGTAAAGCGTACCGGTGGCCTTCGGTTCCTGGTGGGCCGTCCTTCGGCGTTGGCCTGGAGTGGTGGCCATTCTGGGTCTTCCAGAGGGGGGTTCTCAGCTACCGGTGCTTCTGCTGGTGTTGTGGGTGGTGCAGCTACTGGCTCAGGTGGGTCGATGGCTGGTTCGGCGAGTAGTGGCGTAGGAGGTGCAACCTCTGGGGGTGCCTCAGGCTCAGGAGGCTCTCTTGGTACTCTTTCTCTTGGCTCCACCGGAGGTGGTTCTACAGGCTCCACTGGCGGGCGGGGTGCTCCCCTTTGATATGCTCCTCGCATATTTGGCCGAACTGCCTGCTCTCTGCTGGGTGGTGCCCTTCCCACGGTCTCCCTACACGTCCGGTATGCCTTCAGCCGTCGTCCGTTCTGAGTAAACCCTTGTCCATTTTTTTCTAAACGGTAGGTATGGTTTGGGTAAGTCTCCGTGACCGTATACGGTCCGACATAGCTTGGCTGGAGTTTGGGATTACTCCCCTTTGTTCGTCGCTTGTTTTCCATCACTACTAGCTCATCTTTGCTGAACCGGGGGGGTTCTCCCGTCTCCTCTTGGCGGAGCTTAGCTTGTTGACTGCGCACATAGTCGTGGGCTATGGCGAGGTTCTCCTGGATACGCAGGGTGTGCTCGGTGATGCTGTGGTGCTCTAGTGAGGGCGGGGATCCAGTCAGCTGATCGGGCAGTCGTAGCTCTCGGCCCAACATCATAAGGTTGGGTGTCTCTCCAGTAGTGGTGTTGGGGGTGGCTCTACAAGCTCGCATGATCTGGGGTAATAAACCGTCCCATTCATCCTGCCCCTTGCTCAATATTAGTGTTCGTAGGGCGTCTCCTAGTGTCCTATTCTGCCTCTCTACCATGCCATTACCCTGGGGGTGGTATGGGGTGGTACGTGTCTTGCGTACTCCCCACAGCGAGCAGAGTTCTTCCAGGATGGTCGACTCAAACTGCGCTCCTTGGTCAGAGTGTAGTTGTTCTGGGAGTCCCCAATAACTGAACACTCTCTCGTCCAGTGTTGTCGCTACAGTGGGTGCGGTGGCATCTGGTAGGGCTATCGCGTCTTGCCAACGAGTGAAGTGGTCGGTGAGAACCAATATCCACTTATTCTTTCGTCGGGTGACGGGTAGTGGGCCTACCAGATCTACGGCCAGCTTCTGAAACGGCCGTCCAGCGAAGAGCCGTTGTCCTCCCGGGGCGGTGGGTCGATTGCTGCGTTTCGCCACCTGGCACACCTCACAGCTCTTGACGAGTCTGCGTGTTAGCCCCGTTAAGCCTGGCCAGTACCAGTCGAGCTGCAATCGGTGGCGCGTCCGATTGATCCCTGCATGGGCTAGTAGGTGTGTGTCCCACACTACTTTGTGGCGCCAGGCTGGTGGGCACACAGCACAGGTTCGAGTCCGTCCTTGGTGCTCTGAAATAATGACCAGCGTTCCATCTGGTCGGAGGCTCATAGCGTCGATCCTGTCGTGTAGGATGCGGAGCTCCGTCTCTCCCTCTTCCAACTCTCTGTCGGAGAAGTGTCTCCTGGCTTTGACGGCAGCATACACCTTCGCTACAGGGTGTCGTCCTTCCTGCTGTGCCCGTACCAGCTCTTGTGCACTCCTTGCTGGGTCGGTGATTGTCACATTCACCTGTCCCTTTTGCTCTCCTGACCCCCCTGGGGGGTGCTCAGCACGGGTGGGTCCCCCGTCAGTCCATTCCCTTCGCTCCGCTGGTCCCCTCGGGGGGAGCTCGGCACGGGTGGGTCCCCCGTCAGTTCGTCCCCTTCGCTCCGCTGGTCCCCTCGGGGAGAGCTCGGCACGGGTGGGTCCCCCGTCAGTTCGGCCCCTTCGCTCCGCTGGTCCCCTCGGGGAGAGCTCGGCACGGGTGGGTCCCCCGTCAGTTCGCCCCCTTCGCTCCGCTGGTCCCCTCGGGGAGAGCTCGGCACGGGTGGGTCCCCCGTCAGTTCGTTCCCTTCGCTCCGCTGGTCCCCTCGGGGAGAGCTCGGCACGGGTGGGTCCCCCGTCTATCCATTCCCTTTGCCCTCCTAGCTCCCCTAGGCTGAGTTCGGCATGGGTGGGTCCCCCATCTCTCTGCTCAATTGAGCGGCATTGTCTACAGTCGAGACAGGGCTCCTGTCGACTGAGTCCGTCGGCGTTGCCGTGCTGTGGTCCCGGTCGGTGTTCGAGTTTGAACCTGAACTCTGCTAGGATTTCCAGCCACCTAGCGATCTGGTTAGAGGGTTCCTTTCTCCTGCATGGCCATCTGAGGGAGGCGTGGTCCGACCGCAGCTTGAACTCCTTGCCGTATAGGTAGGGTCGAAAGTGCTTGGCCGCCTTAATCACTGCCAGTAGCTCTCTCCTTGTCACGCAGTAGTTTCTTTCTGCTGGCGACAGGGTCTTGCTATAATACGCGATTACCCTCTCGCGTCCTTCCTGTATCTGTGACAGTACTCCGCCTACCCCGACCGCGCTGGCATCCGTGTCCAGGATGTAGGGAAGCGTTGGGTCGGGATATCCTAGTACGGGTGCTTGGCTCAATCCTGCCTTTAACCTCTCGAAGGCTTGTTGCTCGTTCGTACCCCATATCCAGGGGACGTCCTTTCCAGTGAGCACCGTGAGCGGCTTGGCTGTAGTAGCATAGTCGGGTAAGTACTGTCTATAATAGCCAGCCGTCCCCAAAAATGCTTGCAGCGCCTTTATATCCTGGGGTGTCTGCCACTGTCTTACTGCCTCGACCTTGTCGGGGTCCGTGGCTACGCCTCCAGCACTTACTACGTGCCCCAAGTACCGCACCTGTGGACTCAGTAGCTCACACTTCGAGGGTTTAACCTTTAGGTGTGCACTTTGGAGTCGCTGCAGGACCTCTTCTAACCTCTGTAGGTGGGACGGAAAGTCCGGAGCTATGACGATCACGTCATCCAGATATAGCAGCAGTGTCTTCCAGTGAAGACCTTTGAGTACGCGCTCCATGAGCCGCTGGAACGTGGCTGGGGCGGAGGTGAGCCCGAAGGGCAGCACCTTCCAGCGCCACAGACCACTACGCGTGATGAATGCGGACTTATCTCTGGCGTCCTCATCTAGTGGGACCTGCCAGTATCCACTGGTCAGGTCGAGAGTACTGAAATACTTGCTGCCGGCAAGGGCGTCCAGAGAGTCATCAATCCTGGGAATGGGATGGGCATCCTGTTGCGTGACGTCATTTAGTTTTCGGTAGTCCACACAGAACCGCCAGGAATTGTCTTTCTTCCGTACCAGGACGACTGGGGAGCTCCAAGCTCCATCGGCCGGCTCGATAAGGTCCTTTGCCAACAACTTTTTTACCTGTCTCTCTGCCTCGGCCTCTTTCTCGGCTCCTAGCCGGTGTGGGGGTAGTCGTATGGGTCGGGTACCAGGTATCACAGGGATAGAGTGTTCGACCAGCGGGGTGCGGCCGATATCTCCATCGTCTCTACTGAACACGTCCTGGTAGCGGCTGAGGAGGTTCCGTAGTTGGTATTCCTCTCATGTATTTTGACAGCCCTTCTTGGCCTGGTTGAACAGGGGTACTAAGTGTGGGGGCAGCTCCCTATCCTGTCGGTGGGGTTCCTGCTGAGAACCCTGTAGCGCCTGTACCTCGCTGGGTTCCACTCCAGTGAAAGTCCCTATGACCTCTCCTGCTGGAACCCTTATACTCTCTTGTGAGGGGTTTAGACATCGGACCAGTACCCTTCCATGCTCGTCTGGGGCATTGATGCTTGTGGCCACTAGTAGTCCTCCTTCCCTACTTTCTATTATTCCCTGTGTACAGGGGGTCCGGCTAGTTAGGTGGCAAGGCACCGTTGCCTCTGCCTGGGGTGGAATATGGGTGTCCCTCTGGACTTGTACTTTTGACACCAGATCTCTACCATGTCGGTCCGTACAGGTCAGCTCCTTTCCTTGTACGCACAAGGTAGGTCGGTTGAACCCCATCTGGCAGTTCTGCTTTGTTAAGAACGGCATGCCCAGGATTACGTCCTCATTTATCTGGCTCACGACAAACGTTTCTTCATATTTCACGTGACGTATCCTCCCGGTCAGCGTAATCAATCCGTAAAAGGGCAGTCGAGTGCCGTCTGCCATCAAGCCATGTGAATCATAGTCTTGTAGGTGATGTTGCTGCTGAGGGGGGAGTAGGTCGAACACTCGTTTCGACAGTAAGTTTGTGTTGCACCCGGTGTCTATTAAGTAAGAGACTGAGCGTCCTTCTACCTTGCCAGGTAGGTAATAGCTCGATTGGTAGGGTCTCTCTACCTGGTTGAGGTGAACAGTGAGGGGCTTTCGGGTAGTCCCTGGGGTCGGTTTTGACTTCTGATGCCTTCGCCGTTTTGAGGGGGGTTCTTGTGGATGACTTATCCTAGTCTCCTCCTCCTCTTCTTCTTCATCGTCCTCCGATGTCTCGTCTGTTAGTGGGCTGAACCTGTTGTTCAGCTGAATGGGCAGGGGTCTGTTTTGGATGAACTGGTCTCTTCCTTCTCGAGGTCGACGGGGGTGGGGGGCCCTTTTGCAGCCAGTAGGAGTTCCTACTGCTGCGGGCCGTACCCGTTTCCCTGACGTGGGTGCCATGGTGTAGTTGGGCATCGACTCCTTATGTGTCCAGTACGCTGACATCCCCAGCAGCACGTTGGTGGGGGCTTGTCAGTTCCTTCCTTAATACGGGTCACTTCTTGGCTCAATTGCTCTACCGCCTTGAGGAGCTTGGCTAGGGGATCCCCTACCTCTTGGCACTTGAGTGTGGCTTCAGGGGGGTTTGGATTGCCTTCTGCCTCTTCTTCCTGTACGATTCGTACGTTGGGCTGTGGAGGGTTCTGATGCTGAACTTGCAAGAACTCGTTTCCTGCTTGGACGGCCTCCTCTAACGTTGTCGGCCTTATGGCCAACAAATGCCGTTGAAGATACACATGTCCTAGTGTATTCTGGAAGGTCTGCATGGTGAGGTCCTCCCTGCTCTGGAGCGGTAGGTCTCCGTAGGCTGCTTCCACTAGCCGCTCGATTTGGAGTGCGTGTTCCCTCAGCGTTTCCTTGTGGGCTTTCCGGTAAGTGGTCAGCCTGGTCTGTGCCTCCGTGCGAGTCAAGCCAAAACTTGCTCTCAATGCTCGAGTGATGGCCGTGGTATCGACCCCTCTCCCACACTGTTCGGCCTTTCCTATGAGTGACTGTCGAAGGTGGATGGTAGCTTCCTCCGGTAACCATCTATTGGCTCTGGCGACTTCCTCGAATCGTTGGATGAAGTATCCAACATCTCCTTCTCCGTTGAACTGGGGTACTCTGAAGCGGTCCCTTCCATTGCTCGTTGACATTCGATCCAAGATGTCAGCTAACGTGCCCATGATTTGTAATGGTGACCCATCACGATCTGAGCTGAGCGCTCGTCGCCTGCTGGCCATCTCCGCGCCTGCTGCCTCCTGTTTGTGTTCACCGTTCCTGTGGGTCGTTCGCTTGGATTCCTCACAATCCCACTGCTGCCACCAATGTACAGGAATTTACCGTCAGGAGTGGTAGCGACCACCTGTACAACGGCCCACAGTAATAAGTAAACACAACAGTGCAGTGTACGCCTATCTATCTCGCCCTCCACCTATCCCAAGGAGTAGGTGCAGTAGGTCGACCTAGCTGTTCAAACAACCGTTCCAGTATCACTTGCCCGTAGGTCAAGTGCAGTGTAAGTCGAGATCGACTGACCACTTTCTACTGACTGTTTGTTCTAGTAACTAGTCGACTGACTCAGTGTAATTGTCCTGTCTACTTCGTGTGTACCAATGCTGAACTCCTCGAGTTCTTTTGTCAGCGCAATCAGTGCAAGCTTACTTGTATGTTTCTGCAAAGCTACCTGTGCTATAGCATAAGTGCGCTTATGCTGTCAAACCAAACAAGCAAGTGAGAGTGTAGGCAGTAACTCTGAGTTTATTCAGACAAGACACGGGTATTTAAGCACAAAAAGTTATATAATAATGATGGACATAAGATAGACAAAGCAGGCCACGCCTGTGCACAGGACTGGTTAACATAAAGCCAATAGAATTAGAATTTGATGTATACAAGGAGGGGCTAAATAGCACGGTTGGGTGCATAAGCACATGTAGGATAACAGTGGCTCTATGCAACAAATAGAACATATATAATGATAAGATAGATAATAAAATAGTAACAAATGTGGACTAGACAGTTCGGTAATGAGATATATATATACGGTTCGGCGAATAGTGTTAGTGTGGTCGATCGATCGCTTGGGCATTTCCTCTACACTATAATGACCATATAGAGTAATAATAAAAGTAATAATAATAATAATAAAAGTAGTTCTTATTTATTTAGTAAAATTACAAATAACAAAAATATTAATTAATAGTCATTGATTATTATTAATGTTGTTATTATTATTATTATTTTTATTATTAATATTATTTTTATCAATGTTGTATAAAAGTAGTTGTTTTTCTTTTTTGTTTAAAAATCATTTAACAGTTATTAACACTGTGGTTGAATACTGCTCATTAATATTAGTACTGCCATATACCCTCATCTCTTCCATATCATTATATTCCTCAATTTATTTAAGCACAAACAACTTTGATACAAATAAATATCATTAGCATTGAAACTTATGAACAAAAACCATAGCCACAGTGTATCCTAACAATAATAACAACCATGAATGAGCAATACTGGTAATGCATACAAAATAATGATATACGCCGCAATAAAAATAAGAGTAATCAAAAGGAACCCAATGTATCAGAGTTGTTCTCAATTTCTTTGTCATTCTTCAGCAGTAGTACTTTTTCTTATTTGTTTTTTTTGCTTTTTCAAGTTGTTTACCATGACAAAAAATACTTAATAATTATGAGTAGGTCTACAACAGCAGCGCAAAGCGAGTCTAGGTTTAAAGACTTGCAATATTTTTGACTAAAGGTTTTTAATTAATTTTCATTATTATTACTACTCTTGCCTTTAATAATAATTAATCGACCTATCTCTCCACAACGTTGGTAATAACCATCATAGTTGAAATATCGATGGTAGACTGTTGATAAAGGATACAAAATATTATACCAAGTTATACAAAAATTGCATAAAAAGAGTGACAAAAATAGTCATTTGAGGAACTTAATCCGTAATTTGTGCAAAATTTGTCCACAATTTGTTTATTTTAATGACATTTGACTTTGCCTGCTGCTCAGCATGCCACGAAAAAGAACTGGCTCAAGTATTCCAAACAACTTTTCTCCAGCTCCACAAGGTTTACGTAAATTCAGAGAAAATAAAAATGATTGTGAGTTTTTGTTACAATTGCGTTGTGATTGCCACACAGTGAACAGTGCATGTTTAGCTGATTTACTTACACAGTTGATGCAGCATTCTAAAATACGTTTTTGAAATATTGACCAATGGGTTGCACAGTCACTAAGCATATGTTTTGATACGGAAATTTAAAATACAAATACTTGAATATCCACCAGATTCTTTGAGTTGGTTTTTCACTAAATGCACAACTACAGCAAAGCCTTGAGTTGACTTTTTGGAAATATAATCCATGCTTTATGACGATCTCCTTTGGTTGGGAAATAAATTTAAAAAAATGCTTTTCACTCTCTGGAATAAATAGACTCGAGCTATTATGAAAGAGTTGCAAGCTCAACTCTTCAAAAAGAAAAGTTAACGTTTTTGCAAGTTGTTGTTATGAGTGGTGATGTGCAATAGGGAGAGCAATGTGTTGCATGGAACAACCGTTACACTTCTGCAGATGTTGTGTAACTATGTTCAAAGATTTAATTATGTTATGAAGCAAGAGGGAAGTTGGCACACCCATGCGGCTATAAATTTATAATTAGTGCAGACAAAAATTTTCCAAGAACTGTTAAATGCTCTGACTTCAAATTTCGTAAAAATTGTAACCAGTTACATAATGATTGAAACATGTAGACAAATTGAGCATCATCAAGCCAACTGTCAAGTCAAACTGAATAAAAACCTCCATAACACTGACCCCTCTTGATCTCCCTAACATCATTTTCGCACTCTTTATGTTATCTCCACGGGCAACGCCGGGTATTTCTGCTAGTAATATTATAAATATTTGATAATTATTATTATTTATTCAATGTAATAGCTATTATCACATTAACATATTATAATTAATCGTGTAATTATTGCTTATTGTTGCGGAGGAATTAATCCTAACTGTAATGGGTTACCAATGGTAGCCACCTGCACTTTCTCTAGGTGTGCAGAGACAAGCACTCTTGTCAGATTCGCTAAACAAGCTCACCCTCCGACATGCCGTATCAGTATCTGCTCTTCAGCATTGTCTGCCTGAAGATAGGCCCTGATAGGCAAGCGTCCGCCAGACATCTCTGCCCTTGGTCTGCCACTAGTTGCACAACAACATTACTAGACCCAGCAAGTCATCTGTGCAATTTGTCTTCCCAAGTGGATGAGCTATACTGTAAGTATCCTTGTATGTGTGAGCAGAGTTCAAGTGGAAACTTGATTGACTGCAAGCTGTGTTTTATTCCAAAATAACATACCAGTTGTAACTCTCCAAATACACTGAAGAGGAAAAGATTCAGGAATTGTGTTTATAGCAGTGTTTAGCTTTGTCCTTAGGGCAGTCCGAAAGTCATAGCCTCAAATAATATAAAATAAAGACATGAAATGTTTCGAGATGACTAATAATAGTATTGTAAGATGTTGACAACAACCAGGAAATGTACCAAATGGAATCGCTATTGTTAGTGTAATAATCAATGTTCTAGTTTGCTTTCAGGTTACCCACATGATGTCCTGCCATGTTTTTCCTGTACATTATTACCTAACACATTATTGTTTTACCGTATCAATGTTATTTTTATCATTTGTTCGTTATTAAATGAGGATGATTATTATTACGATTTAGCTACAAACCAATGATTGATTGAAACATATTTTTATTATATTATAATTGAATAATTATTTTTATTAGCATCATTGTTCTTTCACTATATATATGTATTATGATTTTTTATTTATCATTGCATCAACATATAACTGTAAAACATGGTTGATAATTAATATTTGGCCTCAACATTATTTTTATTCGTTTGATCAAACAATAATAATTAAACATTTTTTTGATAAAGCTATAAAAAATTTTACATGTTTTTCATCACCCAATGACTTCAGATGCATTTGCCCTGCATTTTCCGCCATCCCAGTTGTAGGGTTTTGTTTTACGATGATCAGAGTAAAGTGTTTATTATGTAAGTTCTTTTTTTAACTATTGAGATCGCCAATGAAACAACATAAGCACTTCGTTGAAAAAATATATGTGTTCATGTCTAAGTATAATATTGTTACACATGAGGATCATCAAAGATGTCACCAGTGAAAATATAGATATCTTTGTTTATTGCCATGAAGTATTTGCATCATTAGGTCGATGTTTAAAGCAAAAATATTGTGGTGGATTTTCATGACCACTATCTGTGTGCAAGGTCCCTCTGGCAACTGCTGGGTGTCAGGCAAGCCTAAACTGAGTCTGGCACAGCCAGAAAACAAGCAAGTGAGCCAATAGAAGCACTACTGGCCCTGCAGCATTCACTACCGGCCCTGCAGAGGTACTACCGGACCTGCAGCATTCACTGCCGGCCCTGCAGCATTCACTACCGACCCTGCAGTGTCACTACCAACCCTATACCGAGTCGGTGAGGAAAAAAGGGCTATAGCCCGTGTACCCAAAATGGTTCAGAAGATGCAGGAGCCCAACTTTGCAGCTTATCTACCACCGGAAAGACCAAAGACAAGGAACACAAGCCGTAAGAGCCAGGACCTCGAGCTACCTATTGCACCATCATGATTCAGCATTATTGACTGAGAAGCTCCGCCCCTAACTTCTGGATGCCTTGTACATTTAACCTTATATTAGCCAATACTGCATTATGTTAATAATTACTATGTTTCCACATCATGACAAATTGGCAATACTGCCGGCAATAATGGGAAATTCCAGTTGGGAACAGCGTTGTTGACAAATTTGTCGTGAGACTTGTCGACAAACATTTGTCGTGAGACTTGTCGACAAACATTTGTCGCTCTCTAAAAGCGAAAAATTGGCGATAAGCAAAATTCCAGATGTTTATTCCTATTGGAAACGCTCATGTCGCCAAAGGCGATAAAACCAGACATGCGTAATAAAACAGGAAGCCACCAATTATCCATTGTAATCGCATGGCATCGTCAGCTAGTGGGTGTTTATATTTAACTAACGAGGATCGTTTGTGGTTTATTACACAGTTATTTATGAAACAATACAACTGATTTGAAACGAATGAATCTTAGCTGCTGGTAATTAATTATTGCAGTGGTGAAAAACAAATGGTAGTATTTTTTTCAGCAAAAATTCACTTGGTTCTTCATTATTATTTATTTATTTATTCATTTATTTATTACTAACTAACAATAATAAATAATATAATTTATTGAATCATAGCCAGTGTGCTACTAAAATTCTTTGTCACCACACAGCTTCCTTAGCTAGCCAACAATTCAGTGATATTTTATTCATATATTTTACAATATAAGAAAGTAATAATAAAAAACAGCCTGCAACGCTAGTCGGCTAAATTGCACTCAACAGCACACTGACTGCAACTGCCTCTGTCGGCGCGGTTTAACCAACGGCGATAAACTTTGAGTCATAGAAATATATGCCCTTGTCGCTAATTATTTGTGGTAGCAAACCACAGAGATTTGGTGATATTTTGTCATGATGTGGAAACATAGTAATTAACTTACCTTTTCTATTCGTGCAATTACTTCCTGTCACTGTTGATTTGTTGCCCCCTTATTTGGGCATATGTTTTCTCCTGCTCCGCCTATAAAAGGCAGAGACGGTTCACTAATCTGTGTATTGTATTGGGATTCTGCTTGTGAGTGTACCAAGTAGCATTATACATTACCAATATTATACTTCGCTGGGTTGTGATTGTATAATATATTATGATATACTCATTGAGACATTGAGTTGTGCAATTGAGCCGCGGGCTCCGAATACGGTTGTGGAGTTGGTATACTCCTCCATTTGGAAGTTGACTTCTGGAGTGAGGTGTTGTTGGTGGAAATTTGGTCGGCCCCCCCCCCCCCCCAAAAAAAAATCCACTACAATATGTTTTGAATAATGAAAAACTTTCCAAATACTTTAATGAAGTTAATGAGAAAAATATCTTATCATTGTTCAAGTATTAATTAGTTTGTTAGCAGCTCGCATAATTGACCGTAATGTGATGTTGTTAGGATCCTTTTGAAGATGAAGCAACTGGGGAGGTACGGAACGATAGAAAGTTGTGGCTCTGATGCAATTCTTTGTTGATGTGATTTTCTCACAAGTTGTGCAAAGTGCCACGTAAGCCCAAGAAATGTGCTGTGTTTGCTAGAGCCTCTGCCAATACTTCTTGCACTCATCAGCTTTCTAGAGTCAATGCTGGTACTGGTAATACAACAACAAGCGACCTACATTTCAGTTTTGATGTAACATCCAATAGTTCAGCTGGTATACATTGAATGCTTGCATCTGCAGAGCCTGAATCAAAAGAGCTCGTGATTGAATGAGTTTCAGAGCCCTGAACCTCTTTAGACAAGCTCAACAGTTCTATCTGGGAGTTGCAGCCACTGTATTGTTTCATAGAGTAAGTAGTTTGACTGGTATTTATTTACCATTGCTCTTTGTTAACATTTTCAATCATTTTTTTTCAAATTTGTATCACCAGATATTCAGGTGTAGGATTTTAACACTATCGATATTGTTGCCTCTTCCTACTAGTTTTAAGGAATACCTAGTTGGTGCTTTGTTTTGGGGTTATGTACGAAGTCCTCAACATCTGCCATACTGCTGAGTTGGTACCTCAATAATTAGAACCGGTAACCAGAACACTTGGTCAGTCTCGACAGATTGTTATTGACGTATGTCATGAAAACTTTTCTTGTCTCAAAGCTCATTTTTCTCACTGTCACTGTCATAAAACTGGTATAAAAATGAATTTGTAGCCAATTATGCGAGTGTTGGACTGCTGTTTTCTGCTCATATGAGTCCATAATTTTACTTATGGAATTTTTATCATATATTTGTTTAAATTCTTGACTACCTGTGGTGTAAAATGTTGGTAGCTTAGCTGCTACACTGAGGAATCCCACCCTTCATCGTGCTGGCTTGTTTTTGTATATTATTGTTATTATATTTGGTTTTACTACAAAGTATATTGATAAAACAAAATAAAAACAAGTTCGGTGGTTTGAAAGAGTGGCTGAGCTGCTGATTCGGGAGTTCCACTCTCCATTAACTGTTAGTATGTAAGCAAACAGATTAATGTTACATCAATAACATCAAAGATTCTCTAAAATGATTGCCAAGTATCAAAGCTTGGTAATTCTAGCTATCACCTAGCATGAATGTTATGATTGAATCATTATTGCTGTAGTGATATTTGAGTTGTAAGTGCCGCCTTGAAATGTGATGACACAACTCTCCCAATATACGGCTCTAGCAGAGACCGCTGCTAGGTAGAAGGAAGAGACTCCTCCCGAAAGCTATACACAGGCGGAGAGCACTAGTGTAGTCCTCATTCTGATTGCAATATTACATTATGTTCTTTTGAAACATTCCAGCATTGAACACTTTTTTATTGATTTTTTGAATCTTCAGGTCTTAAGCGGTAGATTGATGTATTGAATGACTCTTTAGGCCCATCCATCCGTGATTTACAGGCTTTCCAAAAAGCCATTGGCCTCAAAACCTCACCACAACAGCTTACGTTTTTATTTACTATAACTTCCATTGGTTGAGGAGTATGTCATCCTCGGATTGTGGGAGTAGTCAATTATAATAAATAATAGTAAATCTATATAAATTAAGTTACATCATCTTTGTTTAAAATTAAATGTGGTTGGGTGGTTCATTTAGTTTTAGGTCTATTGAAGGCCATTGCATCAGGAATGAAGAATTCTTATAAAGGCACTTCATCAAAATGTGGTTTTAATATTTGATGGTGCTCTTAACTGTCACAAGCCAGTTTTCATCTGGTTTGAATTTGCACTCTGCACACATAAAATCGGATATAGTGTAAATACTAATCACGCATAGTAGCTAATGCTACATGTACTTCTATCAACTACATACCGATTTGCCCTTATCGATTGGAGATGGCGTCATGGAGTTTCCCGTATTTTGTTCTTTATCTGCCATTACCACGCAATACCGGTGAATTTCGCTACATTTTCACCGTAGTTAGCCATAAAGTGCTTTCAAACAACAAAAACGGGACGCTCAAAAACAACTCTTCATCTATAAATAATTGCACTTGAGAAACAGTTTTGTCGGAAACATTGAAACCGTGGGGAGTTATGTGATTGGTCAAATCTCGAATTGTCTACCAATATTTTTACCACGAACAAAACCTACCAATAGCCTCAAATAAAATGCTACCGATTATTTTGTTACGTCACACCAGAAACACATACAAGGAAATCCTCGATCAGTAAGACAAAGCAGGAATAGTCGGTGGATTTACATGAGGGTTTAAATTCAAGCTTGTTTATCATATAAGTTTCATCTGGGAGATGGCAACGAGAGACGACTTCAGGATTTGCCTGGTGGTCGGTCCATTGTGGTCACAATCACAAGGATATTCTAATACTATGTCCGTCAAAAGAATAAGTAAAACTTATGCTTGCTTTGGTGAGTTCGGGAACAATGAATGGTAGTATAGAATGGACAGCGGTGAATGTGTAGAATAAAAATAAATAACAATGATAATAAGAATCAGCCAAATCTGATTGGCCCAACAAATGTTGAACGGGAAAGAAATAAATATAATTTTGACCCGAAGATGATGCCAATTTTATGCAGTGAAAAAATTGAAGAGCATTTTGGAGGAAGGGTAGTTTGCATGAGTGTAAATCAGTATTCAGTAGGCATAGAGAGATTTTCAATACATCAATCTGCTACTTAAAACCTGAATATTCAGAAAATGTATGAAAATTTTTTTTATTGCTGGCATGCTTTAATTAACCTTGGTCACTAAGCTCTATGCTTGGATTTTGTATTCTAATTGGTTGAGCATTATGTTTTATATATTTGTAAGGCAATGAAATGCCCATAATTGCCAGTTAATTAATAAACTTTGGGCTACGGACAACAATCTCTCTTCACTCACTCGACAACAGGGGTTCCATACTGACCCAGTGTCCTAGTAGGAGGGCAAACACTGTCACATTAGGGAGCAGAGCCAGCAGGGCTGTTGTTAGAAGTGTACAAGGTTGGTAGGACTCTGACAGCAGATATAGATCGCAGGGTTAAGCCCCTGTGTGAGCTGGCTATACCGCAGTAAATGGCTGTGCTTTGGTGGGAGCAGAAACACTCGGTGTCGCTCACCACAGTTGATAGCCCAGGGTAGGTAGGCAGATTGTCACAACTTCTGAGTCATAAGAGAGCAAAAAATTTTGGGCTTTAGCACTACCAAGACCAGTCAGTTGTGTCCATGTATTAACACCCAATTATTCTACAACATTGCTTGTTTAAAGTCACAGGCCTAGCAAGCACAATAGTAAATGTGAAGCCATCAAATTGTGAAGCCAATTGCACAATAGCATCAGTTCAAAGGTGATGCACCGGAGTTGGCATTCACATGTTTGCAACAGCCTCTCAAGAACTATCACACACAGCACTCCTTGTTTAGCAATTGCAAATTGAGCCTTATTGGTAGGGCTAAGAAGGAAAATCAGTATGGACTGGTGCTCGGTATCAGCAGTTTTGTTCATTCTAATATTCGCAGGTAAGTGATTAGTCACATTCAACATTTTGTATCCCTTTCTAGCATCAATTCCGAGTCCATTCGAGATTATTTTAGTTAAATGGATACACTTCAACATAAAAACCATATACCAAGATGTTCAACTGGATCTTAGCTTTCCGTTTCAGTAATTATGTTCTCTCAACACTCACTTTATCAGAAGTTATAGGTATCTATATTAGCTACATAGTGAAAGCGGAAGTCATCTCAACACTTGCTGGTAGTGACACTAACGAGCGGACTATTGGCAATAGCTATGTGAATACTACATAAAAATGGCCTTCTTTACTTGCATTGTCAGGTTGTCTATGACTTGTTTAGTGATAATGGATTTGACAGTGAGTCGCACGTGATTGATATCACTTGATGTGCCATAAACATAGCTGAAAGGCTGTGTTAACAACATAGTTTTATTTTTGGAATCTCTGTTATTCATGGTGGGCAAAAAACATAGCACCAACTATCGCAAATTGGTTTGAAGTTTCTGTGCCTAACGCTCCTTCAACTTTAAAACATTAGATTATTGTTTGCTTGGAATCTACCTCAATACAATATATCTATTATACTTTTAGTTTATGAGCTATAAGACCAATGATATTACTGATTAAATTGTTATTAATGCCACCACAGTTCAATGTATCAGGCAATTTTAATGCAGTTTTTCATCTGATAATATTTAGTTTAACTACCTGGTTTAAGGCATTCTGGGGATGCTGCTATGTACTATTAATTATTACCTATTATTGTTTTTGTAATCGCTATTATATAAACAATAAAGTGATAATTGCGGATAAATGTTATTAATAATTAATAGTCTATATAAAATATATAGTAATTATTGTAACAGATGAATATAACTGTAAGTCCATTACGCCAATATAGTTTAAACTGGAATTAATTATGGTCAAAGAAAATCAACATCAATTGTTATTATTAGAACAATAATCAGAACAAGTTATTAATTAATAATAGTGCTATTGTGGCGGACGGCACCGAAAACTCCACTAAACGATGTATGTAAATACAGTTCTATGCGGACAGTTCTATGCCTCAGCATTTATCAGTTATCATTATTATTATTATTGTGCTGCCATGTGCTAAATACTGTGTTCATCCAACCATTTAACTACTGCCAGCCAACTATTATATGCTAAACATTTTATTAGCCATGCTCTGCCAATTAACTTGTGCCAGGCGTGGCCGGCAGTCAATATTTTTTATTTTTGCCAACTTTTTGTATTCTACTTGTATAAACATCGCTGTATTCAACCAATAAATTCAGAGTATAAGCCGTGCACACTCTCAGAAGTTCTTTGCATGCAATAACTTCACTGCGCACAGTACACTGTAGTGGATTTTGGGGGGCCGACCAAACGTCCACCAACAACGCCTCACTCTAGAGGTCAACTTCCAACAGAGGAGTATGCCAACTCCACAACTGTTCCCGGAGCCCACGGCTCAAACGTACAACTCAATGACTTGTTGAGTAAACCATACTTTATTACACAGCGTAACCAGCAATGTATAATAAGGGTAAATGTATCATGCTACTTGGCTTAAGCACAGGTAGAATCCCAATACAATACAAGGAGTCTAGTGAAATATTCTGCATTTTATAGGCAGAGCATAATTAAAACATATGCCCAAACAAGGGGCAACAAATCAGTAATGGCAGGAAGTGTTTACTCTAATCAGATCATAAGATATAAATATGCAATACAGTCATTGGCTAATATGAGGTTAAATATGAAGGGCGCCCAGAAGTAGGGGGCAGAGCTTCTCAGTCAATCTTGCTTACTCATGGTGGTGCAATGAGTAGCCCTGGTTCTTGGTCCTTATGGCTTGTGGTCCTTGGCTTTGTCTTGTTTGAGGACAGCTATGTTGCAGAGTCGGGCTCCTGCACCTTTGGTATTAATTTCGGTTCTCAGGCTATTGTAGAACTTTGCTCACCGACCCGGTATAGGTATGGTAATGGCACTGCAGGGCCGGTAGTACATGCTGCAGGGCCGGCAGGGTGTGCTGCAGGGCCGGTGGTACCTCTGCAGGGCAGGCAGTGAATGCTGCAGGGCAGGCAGTGAATGCTGCAGGGCAGGCAGTGAATGCTGCAGGGCAGGCAGTGAATGCTGCAGGGCAGGCAGTGAATGCTGCAGGGCAGGCAGTGAATGCTGCAGGGCCGGTAGGGTTTCTACCGGCTTACTTGTTCGTGTTCTGGCTGTGCCAGGCTCAGTTTAGGCTTGCCTGACACCCAGCAGTTGTCAGGGGGACCTTGCGCAAAGATAGTGGTCACAAAAATCCACCACATTCCCCTCTCCATTAAAGACTGAATCTCTTTGGTCTTTAATTACATAATTTAGCAAAGAGAATAATAGTGGCGAGCAACACCCGTGCTCGGTCAAGTTTGTGGGGAGAGCATCTTACTGCCTCCTAGCATCTCTAGGGGCGGCTTTCCATGCATGTTTCGATCCCCCAGGGTCATAGGGGAAGTCGAGAACATCTCTCGTTGCACAGACTGCTACCATAGCATCTGATGCATAAGCAGAGAAAGAGTCTTCAGGGTTTCTCTCTTCTCCCTTGGTGTACGTGGTGGCCGGCTCATTCTTCAGCCTCGGCTTCTCTCCTGGAACCTCCTCTTCCAGCATCGGGGGTGGCAAGATCTGCATCCAGTACACCTCAAAGTTTGGCTTGACATCGACAGTTGACTGCAATTCAGTATCTATTCCAGCTATAGGTGCTAGCTCCGTATCAGCGGCAGCAGCAACAGGGGTTGGCTGGGGAGGTGCAGTTTCTGTCCGTAGCAACTCCTCCGCTGGCATGGCCAACAACTCCTCTTCTCCAAGTCCTGGAGGGTGGTAGGCTGCTAGGTCAGTTTCTAACAGCATGCTCTTGTTCTTCACTTCTATCTCCAAACAGTTGGAAGTAGCCATAGTGCCAATCTGTTGCACGAGGCTTTCTTTAGTTGAGACAGTACGCGTAGTGCCCTGGTCACTGTCTTGAGAGGGAATGACTGTCTCCTTTTTGTCAACTGCTTTCTCAGATTTCCGACTCACCCTGTCTGTGCTTGCAGGAGGCAGCAGAGCAGGGGTACTAGGAGCAACCTTTGGTGGTCCCTGGTAGCTCTCACGGGGGGATTTCAGCTGGAGCCTTGCCACATCTGGTAGAACAGCTTCTGGCAATCCTTTTGAAACCACACACGACCACAGTGGTGCAACTTCTTTGGCGGATATAGCTGTTTTGGCGCCTTCCCCGGATTTCCCGGCTATTGCATCATGAGTGGTTTTAGCCACTGTCTTTGATGCTGGCAACCAACAGCTCCTTCCACTCCCTTTCATTGCCTGTGGGTGGTCATTAGGTAACTCCTCCTGTGCTTTCTTTTGGTGACCTTCCTGCTTGTCCAGGGGCGTAGCCAACAGGGGCTTGGAGGTAAATTTCGCGCTCTTTCCTCTGGCGACCTCAGTTTTCATCCCTTCACGCTCAAATTTTCTGTGCAGGCTATCCTTCCCCCTCTCCATCGTTTGGGAGGTCCTGCAGACTACTTGCTCACTTTCTGTAGGTGCTGTTGGGGTAAATCCATCCCAACCACCATGTGAAACAGCATCCTTGTGGGTGGTGTCTATCCACATCACACCAGCCGGTAACAGCTCCTCATGTTTGTCCATATACGGCACATCATGGCCGTCTATAGTAATAACGGAGTCCTGAATATTGAGTAAACACTCATGAGTGGTGAGGAACGGCATCCCTATGATGGCGTCCTCACTTATGTCCCTTATCAGGAAGCTGACATTGGTCTGTAACCCACAGATCTGTACGGACACCTTCACCGTGCCATCGAAAGCAATTTTTGGCCCATCAGCCATCAACCCATGTGGCTCACTGTTCCGTAGCGTACTTCTTACGCTCAGCGGCAGTCTTTGATAGACATGCCGGGATAGCAGGTTTGTAGTACATCCGGTATCTACAAGTATTGACACATTTTGTCCCTCCATTTTTCCGGTGAGGAAATAGCTTGCCTTGTACGGGCGTATAGGGGGGAAGCAGGTGGTGTCCGCCACGTGCATCCTAGCAGGGGGCTGGCTCGTGTAGGGATGTTGCGTCCTCTGGCTCCGTTTGGGGGTGTTACGGCTCGCCCAATCGCAGGTAGATGCCGGTAGCTCTACTGCGGGCGACAGCCGTTTCCCGCCTGGGCAGGCATCCGTTGTGGTCTGGTACTCCACGATTTCTTTGGACACCGCCTTTGCATGAGTCCCAACTCTCCACAGTCCCAGCACTGGAGTGGTGGTTGATCAGGCAGTGGTGGAGGAGGCTGAGGTGTAGGGGTAGCTCCTGATTTCAATGACTTGATTTCTTCCGTGAGTTCCGCCAATGCCTCCATGACCGCTGTCAGAGAGTCCTTGTTTGGCGGTGCAGGGCGGACATTCTTCACTGCAGTATGCGGTGTGTCCGACTCATCGTCAGTGTACTCCTCCTCATCTGTAGATTCATCGTCTACCATGCGCACGTGAGTAGACCTCTCTTCAGGGCCTGTCCTGATCTGCAGGTATTCATTCCCTGCTCTCACTGCGTCTGAAATTTCCACTGGCTGTATTGCCAGGAGGTGTCTCTGCAAATAGGGGTTGCCTAATGTAGAGCTGAAGATATCTACTATCATTCGTTGCAACGATCTGTGGGGGAGGTCCGCATACGCGACCTGCACCAGTCGTTCTACTTCAGTGGCATGCTCCTGCAGCGTAGTCTTATACGTCCTGCGGAGGCCAGTAAGTTTGTACCTTGCTTCACGGGGGGTTAAGCCAAACCTCGTCCGTAAAGCAGCAAATATTCCTTGCAACTGTGGTGTCACTCCCCCTCAGGGACTCTCGCAGATGCAGCAGCGCTGTCTGCTCTGGCCATTCGTTGGCCTCAGCCACTCCCATGAAGCGCTCTATAAAATAGTCCACGTCTCCGTCTCCATCGAACTTCGGTGCTTTAAAGAAAGACCGGTGATTGGCAGCGGCTGGCTGCATGACGGCTTGTAACGCTTCTGTCAAACGTTCCATCACATTTGCTTCGGGGTTTGCAGGTGGTACCCTACCAGCGCTGCGTGCCCGTTGGTTTGCCATTGTCTAGACTTAGAGGAGTAGCTCAACTCAAGTGTACAATGGATGTTGTGCTGGTCCGTTTTTAGCGGCACCAGGTCTCTACAGCATCTAGGGCTGTTTATATCAAGTGGTCTCAGTAAACAAGGTACTGGAAAGTAGCACAGGGCCGGTACAATATTGCACAGGGCCGGTGGTAATGTGTACAGGGCCGGCGTTTAGAGCGCAGGGCCGGTCACAAAGTTAGCAGGGCCGGTATCAGAAGACACAGGGCCGGTATCAGTGTTAGCAGGGCCGGTATCAGAAGACACAGGGCCGGTATCAGTGTGTGCAGGGCCGGTATCAGAAGACACAGGGCCGGTATCAGTGTGTGCAGGGCCGGTATCAAAGATACTGGGCTGTCTGGTTGCTGCAACGGAGTAAACTCAACGTTTATGCAGAGCTAAGTGACGCACACTTTCTGGGGAGCACTTCTTCAGGCGGAGCAAGCTCAACATTTGTTCAAGAGTGTCCATATGGGGGTCTGTACAGTGAATACAGATCCGGATTTTCGGGCTGCAATATACAGTTCCAAGGTAGCGCAGTCCAACAGCGTGAGAACAATCCCATCGCTGCCACCAGTGTAGTGGATTTTGGGGGGCCGACCAAACGTCCACCAAAAACGCCTCACTCTAGAGGTCAACTTCCAACAGAGGAGTATGCCAACTCCACAACTGTTCCCGGAGCCCACGGCTCAAACGTACAACTCAATGACTTGTTGAGTAAACCATACTTTATTACACAGCGTAACCAGCAATGTATAATAAGGGTAAATGTATCATGCTACTTGGCTTAAGCACAGGTAGAATCCCAATACAATACAAGGAGTCTAGTGAAATATTCTGCATTTTATAGGCAGAGCATAATTAAAACATATGCCCAAACAAGGGGCAACAAATCAGTAATGGCAGGAAGTGTTTACTCTAATCAGATCAAAAGATATAAATATGCAATACAGTCATTGGCTAATATGAGGTTAAATATGAAGGGCGCCCAGAAGTAGGGGGCGGAGCTTCTCAGTCAATCTTGCTTACTCATGGTGGTGCAATGAGTAGCCCTGGTTCTTGGTCCTTATGGCTTGTGGTCCTTGGCTTTGTCTTGTTTGAGGACAGCTATGTTGCAGAGTCGGGCTCCTGCACCTTTGGTATTAATTTCGGTTCTCAGGCTATTGTAGAACTTTGCTCACCGACCCGGTATAGGTATGGTAATGGCACTGCAGGGCCGGTAGTACATGCTGCAGGGCCGGCAGGGTGTGCTGCAGGGCCGGTGGTACCTCTGCAGGGCAGGCAGTGAATGCTGCAGGGCAGGCAGTGAATGCTGCAGGGCAGGCAGTGAATGCTGCAGGGCAGGCAGTGGATGCTGCAGGGCAGGCAGTGAATGCTGCAGGGCAGGCAGTGAATGCTGCAGGGCAGGCAGTGAATGCTGCAGGGCCGGTAGGGTTTCTACCGGCTTACTTGTTCGTGTTCTGGCTGTGCCAGGCTCAGTTTAGGCTTGCCTGACACCCAGCAGTTGTCAGGGGGACCTTGCGCAAAGATAGTGGTCACAAAAATCCACCACAACACACAAGTATACTGCACACAATTACACTACAGTTTGTAACAACGTGTAGGCGCCGAACCTTTGTCGGCCAGAATAGCTGTCGGCTAGTTCGACCTATCACTGTTCGACTGCTACCGTTGTCCAAAGCAGCCAACACAACCAGACAGTTCGACCTCAACCGGCAATGGTTAAGTATCATTGCTAGGAAGGATATAGATCTGTTGGCAGGTTGTTACTGCTACTAGAGCATAGTTAGGCCATCACAAGCTTAGGGAGGCTGTGCAGGTGGACCAGGCTACCACTCACAGTGAAATCCTGCACACTATTATCGCCATATTGTAAAAAAGTACACTGGTGTAAATATTCCTCGGTCATTCCATAACCACCATAGCTATGATTATTGTTGACCTTGTTGTGAGACTCACACAAAAATGAAGGCAATAGATGACATCAGATCGGTCCCTTCTGGTAAACTCACATGTTTCAGTTTCCAGCAAATATTTTGACAAGCCAGCCCACGTTATAATAAGCAAATACCAGACTATTCACAGCTCTATAAATCTACAAGAAGAAACAGCCCACCTCGCTACGTTATAGTCGACAAGTGCTTTATTTTCACAGAGCCACCTGCACAAATGTTTATAACCTTGGATGGAATAAGTGTTGGTAGAAAATATTTACCATAATGGAAAGCTGAGAACTAGCTGAATATTATGATAAACATTTTGATTTATTTGACTGAGCTTTTTCTAAACTATTTTCCTTAGCAGATATAACAATGTCCATCTATTATCAAAAAAAAGTTTAGATTTTGTGAAATAGCAAAGGATGGAGTGATATCTGATCAGCACTTTTTGGTTTTTTACAATAATTTATCCTTCGTTTGTTTAGCCTGTAGCTGCATTTCTGTGTTTCATTTTTGATACGTACAACGTGGCCATTATTTGATGTGGTCCCTCATGTTGCACATTTTTCTTTCAGATCCTAGGAGCAAAATGGTGATTTCCAAAGGGGAAATAGAATTCGATAACTCAAAAGGTACATTAAAAAGTTAATTTGGCATTCTAAATGTTTTAGCAGAAGAAAATTAGGCACTCACAATCCATGAGGGTATTATTTAGATTATTCAGCAGCAGTGGTATAACAGGAGCAGATTTGCATATGGGTTTCTCAGGACAATATGGTTTGCGTGGATGCATGTGCTTTTTAAGCACGAAGTACCAGCAGAATATGTCGAATTTTTTTTATTCATTGGAGTGCTACTTGATTTTGTATTAGACAGTGTGACTATGAGTATTTTTTTAGTATTTTTTGCTCATCAATTGATTATATGCATTGTATTGTAAATTATTTTGTCGTGCCTTTACCGAGCAGCCACTGGAAAAAAGTATACCCAGTGATAAACTGCAGTCAACTACAATGTTGTCTTGCCAGCAGCCACACTGCAACACATGGTGGCAGTTATACTAAGCTGTACCGGGTAGAGAGCGCTACTGTAGTACTGATGGCTCTTCTCTTAGCTATATGTGTTCTGCTGTGTACCGAAGAACCAACAAATTATCGGGCAACCTGCCAAACTCAACACTATTAGGTTAAATTATAAACATTTTACTACTGTACAACAAAATCTTGCGGGAGATTTTTTTTTCACAAGCGCACAAACAGTTTTGCCGACTGGACTAAATGTCTCTCTATTTATAAGAAAAAAATTCAGTTGAAAATAAGAGCATATAATTAGTCTAAAAACATCACACATGACACATGAGTAAGCATCAGAACAAATACAATAAGTAGATGGATTAAAAACAATACTTAACAATAAAAACTGATTTCAATTGAGCAGGGTTACTCTCATTGCTAGAGGGGGAATTTCCTTGGCTTTACTCCTGCCATTTTTGAAAGATGAATCATACATCTTCTTTGAATAATTACTAATTCTTCCTTTTTAAAAGTTCCCAAGATGCTCTTCCCATTAGCTACCTGGCTAGCCAATGCTTTCCCCAGAAGAATGAAATACGTCCAAGCAATTAACACTAAACGAAAAGTGAAAAAACACTCTTTCCTACATGTGAATACTACTCAGTAAATGGATAGTCACAGATTAGTAGGAAATTTTGTCTTGGATAACCCTATGTTGTTATATGCCCTCAAGTGAAAGCGTGTAAATATAAATACGAACTGAACAACCTCACCTAGGCTTTGTTAATCAGGCCTTCAGCCAATTTCCGCGACTTTTTGCCTGTTGCAGGGTGACCCCGGGCCGGTATAGAAGGACCCCGGGCCGGCATAGAGTGCTGCAGGGAAGGTATAGAGTGCTGCCGGGCTGGCATAGATTTAACCAATGGCGTAGTCAACTTACTTTTACTCAATTTCAGTCCTGCTGCCAGATTGAGGGTCCTAGCTGGTTCTAAAGTCAGCTTGGGAGCTTTCTTACCAAAATTACTTGGTAGTTGCCCTTGGGTTTGGGATTTTGAGGGACTGCCACTACGTAATGCTAATGGATCTGAACTATTGCTGTGTTTAAATATCCACTCGGCAACTTCTGAATCAGTCAACTCACCAGTGGTGGCTTCAGGCAGGGTATTCTTGGCAGCGGCAGCAGGAGTACATCCTGTAGGATCTCTCAGTAGATCAGCTGTGGGCATTGCCAGCAGAGCTTCCTCCTCTAATCCTGCAAAGGGCTGGTATTCCGCCGGTCCTTCTTCCAGCAGGACGTTTTCGTCATCTTCAATTAGGTCCAAGCAAGCAGCCATCTTATCAATAAAATGTGGCTGGTCAAGTAGTGGTCTGCACTGGTCACTGTTTTCAGAAAGAATGAGCGTTTTTTTCACCTGCTGCATGGTCTCTGATAACTGTGACTCATCGTGCATGTACTTTTATGCAGTGGAGCTGTAGTGGGGGTATTAGGGGCCACCTTTGCCGCCTGCTGTGGGCTGGCCGACTGTCCGTACAATGGCAGCGTATAGGTGGGTGGCAAGTGTGTGTGTGGGTTCCATAGACACTAAGCACGACTGTTCTGGCGTGTACGGTTTGGCATCTACGGCTACTGGAACGTCTATCCCGTACTTTCCAAGTATTGCATCGTAGGTACTGGCTACACTCCTTCCGGGCAACCTCCTTGAACTGCATGTTGCACTGCTTGTAATTGCTTCTGCTGTATGGGAGGGCTTTCTCCATTGCTCCTGGCTGTTAGGCGTATTCTTGGCTACAAGGGGTGTGGCCAACAAGGGCGTAGTGGCAACTTTCACCTTTTCCTCCATAACAGTTTTGGCCGCATTTGGCTGAAACTTTCTGGAGAGGCATACCTCCCCTCTCTCCAGAGTATGGGCTGGTTTTTTAGCTGCTAGTTCTGCCCAGCTAGGTGTGGTAGGGGGAAATCCATCCCTTCCAAGGGGGAACAGTGCTGCGCTGTACCTCAGGTCACCTCGCTTTGCTGGATCTGTGTCCAGCAGCCTGACACTATCCTTAAGCAATCTCCCATGCTTGTCAGTGCAGGGTAGCTCATGGCCATCTATTATGATGATTGAACCTATAAAGCGCATTAGACACTCGTGGCCGGTGAGGAACGGCATTCCTATAATGGCGTCCTCGTGAATGTCACTTATGACAAAGTTCATTTTAGTCCGGATTCCAAGGAGACCATCAATCAAAGATCCGCTAGTGTGTAGAAATTGATAGTCTCGCCTGAAGACTTCTGAGCTTTAGTTAAGTTCATACTTCCTTCCAATTGGGCAATCACCAACTCGCAATACAATACTCTTGACATCAAAATGCTGCATCATACATGGGATTTTGGTGAAAGGCCCGCTCAGAGCGTTGTGATTGACCAAACCTAAATAGATTTGCTCAGGGTTTTGTTTGTTCTCTTCCAATGTCACATCAATCTGGCCCACTCCACTGCAAATTCCAACTTTAGTCTTTTCGCTCAATCGGATGGGAGTAGTTGTGTCCTTCCAGTACCTAACTGAGTGGAAAGTTTTGTATCGTTGGGTTAACCTTGACTTTGCAAATATTTAGTTCAAACTTGTCGATTGTGATCTTTGCTCCTCCAATCGGTGACTTGTCGGCAGCAAACAAAGACATTTGCTGGAATACCGTTCAAACTTCAGTTGGATAGTTGGGCCGGGAACTATAAGCTTTCTCTGATGAAACAGTGCTCGGTGAGGTTTGCCGGAAAACTCCAATATCTCTCATTTTTTGATGAACAATGTGCTCTTTCTTTTTTTCGTTGTGCTTGGTTCAGCGCTCTCTCTACTCATCGAATCATCGTACACCCAACCCTCCAATTGATTCTGGTATTTATTTGTACTTGCGCTAGTTTTGAGTAGTTGTGAAAAGTAGGAGCGCAAACCATGATTGTTGGTGTATTTGACAGTATTGCCTTCGATTGAAATTTTCAACTCCGTGAATATTCCATGCATTGAGTCCCCCCACCACACAGGTGTGTTGTCATTGGTACCCGCAATATAACTTGTATTGTATTGAACAACGGTGGCTTCGAATTGCAGAGCGAGTGCTCATTACTTCCTGCTGTGATCAACTCCATCCAGCCGTAAGAATCCAACCTGTCAAGACTGATGACCATGTATTCCGATCTCTCTACCGATATATTTGTAGGCTCCGTCGCAAACACATCCAGTACGGGATTTATGTTGTTGGAAGAACCTTCCAACTAGATACATGTCGTTCCATTTAGACTAGCCATATTTTTGCAAGTGAAGTTTGCTTGAAGCGATGTTACTTAATGAAGAAAAATGTCCTCCTCCAGCGTCTTTATAGATGATCCCATGCTTGTTGAAATATGGAATGGCCAGGTTTACCCGGACCTCTCCACTTTTCTGGACCCGATTTTTTTCATTTGACACGACCCGGATGCACTGCACTGAGTACACCTCCAAGATAATTCAGTTTCTCCTATCCCCTCTTTTTTGTAGATGATGCTAAAACCATGTCTGTCGAGGTCATCAAATTATAACTTACTCCCTATGGAGAGCGCTCTCTTACCCAGGCGTGTTGCTCCTCTCTTTAGCTAAGGTGTTGCTGATTTGAGTATGGTTGAAAAAATACTACCGAGTCCATAACCTCTCATAGTAGGCATCACTTGCTGTCCGCTACACAGTCCTAGTCCATTCCAAGCTTGAAATTTGTAGTACTCTTCAAAAAAAATATTTCAACTCTTCGGGGTTGTATCTTACCAAACTCATTATGTCTTTCTTTCTCTAAAGTGAACCGTCAGCACGACCTTTGCACCATCAAATGGTATTCGCTCAACGTCGTTTCCCGTTATAAGCACTTTTGGATGAGATCGCTAATCAGTGATGAAGCGTTGACGTAGTGAGGGTTTGTAAACTCGTTGTACATGACCGTGTTCTTCTTCCCTCGTAGTGGTACTCTTAGCAAAAGTACATTCGTATTGCCTACCATCCTATTGTCGATAATGTTGGAATAGACGTACAATGAGGTTAGTTTGAAATTTATATCAGGTGGTGTAAAATTATTGTATCTACCTCAATGATATGTAGTTATCCCACTCTATTCGAATCCAACAATGTATGGCAAGTTTTCGGAAAAGCTCAGTGTTGTATCAGGATCACTGTTAGTTAGTATACTCACGTTGATTACCTTGTCGTAGGAGATGCAAAACTTTTTGTATAAACTAATTTCGCTCTTTTTCGTATAATCTCATCCAACTCTTCCACACTATCATATCTCCCATTAACAATTAGGACAAATGACTTTTCCCTTCTGGCGGAGACGATCGCGTTTTCCAGACATATTTCACCTTTGGTGACATTTTTTCCAATTAATAGAGTACAAATTATCTAGCCAATATATCTCGCAGAGCTATCTCCCATTTACCGCCGATGATATCCAATTATTTATATAGTTTCACTCTAAAACCAGAGTTGGTGTTATCCGGAAACTCTCCAGCACTGGATTTTGAGGGTAAAGTTATCAGCATTGAGATTTTACCAATCGTGGTTACAACGCGTGATCATTCCTTATAAGTTATTCATCCACCCACTCGTCAAACTTTTCTCCATAATTTGACCACTCGACTGGTATTTGTCTTTTACCTCTCCTCATTCTTCTTCCCAGTATTTTTTAGATTCTGAAAATTGTAGGCATTTTTACTTTTTGCAACTCGTTTCTGTAAAAGATAGCGTCAATCGTCTCTTCAGCCAGATCTTTCACCGTGTATACGATGGGTTTTTCATGGGTAAGCATATCAATAATTATAAAGATCTCGATGGTCCAATTTGAGGTGTATCCTCTCTCAAACGCCCCTATTGCCTTGCTAATTCTCACATAGTCACCAACTTTTAACTTTGGTCCTTCAGCCAAACTCCTTCATGCACTAGATCCCACAAAAGCTCAAGGTTTTGTAAATTAACATTGCTTGGTCTCATACCTATAACGAAGTGAACAGTGTTGTTTTAGGCGTTAATCATATAGATAAAACTCATATTCTCATATTCGACTTTTAACATTATCCTTCTCCAACTCTTTGCCTTTATCCGATTGTAAAGCATTGTAGTTTTGTCCACTTAGTATCATTCTCAATCATCTAGATACAGTGTGACCGGCTTTGGAGATGACCGGTTTTGAACAACCCAACCTTTTTAGACAGAGAATCAACAGCTGTCACTAAAATTGCTGTGTTGTCATTTTCTTCTTTTCGATAACTCACATCCATAAAATCTACTTGAATCTACTCTCCTATTCCAGCCACAATTGTAGGTCGTCACTTAAACTCGGTCGTTACTTCTTTGTGAGGTGTGTAGGCATTCTCTCCACTCAGCCATTCACAAATTTTTTTCTCCCTTTCATTTCTATGGGCTTTCAGAAAAGTTCTAGCTTCTCGTAGAGACATTTCTAACGTGGGATTGTAACACATATCCTATTACTCGCCGACGTCCATTTCCCGGTGCCTGGAACGACTAAAAAACCCCCCGTACAAGTTTTTCGTGGTGATCTCTTGACAGTCGTAATTCTATGATCTAACAGCAGGCTTTTAAATTTGCTGTAGTTTGTGTTTCCTGATTATATCGCGCCTTCTTTGGTTAGAACATCTCGCAACAAAGTCTTGGAAGTCTTAAAATTCAGCCACTTGTCTCCAATGTTGAGTATGACCTTGTCTGAGTCGTACTTGCCGATTTCTTTCAATCACTTCAATATTCTGGCGCCAATCGCTTGATTGCTTTTCTTTTTTGTTATACTAGATACTTTTTTTCAAACTCTTCTAAACGATTGTTCCAACTCCTTCATCATCTTGTCCATCAGCAATATCCACATTATCGAACATGGATAAGTCCTCGGTATCAAACAATCTTGTTCTTATTGGAGGTATCTCAATAGCGTTTAATACAGAGGTAGAGGAGGTATAATCACTTGGTAAAAGGTTTTCAGTCATGTCATCAATAACTGTACTATTAGCCAAAGGAGATTTAGGTTGTGTCTTTAGTTTCTTGGCTGGAGATCACTTATCCATTCATTGGTGGCTATTTTTAATTTTTCTGAAATCTCTGAAATACCTATGTATGTTTTGAACATTTTTTTTTTAACTTTTCGCACTCAGACAAGTCGGATTCATGGGCTGTTTCCAGCAAAGCATTTCGCTTTCTCTTTATATCTCTCACCGTTATATCTTCCATAAGAATATAATACAAATGAGATGTGTTTTTATATTCCTCTGCCACTTTTTCACTGCCGGCTCTTTCCATTAATCTAACGTACTCATTTTCAGACACTAAAACGTGCGTGTAAAATATGTGAAAAGCTGGAAGCTCATAGCTTTATTGGCTCTGCTGATGATAAAACAGGTGCAATAGGAGTTATTGTAGTGTCCAAAAGATAACCTCTACCAATCGGAGTCAAAATGCTACGCTTATCGTCAACTGTTCCTTTACCGGTTAGTTTGCGTAGTTCTTTCTTGTAGCGCTGCAAGTCGATAAACTCTTCCGGTTATACAGGAACTTTACCTAATATAATCTTTTTAACAGTTCCTATCAATCATTGAAACAGATCCAAGTTGGCTTTTTCGACTAAAGTGGTTTTTCCTCGCTTACTCAGATCACCCAGAGTTAAAATAGCCATTCTATTCCTCATCATTCTTGTTGAGAGATTCATCTTATTCCTCCTCCTGATACAGTTTTCAGTATTCTTTGAACTACTGTGCTGATGATAGGTCTTAGTAGTACGGAAACTAGAAACCCACTTTTTTGCAATACAGCTTTTCACTGTCTATCATTAACTTCCTAACCAGACTAGGCATATTCTTTGCGCCTCATTGCAAGTGATTACACTGAGTGGTTGACAATGGTATCGTTCCATTTATAATAGTTTTAGCACATTTCATTAGAGTCATTAGATCTTTTTTGCATCAGCTATTACAGACTTTTGGATTGAAGCGGATGCGGTGTTGAGTGATAACAACTGCGCCGCATTTCTTTTTAATTTTTTTGTAGAGCTTTAGACCTTATATTAACGGCGTGTTACACAGTTGAACAACAAAGTATGTGCGACATTAAACGGATTATAATTGTATTTATATGCTTTTACTTGGTTGCAATGATATCGTAGGTTGAGTCGATGTGAACTTTACCAATAGTCTGTTATGATCATCTGTTTCCCGAGTCATGTCGATCCTTACAAAGGAGCATGGTTTCTTTGTCGCTTGCTCAAAAGCTTTTGTCCACATTTTTTCCTTCCGGTTAGGCATTGACGAGCCAACAGCATAATCGAAGAAATGTATCAAGAGTTTTCAAAAAAAAAAACAATGATGACTTTTCAAGGAAATTGTACAATTACCTTTTAAAAGCAGATTCTGAACAGTAAAAAAGACACATGTTTAAATAATGACTAGTTTATATACAAAGCATTGGCATTTGGAATTGGCTCTACCAGAAACTTCATCCATCAAATCATCAATTATCAACTATCTATTTTGCCCATCTGTGGGAAAACCTTTTGTTATATATATCATTTCCTTACAAAATATCACTCCAGGTACATCGTCAAAGGCTTTTAATAGGCTCCATAACAGTAATGCGTTTCTACTGGTGGATGATAAGCGATAATCTCTGGCTAGTTTCAATCATTCGTAAAATCGCTTTTGTCTTCCCTGATCCAGCCGAACCCGCAATTATCTCCGTAAAAGGAAAAAGCATCCTCACGCCAAAATTTTTAACATTACAATTAATGACAAAGGAGATGTTCGTCATCCGGCAATAGTTTCATCCATGATTTGATCTGGAGAGGTTTTCGCGTTTTGTATTTCCTTGACAGCATTTTGATATATACTAAACTCAGTAACGCCTCCAAAAGTAAAGAATTCTATGGCAAATACCAGTATCATCATAACTATTAGCACTTTTCGTGTCAGACTCAGCAAAACATCTACAATGTCACTCATCGTAGCATCAACAGTATCATTTTCTTTCAACACTCTCATCTGCACATCTTCTTCTGTCAACATCTTACCATTCAATAGCAACACAATGCTTCATTTTTAAATACTTAATACCCAAACCCGAATCTAAATCATCATGCAATAATAAAAACAACTCTGCACAGCATACAAACAATATAAACTTGTGCGCAAAGACAATACCCAGGTTCTTGTACCGTGCTTGTAAACCAATCAAACCCGTACCAATCACGAGATAAACCAACCCTACACAATAAATACTTAACAAACATTAAAAATTATAACACCTGGTGCACGCAGAAAGGTACCTCACAGGTTGTCATGGTAACTGGTGCCAACTAAATCACGCTTGGAACCAGGAGAACCTTATCCTTAGACTACATGGCAGAGATCTGCTCCTACCTTACAACTCTCGTGTTACCTGGCACTCAAAAACCCACATGTGCCCAGGAGAAACATGTTGTCCTTAGAACCCACATGCAGATCTGCTTTTATTATACCACTAACAGTTTATCGGGATAGCTGAAAATTCTTCTAAGTAATTGAAGTAAGCAAAGTCAATGTAAGGGGTAATAGAATGTCTGGTATAGTATTATTCACTTTTTCTTTTGTTGTACTTTAAAAGACTACATTTCATATTGTCTTTTACTGGTGAATGTACTATTTTTGATTACAAGTTGATAATTTGCATGTTCGAAAATGTTTTATGTCGGTTAATTTTGATCAAGAAAAGTTTGCAAGTGACCTGATCTTATGTTGCGAGCTTAAGGCGTAACCGCTAGTGAGGTTTTTTCACCGTGAATACATTCCTTGCTGTGATTATCAAGTCTCATATCAAATAAAGAACAGAGTTTTATCATGACCGCTCAACTGCAAAACAACTAAGTCATGATCACCAAGTTATAATTACTAAATTAACAGTACACCGCAATGAATATTTTTTTTCGTCATATGTTATTGGTTTCAATATTTTACCTTTAGACTCAGGAATCAATGAAACTTCAAAGTCAGAGTTGGAGCCCAGAGTAAAAAGAGGTATTTGATCCTACTAGTCATTTACAAAAGTCATTTTCCTAAGATAAAAACCAGTGAGCTTCAATATTTTGTCATTTTAATAAGCAATAGTGATGCATAGATTACTTTACAAACATAAGTTCGACCGTGAACCTCAGAAAGTTCCTTCAAGCTTTAACCATGTAACAAAAACTGATACAAAACACTTCTGGTTAGTTTGGGTTATCGCTAGTAATTTCAGTAATCTCGCTGACTGAAACCTTATGAAAATAGAGCCTGAATAGTAATGAATGAGCAGATCTCCCTACCAAGTGTTTTTTTGTGGGGGTAAATCCCGGGAATTATTCAATGTGTTACGGCGTTGATTGGATCAGCGGGTTAATACTTTAGGGCATTTATTTTTTGATTTTTGTTTTACATAATTTTATCTCTTATGGCACCTTGAGTGTAAATAATTTTTTTAGTTTTTATACATTCATGTATATATGTATAACTATGTACATATTTATGGCTATATTTATGTGTACATTGAATAAAAATGAATCGTTGTATGATTATATACATTTATTATATAACAAGTATATTGAATGCTAATACCATAAAACATCTTGGAAAACTTCCAATATGATCACAAATGAAAAAATAGATGAAGCTAGGCATTCATCTATTTGTATATATCTACATATATTGGGATATATTTGGTAAAATGTTCTTTCATTCCTATTATATAATAAGTATATTGAATGTTGATACTATAAAATATCTTGGAAAACTTCCAACATGATCTCAAAGGATAAAAAGGATGAAGCTGGCTATTCATATATTTGTATATATCTACATACATCGGGTTATATTTGGTAAAATGTTCTTTCACTCCATTCAACTTTCATTAATTTTTTAGTGAGGGTTTTATCCCACACCTTACTTTTGATTTTTTTAGGGGAAATCTCCCCATATAACACAACTAGTCTCAGTAAATTTTGCGTAATACAAAGTACTATAGCTTGTAATGTCAGTTGATACATTGCTTTCTGCTGGACAATATCATCTTCTTTGATGTGCTGATGATAAATCTCAGGGAGGAAATCCTTTATTCTGTGTACTTTTTGATTCCATAATGAACTAAAATACAAAAATTACTTAGTATATAAATAAGTTTATCGAATTTGAATTATACTCATAGTCACATTGGATATTTTACATTATATAGAAAAGGGAAATAACTCACCAAGTTACATTGTTCAGCTTGTTTTTTTTGAGCATAATTTTCACCAAGTACTTTTTATTCTTTCTCATGTATCTAAAACAAACAAAAATTACTTGCTGTATAAATAATTTTATCTAATTGGAAGTATTAGTTACATCAGTTAGTTTACATTAAATAGAGAAGAAAAAACTCACTCACCAAGTTGTATTGTTCGACTTGCTCTTTTTGAGTGTAGTTTTCACCTCAGACTTGTGGTTCTCTCAAAGCCGTAGAAAATACATTTCCTATTGAAAGCAATAAGACCTTGTTTTCGACAACCTCATCTGTAGTAAAGTATTTCATTTGGTTGAAATCATCAAGTTTGTCGGATAGGGTTTGAGCTGTTTCTATCGCTTGCAACGCTGTGAATGTGATTATATCATGATGATGATGGCCGAATCTACTAACTTCTCGATTTCATAAAAGCATAACTCCTGTTCGAATCCGTTTGACCTCGTTAGCATGTTTTTCAGGTATATATAAAACTTCTATCATCAAACCATTGTATTGCTAACATCTGTAGTTCACCAGTAGCGCATTCATCACCACCTCTCCATTAGGTAATGTCAACTGAGTTGATATTTGAGGAGATTCAAAGCTGATAACGCTTCCTACAGAAAATTGACAGGGCGTTGCGATACGAACCATGCTGATCAACTGTCTAGCTGTTTTCTTTTTTATTAATCTGGTTAGCGGTTTAGCTTGCTCAATGGAAATATTAGATGGGAAACTGATTGAGTGAAAGATTGATGGGTTTTCAGTATCGAATCCCATAAAAAACACCAGTTTTGGAACATCCAGCTTTGTTTGAGCTAATTTGTTGTAATCTTCATTTCTCACCATAGACCTGACTTGTCGTCTGTTGCCAAATGTTTTGACATTGTAGTGGATAATGCATTTCTATGGACATCCTCAGCTGGTCTTTTGATGGAGATTATCTCGAGAAGCGATGGTGTTGGATTTAAGTGGAGTGATTGAAACCTCCCAATCATTACTATTTCATTGATATGGCAAGAGTTGAGCATACTAGCAGCGTTTTTCGACAAGCAGGAAAGATTTGAATCAGATGGTTCTCTCAGAGTCCAAGCAAAGTCAATCGTTTTATTTCTATCTAAATCCCATGGCCTTGGTCGAATTGTTCTCAGTTTTCTCCTCATTATAGGTGAATCAGGAGAGATATTGTGACGGACGGCGTCAGCACAAACACTTACTTTCTACCATATATTATTCCAGTTACATTCAGTAGACAGTTCTATGCATGCGCTCTAGCCACAATTATTTCTATGCACATTTTTATTCTTCTTACCTTACATTCAATATTATATGTCTAACATGTGAGTGCAGTCATGCAATTGCTTATGCACCTCCTACCTTGTTCTATTGGCACATACTAGCCAATCCTTTGTGCTAGGTGTGGCCACCTTTTGTTTGCCTACTTATCAGTTTTATCGGTTATGTAATTGCTTGTATAAATATGCATGTTCTAGTCAAATAAATCAGAGTCAGCTTGCACACTCTCAGAAGTTTCTTTGTTCTTAACAAATAACTTCACTGCGCATCATTACTCGAGTAGTAATATCTGAGCAGATCAGTCTGAACCTTTGCTGGCCGAACTTAGCCTTGCCTAATTCGCCTTCAATGTTCGACCTCTGCACTGCACTGAAACAAGTCAACCGAACCTCTGCTGGCCGAACTTAGCCTTGCCTAATTCGCCTTCAATGTTCGATCTCTGCACTGCACTGAAACAAGTCAACAGAACCTCTGCTGGCCGAACCTAGCTTGACTAGTTCGCCCTTCAAAGTTCGACCTTGCTTCACACACTGATAACAGCTAACGCAATCGGCAGCTCACTAGTAACTGGGATGGTTAATCACCATTTCTCAGCCTACTAAGTTGACCTGTGGGAGGATTGTATTGCTAGAGCATTAGACACAGTTGCCATCACAGTTCGGGAGGTTGTGCAGGTAGGCCGAGCTACCAACTCACACCCCCACAGTGAAATCCTGCACAATATTTTCTTTATCGTCAGAGTATGGTTCGAATGTTGAGAGGTATGAGGTTTTGTGGTCTTCATCCATATTCGAAGTATTCAGTGAGAAGTTGAACTGTAAACAAAATAAAAAAACTAGGTAACAAATGATTAAATTTTGAAAAAAGTATTTGAAAAAAAAAACTACCTAGATATTCATAAAAAAACACATAATTAAAACCTTAAATTAACTTTTCTGACACGATATAGTAAAACTAGTTGATCTTTTACTAATAAGAACCAATGATTAAAACCTAAAACTAACTTTCTGATGCATTACAGCAAAACTAATTGATATTTTTGTCAACATACATTGAATAATTATTTGGTAATTCTCACCTTAATGACTGGAGGTATTTCTATCGTTTCAAGTAGATGTAGTAGTTGCTATGTAGATGTAGTAGATGTTGCTTCTTCGCTCTCTGTTGTTCAACTGGATGCTTTCTGTATGAAACCCTCACCTCTTAAATAGTCGAAACTGTACTGATTGACATCTTTTAATCCCCTATTTTAAATGAGAAATATTGCTCTATTCACGCGAGAACAATTTGCAATGCTTTTGCGGGAATAAAATAATTATTTTCACGCAAATAAAACCTGAAAAGTAAACCGAATTTTCCCACAAATAATGATGAATAAAAGTCTTTTATTTCTTGCAAAGACAAATGAAAGTCTCAGTGTGAAATAAACATTTTTTTTCACATGAAGAAAACCAATGCTTTCGCGGAAACAAAATAATTATTTTCACGCGGATCAAACATGAAAAATAAACAAAGTTTTCCCGTGAACGATGGTGAATAAAAGTCATTTTTTTCCCGTGAAGAAAAATAAAAGTCTTCGCGTGAAATAATCAATATTTTTACGCAAAAAAAACCGATGTCTTGTTGGGAATATTCACGCGTATAAAACATAAAAAATAGAAAAAATTTTCCGGCGAATAATGATGAATAAAAGTCTTTTTTTCACGCAAAGAAAAACAAAAGTCTCCGCGTGAAATAAACAATATCTTAACACGAATAAATCTGTTTATTTAGTTTGCTATATGAAAGATTTTCGCGTGAGAATTTTCATCAGTTTCATAACAGGTTAACCTGTGCAACTTTTACTATTTAAGAACCAGTGATCTTAAACAGAGACCATCCATTTCAACATCAGCGAGAGCATCTACTACAGTATTTACTACAACATTCACTAGAACTACTACCAGTGCTCTCTGTAAAAAGGAGAAATTTTAAAAAAATAACTAGTGTAGCTGAAAACTTGATTGTGTACTATTTATGCCATCAAAAATGTCAGATGCAAATTTTAGTTATATATTTTATTATTATTATTATTTCAGGATTTTAAAATGGAAAAGTACTTTTCTTCATCTGATCTCCACAGCAATCAACTTAAGTTCAAACTCATTCATCTAACTCATTCATCTAACTCAAAGAAAAACAAGTATTAATTTAAAATATAAGTATTTACATTTTGTTCCAATTGTAATCAATTCAAATGCATATGCATATTGGAAAAAAAATGAAGTCAAAGTCTCTTTTTAATTTTTATTTTTTGCTACGAAGGATTATTATTTTTATTTTAGAATAACAACGAACTAGGTCGGAGGGGAAAAATTTTTCAACAAAAGCTTCAACTCGAGTAATAACTGAAGCTACTACTTATATTGTATATAAATAATGAGTCGTGTATCAAACAACTGGTATGTTGTGAACTATTTGTGATGAAGAAAAGGAGATGAAACAAAAACGGGAGTTGTTTTGGAAATACTGAAGACTCTATCGGATGGATAGATGATAGTTTACTCGTTACTACCCCAATGTTTTTACAACGAACTTTTCCTGATACTACTGCAAAACTTATGTCGTCGCAACTTATGCGGATAATCACTGTAGTCTTTTGTCACTAAAATTACAAAAAACTATTGCGGAACTTTCCCCAAAAGACTTTTTCAAGTTCATTTACAATGAACTCTCTTTTTATGAACGAGAGACTTTGATGCTTGATGAAAGTTATCGAAGAAAATCATTTCTTAAAAACTGGAGACCAGTGGGTAGACAAAGTGGTGAAAACATGGCTGGAGCTGGTTTTTACAACCTTGAAAAAGATAACGCTGTTCGATGTGTTTTGTGCCAAGGGGTATTACAAAACTAGAAGGATGAAGACGAATATCCAACAAAAGAACATGCTAAAAGTTTTCCGTTTTGTCGATTTGTTAGAGGATTTAACACTCACAACCGTGTGTATAGACACAGGAAACTACTTGCAGAAGAAACGAAAAACACCTCCATTGTCAAAAGTTATACGATGGAAGAACAAGAAACTAGAGGAGGAGATTCGACTTTAGAAGTGTTACCTCTAGGTATCTTGATTGATCCGGCTGGTACACCCCGTTTCGCTACTGAAACAGCAAGAGAAGACAGTTTCAAACAGTGGAAGGGTAAAGTTTCCATGAAACTCCTTTCCACCACAGGATTTTACTACATTAAATTCTGAGATAGTGTAAAACACTTCTTTTGCTCGGGTGAACTTGAAGAATGGAAAGAGAGTGATCTACCATGGGAGGAACACTGTTGATGGTTTCCAAACTGTTCATTTTTACTCAGAGGTAAAGGTGAAGAATATTTTGAGGATGCTTACGCGTGAACGGAAAAGACAAAAGGTGTGAGCGCCGGATTGAGAAATATCGAGAAAAAATGAAACGAATAACACAGAGTGATGAAACCAAGGAAATTAAACTTGACTGCAAAAAACTAGGATACAGTCAAAACGATATCGAACAAGTCTTAGTATTAAATGGAAAACCTTTTGAGCGAATAGGTTTTATGTTTGAAGCCTTACACACTTTGGAAAATAATCTTACGTCTGTTGAGAACTCAAAATCAGAGTTAAAAAATAATGGCAAATCAATTGAATCGTCAAAAAATGATAAAGATCAGACAGAGCAAAGCAAACTCGCTCAATGTGTGTCTGAGTCGCAAGAAAAAAAGTATTCGCAAATCATATCTCTCTTCCATGTGGTCATCTCATTTACTGTAGTGAGTGTAAGGAAAATGCACTTACTGAATGCTCATCAGAATTTAAACATTGTCCGATTGATGTTTGTTGGGTTGAGATTAAAGGGTTTATGAAGATCTACATGGGTTAGCACAATAGTTAACCCCAGAAAAACGAAAAAAAATTATGAATGGCTGAAATTGTTAAGGATTAAATAGGTATTTCAGTTTGAAGACGAATCATTCACGCTTTGTAATTCGATGGAATAACAACAAATATAATACGTGTTGAAGACTTTGCTCACCAAGAAGCTTCCAATGCTATAGGATCTAAGACTTTTTTGGCTGAGGTTTCTGAATAAATGTTGAGGATTTATTTTGCGGAAGAATGTGTATACTGTGCACTAGGAGGAAGTTTTCACAAGCAAGCAACCAATCTGTCAGTACTAAACTGTCACTGCTCACACACTGATCGCCAATGAAGCACTTGTGACAGATACGCTGAAATGGCTGAAGGTGCTGCACTTACCAAACAAGAACTGGTTGATGCTATTGACTGGATTGATAAAAGAAAAATTTTTTTTTTGGTGCATGATGAATGGATTGACGCTTTTTGAATCTTTCCTCCAACGATTTGAAGTCTACCTTTATGTTAACAAAATTGCGAGCATGATTAAATTCCTACCTATTACCTGTTAGTCAGAGCAAACTGTTTTGTCAACGTCTAAAAGATAGATTGCTCGCAATAGCAGAAGGGTATCCATATGCTCATACTTCCGATGAAGAAGAAAACTCAGTCGACTCGATAAGAACTATTGATTCAACAAATACATCCGAAGACTCATAAAAAAAGCGCTACAAAAAATCCTGCTTCATTTATCTCTGAACTACAGAAGGAACATGAGTGGAAAAACTCAAGGATTCAAGTCGATTGCTTCATTGGCTGATTTTGTTCCTAAGTTCATAAGGAGTCACATTGAACACATTCCCTTAGAGCGTTTGAATCTTATTTTTTTTCAACACATTACCGAAGAAATATTTTATTTCTTGTTAGGATTCAATCTAGCTCGTAAATCGATACAAAACACGTTTTTTAGCTGTAATTGTGTTTCAAGAGCGAATCCTCTCGAATGCTTAAACTGTTCTAGGGGCTTTGATCCAAAAGTCTGCTGTCCACGAGACAAGTTGATAGACTTTGAGGATCTCAAAAGAGCGATCGAGCAGATTGATGTGAAGCAATGTTTGGAAGATGGTGAACTAGGTGATTTAATAGATATTTCGATTTCAAAAGGATTGTCTTCATTTCACTGGACAGGATCGAATGTTCTTTCGTCTCAGTCTCGATTGGAGCCTTACTTACATTTCGGCAATCACTTTGATGGAATTGTTTCACATCTCCAAAAGCAGCTGAGAGAACTGAATAAGCCACTAGTTGCTTACATATAAACAACAAAAAAAGTATTTAGCTCCCAACATTGAAAGCAAAAACAATTTGAAACTAGATATTGATTTGTGTTTGCGAGCAAAAACAAGAGTATTTTAGAGAATAATAAATTAAAATTGATGCCAAGTGGATTTGAACACCTGGACTGACTGTGTTAAATCGTACACTCAACCAACTGCTCCATCAACCTCTCACTGAAACAATAAATCTTTAACATCCCCATTATTCTTAATGGCTATGTTTAGCAGTAAACTTTTACTTACAAAAACTTAGAAGTTTCCACCCCTGGGAATCGTACCTGTACACCTGTATTAACAGGCAACCCTCTTAGCCATCTAGCTATTAGAGACATCATGCTGATGCACAATCTGATTAGGAACATAATGACAACTGTTTTGCAATAGCTTTATTTTTGCAAAAAGCGGCTTTTCAAGTGGCTAGGTGCTTCTTTGTGCTGGGGCCACACAAGCACACGCTTCACAACTGCCAATACAAAATGCACTCCTGTTACTACAGTATATTCATGCTGACTTGGCACCTCCCTTCTGATAATATTTATTTATATGCGAAAAAAAATTCCCCACCTGGGAATCGAACTTGGACCCTGTCAACAGCAGCTCCCAGTGTTGACCATTTAGCCATCTAGTAATTTTGAATGTGGTTCATAAACAGCTCAAGATAAGAAAAATAGTGGTATGGCCTACATACAAAAAACTATTTTGGGTTCGGACATCGCTAAATACTTATTGAATATTTTCAATTTTTTTCAGATTTTTTCAATTTGTCACCTGAATACTGTTGTGCTAAAGTTTTGGAGGAGAAAAATTTTTCCGCGGTGAAAACAGTAAATAACGAACACTTTCGTCACACATTGAAAACCGTGTGGCCTTTGACTCTTTCACCAAAGATCACAAACTTGAAGGATGCTTATCTGAAAGAGGGTTACAATGCAATTGCAACCACGCAAAATTTATGCAAATCGGAGTAACCGTCCCCGAGTTATGGTCAGTTTTTTCCGTTTAGAAGACCTCTTTTGAAAATGGGATAGCTGTGTTGTCGGTATTGCGAGAAACTTGTAGTCTCTACTTTTGGAAAGTTCAAGCATTGTGCTATGCTGCCTAATACGTCACTTGCCACTAACTAGTTCCATTCTGGCCTCGGAAAGCATTGAAAAGTGCTGTTTCTGTTTAGATTTTCAAATTTGAAAATGTAAAAACTTGAAACGGTTTCGTGCGATCGCTTTGAAGTTCAAAATGGTACATTGATACACTATGGCACATGTTTGTGCAAAATTTCAGTTACTTCAGCTGATTGGTTCTCTAACGGGAAACTGTTTTATGCCAAAAACTGTGATTTTCACAAAAATCCAAGATGGCCGCTTCCGAACAATATTTTAACGGCGTGTCACGATGTCGAATCAGACGGTTAGCAAAATGCACCATCTTTCAAAATTTGGTATTTTTCCGTCAATCGCGTCTGCGTTTTTTCGGCCACTTTGATGTTTTCGCACTTGAACTGTGATGTTCTGGAATGTTCTGTAACTTTCAAACCAACTTACTTTTTGTCCTGATGCCTATCAATCGGGTCGCAACAAAAACTTTAGCTCTATCTCTAACGGTTCTTGAGAAAAACTTGACCGAGTTCGGCAACAGTAGTAATAGATGAGCAGATCTCCCTACCAAGTGTTTTTTTGAGGATTATACCTTGGGGTGAATGCAATGGGTTACGGCGTTGGATGAATTTGCCGAGTTTATATCGTATTTTATTGTATTTTATTTGAGGGGCATTCGAGTGGCATTTGAGTGGCATTTAAGTGGCATTTGAGTTTTTGATTATTTTTTTTACTTATTTTGAACCTATATGGCATATAGATTTTGAATGTATGGCATTTGTTTTGATAATTCTACAGATACATCTACACTGAACAAATCCAATGATTAAAAATGAAACAATATGTGAATATATACATTTATTGTATAATAAGTAGGGATACATAAAGAGAACATATTAAATATTGTGAGCTTGAAATAGTTCCAATATCATGTCAAATGAAAAAACGGATGATGACAGATTTTCATCCGCTTGTATGTATCTACATATATCTGATTGAAAATGATATAATAATTCAGTAGTCCATTGTATTGAAATCAATTTTTTGAAGGAGCTCTTTATTCTACACCTTTCTTTGACAAAAAAGAGGTATTTGGTGAAATATTCTTTCATTTCATTCAATTTTCATTAATTTTTTTGCAAAAATAAATCATTCTCTAAATGGTTAAATTTCATCTAATTGTAAAAATTTACAAAAAAAAAACCAGACTATTTGGTAAAAGATTTTTTCAT